>VZRH01001146.1:564880-654764 GCA_013397555.1 Urocynchramus pylzowi | reverse complement strand
AAAAAAAAAAAAAAAAAAAAAAAAAAAAAAAAAAAACACAAAAACCAAAAACCCACAAAACCCAAAAACAGACAAACAAAAAAAAAACAAAAACCCAAACCAAACCAAACCAAACAAACAAACAAACAAAAAAAAACCACAACAAAACACCACCCAAAACCACACCACTGTAGAAAGATACAACACAGCTGTCTTACTATTTCAGGTACGTTTAAGTATAAAAAAGAAAAAAAAAAGAGAAAAAAAAATACATTTAAGGCCATAAGTGCCTCATATGGGACAGCAAAAGCCACCAGGACCAAGTACTGTCTGGTCTACACGGAGTTCCTCCAACAAAGTAGTTCTATCCATCATGGTCATAACATGATCATCCATGTTACGATTCCTTCTCTCCCAAGTCAAATTTATATAAGTTTCTGATCACTTTTACTTATGCTTTTCTCATTATTTACTTAAGTTTTCCATCTCCTCCACTCCACATTGTTTAGCTGTACATTCTCCACTCTTTGGGGTAACCATTGGGGTTCTCTCATTTTTCTGCTCAAACTGTGGCAATATTCAAACTTTACCCCTCAAAAACAGAGAGAACACAGGTAGAAAGTAATACACCATTATGTTACAAAGCAGCTTTTGACTTGGACAGTTTAGAAAATTTTGGATAGAAAAGTTCTGATAGAAAAATTCTGTGGTGTGTGAAATGTCAGTGTTTTAACTACAGCTACAGGCTTGAGCAAATACAGCAGCAAAGTTCCTGCTCAAGGGATTTATAACAGAGCACTGAGAAGACAGCTATGAAAGCAGAAGATTGACATAAGGACACAGAAGAGGAGTACACAGCAGCATTACAAACTGCAGTCTCTAGAGAATGGTAAAGACACAAAAAGATTCTAAAGTTAATAGGTCCAGAGACAGAAATAAGGAGCACAAGAGAAAAACATGACAGAGAAGCAATCACCAGGAGATGCTGTCAAGATCTGCTTTTTTTTTCCCCAAGCAGGGGGGAGAGAGGGTTTGGATACTTGTCAATGAAAAACAAAAGCAGATTTTGCAGAGGGTGCATGTGTGTTGGCCCTGAGCTGGAGCTAGGAGTGCATTTCAGAAGCCAATGTCCTAATCAGGCTGCTTCTGCTGCTTGACACTGACACACTCTGAACAGCACTGGCCATTCACAGGGTCACAGGATCATTCCAACTGCAAAGAACACCAGGAGCTCTCTGGTCCAACCTCCTGCTCACAGAAGAGTCAGCTCTGAGGTGAGGTCATGCTGCCCTGGGCTTCATCCAGCCATGCCAAAATCCGAAGGCTGGAGACTGCACATCATCCCTGGTCAGCCTGTGCCACAGCCTGACTGCTCTCACACGGAAAAATTTCCCATGAATCCATGCTGAATCTCTTGTTTTAACTTCTGGCCATTGTCAGAAGTTTTGGTCTGTTTAATTTGTGACATGTTAATTTACTAATCAGAACACTCAAGTGAAAAGCCATGTAGAAATTTCAGAGTATTCCACAGATATATTTACAAATCAGGTTCTGCTCTGACAAAAATATATAACTTACTATACATCTAATCTCCACAAACCCACACTGGCTAGTATAATATTCTTTTCATTTAGTTTTTCATTAACAGTATTATACAGCTCAGAGACCTTCTTAGTCAGCTTTTAAAATTTACTGCAAATTATCTTTTTTTCTTCACTGTTACAAAGCTACTTAAAAAGGATGGTTATAACCTCAGTAAGGGATGAAAATTTTTAGTCATCAGCATGTAACATGGCTAAATCACTTGGCTTTAAAGAAGAGTTGCAAGCCTTCTACATTTTCTGCATTAGAACTGACAACAGAAACAACTCTGCCTAAAAGGAGCCCAAACCATGGATAAAGCCATGTCTAATATATGGAGCTAAGAAGTCTGACACTGGCTTCTTTTCACATTTAACCTCCTCCTTCTTCTACTGTTGGGTTTTAAAACAAAAACTCATTTAATTCTTAAAACTCCAACACAATTGAATAAATATTTTAACATTTACATTCCATGTTCTCAACTTGAGACAAAAAAATAATAAATAGTAGTATGGCAACTCTCTCTAGCAGGTGAGGTCAGGAATATGTGAAAGACACATAAATAGACAGCTTAAACCCTAAGTTTTTAGTTCTAAAAAATTAAGTACAGCAATTTTGAGAGTTCTTTCCTCCCAAAGGAAATCCCCTCTTCCTTGGACTCCCTTCTTTCTGTATTTAAGAGTTCATTTTACATTGTACAGAGGGTTTACTGCAATATAAAAAAATACAGCATTTATTTCTGTTATTTCTATTATGAATTTTGTTTCATACAGTAATTTTTCTTTTAGGTTTTTTAATGTGTAAAAAAATTTGTACAATAAAAGTCTCCTTTCTTTTAAAGAACTTATGCATAGGTCAGATTTACAGTCAATAAATTATTTTAGCTGGTGACAAGCTGCTGTTTTTCCACCCTAAAATTTCACTGACCTCTTATATTTCCTTACCTGAAGGGAAACGAAAGTTTCACTCAACAAAACTAATGCATATTATGGCATATTTAGCTCTGAGAGCATTAAAAAAGCCTGTGGCAAATCTATTTCCTGGAAAAATTTCATGCTCATCTGAGTCCTCTGAAGTATTTTTATTTAAATACTCAAGAACTCCCTCAGGTTTTGCTCCATCATTTTAACACTAGATTTTTAGTAACTATTCCCTTACACACTGATGCCATAATTTGGAGCTACCAATCCCTTCTATATAACAGCTGAGGTAATGGTCTACCACACAACAGATCTTTACAAAAATGTGACCACATTTTTGAACAAATCACTCCATTGATTGGAAAAATCTGGCTGTCCTTTGCAAATACATGTTGGTCAATAGTGGAACCTTGTCTTGGTATCTGACTATCTCTCACTATTTTAGTGGGACACAGCTAAATCCAGCCAGTTGTGATGCAGAAAACACAAGAGTTGTTCAAAAGCTCAGAGCAGCTCTCATATAGTGGCATTGCCATAGTCAAGGGCTGGTTTCCACCAAAATTTTGAAGCACAAATGTGCTCTGAAAACTGACTTAAGAAACATGTTTCCCACACTTCTCCAAGATTTCACAACAAGCTTGAATTGTTTACATGCTCACGGCTCACTGCTACATTTATATTGCTATGTAGCTTAATCTTTCTCCTTACAGAGACTAGAAAACCATCTACATGCAAGCCCTTCTCCAACCACCAAAACAAACTAACATTCCTAACTCAAAGAAAAAACTGAATCAACTTGCTAGTATTTCTTTGAATATTATTTTTAAAAATATCTGGAAATTAAGTACAAAATTCATTCTTAATACCTTCAGGGAAAAAAAGCAAAAGCATTGTCATTATTTTGAGTTTGTTTTGTTGTGAGGGTTTTTTTTAATCTCAATGTTTGGTTTTAGAAACCTATTAAATAACCTCTTCAAGCAACAAGCTATATAAACATAATGATGTAAACCTCATCTGTAAAGCTGATGTTTATTTAAAGGCAGGGAGACTGAAACACCTAGTAATCACCAATTTAAGGCAACACAGAGTAGGCATCAAAGGCATGTGAAAAACAGCACAGGGACAATCTTAAACATTAAACAAGCACTGGAAAAAAGTCTTAGAGGCAGTGGAAAAAAGGCATTCTCATTAAAAAGAAGAAAACAGAAGCTAGCAGAAACTGACCCTTAAAAGTACATTCTTGGAACAAAACCAACACAAGAAACCAGTGGACAAAGATCAAAATTATTCCTTTCCCACTTAGACCTGAACACAGTGAGTAGGTTTTAAGGATAGGAAAGTTTTTCTAAAGCTTTTAAGTGAGTTGGTTTAAATATGTACATGGATGAGAGGCTGGACATGAGCTGTCAGTGTGCTCCCACAGCCCAGAAAGCCAAACCTGTCCTGGGCTGCATCCAAGGGTGGGCAGCAGGGCCAGGGAGGGGATTCTGCCCCTCTGCTCTGCTCAGACCCCACCTGCAGGGCTGCACCAGCTCTGGGGCCCAGCACAGGGAGGGCAGGGACCTGCTGGAGTGAGTACAGAGGAGGGCAATGAAAGTGATCTGAGGGCTGGAACACCTCTCATATGAAGCCAGGCTGAGAGAGTTCAGAGTGTTCAGCCTGGAGAAGAGAAGGCACTGGGAAGACCTAATTGTGCCATTCCAGTCAGTAAGCTGGAAAGGAACTTTTTACAGTGGCATGTATTGGGCAGGCCAAGATGTAAAAGTTTTAAATTGAAAGATATTTAGATTAATTTACATTAAAGATTCAAAGAAATGCTTTACTGTGAGAGTGGTGGGACTGAACCTACACACACACAAACACATACAGTGTGAGATAAAGGTAATACTAATTCAAAATACAGTTTCAACAGAATTATATGATGAATGAAGTTAGTTAACAATATGTTTAAAGCTGTGAACTAAAATCTTAACAAGAAATCAACGGAAGTTACACTGCAAACCATCCTAATATATTCTAGAGAAAAGTAGAGGAAAATGGGCAATGATGCCCTTCATCTCATTTTGTGGCTGCTTTAGGCTTTGAAGGGATGATGTCAGTGGAAAATTCATTATCTATAGAGGTCACAGGCTCCTGAGCTGTCTTAATGCAGCCACCCATAAGGAAACACCCAGCTCAACCACCAGGTCTGAGAGAAGGCAGAAGAGCCCCGCACGTACCTGTGCCTGCTCATGCAGGCACCCAGGATCCTCAGCAAGCAAAGGGTGCAGCTCCTGCCAGAAGCTGCAAGGGTGCCTCACAGAGCCTGACAGGCACAGATCAGCATTTTGGGCAGCTGTTCCAGTACATCCTCCAGCTGGACAAGCAGCCTGGCATGGAAGCTCCCTTACAGCACCAGGGCTGGTAAAGGCCCACTTTAAGGTTATGTCTGAACTACTTCAGCCCTCACCCACAGCTGTGTCCTCCTGGCATTCATCTGACTAGTGTGTACACAAACCAGCTGGCTGGAGCCTGGTGCTATTAACATCAAGGCTGTGGGATCAATTGCCATATGGGCCATTCACTTCAGAGCTGGATTCAATACTCCTTCTGGGTCCCTTTCAACTCACAATATTCTGTCACCTGTGATCTCATTTTCTTATTTTTAAAACCATCAATAAGATGAGGTCAAGAACTCTGATTTTGCTGCAAAACTCTTAGAAAACATCCAAGGACACTTCAAGCTTCAAGTGTAGCCCATTCAGCTGTTGAAGTGAAAGATAAACAAGCAAGCCCTTGCCTCCACTGGCACCACAGGGAGACCAGATGGATGCTGCTGCTAAGGCTGAATCAGGATGCTGAATCAACCCACTTCCCAGTGTCCATCCCCCTTATCTTAATAGCTGTGCATCTGGAGCATAACAGCACCACTGCATGTACACAAAAGCTATGGAAGAGTTCAGAAAGGCTTTCTAACAAGGTAAAGTTACCTGATTTATTTTACACATCTCTCCTCCTATACTTTTCTTTGCTGTTCAGCTGAGTGCTCCTCTCAGCAGTAACCCCCTTCCCTTCATATTTTGCTCCTATGCTGGCATACTCTTTACATGAGAGAATTTTATCATTCTCACCCAGCACCACATTAAACCAACCGTACACATTTAAACAAACTGTACACATGGTAATCTGACAAATTCCACCTCAAAGTGCAGGACTATTCAGGTGCTTTAATAAAGAGCATAATCCTGCATTGCAATTTTTTACCCCTTCAGATTACTTCCTTGGAAATATAATGCAACCTTCTTTTAGAATTAATCTAATGACTGATTTCAAACTAAAAATACAGTTTTTCATGGGAGCATTTATCTTCAACTATATTAAATAGTTGTGTTATATAACATCTATTTTATAAAATAAAAAAAAAATCCTTGGGGAGTCTTTTCCATTTCTTGAGCATGATATATGGTATTCAATTATTTATTACAATACACTACAACTTTCAGAATTATTTTATAAAACTATAAACCGAACACGTTTAAATCTTAACTACTCTGTCATCAACAGAAATCACTTGCAAAAGCAGGGAGGTGGATCCTAGAGTTCCATTTGGAATGGGGCTGCCAAAGGAAGGAGTAAGTCCTAGGGATACCTTGGTGGTAGGGATGCCCTGAATATAAAAGTGCAGTTTGCAATGACATCCTGCTACAACTGAGACAAAGACAAGAAGGAGAAAAAGTACTGAAGTGAGTATGAAATACACTAACCCTAATAAGCAGTAAGGCAGACAGTAGCAAAAGATGTGAACTCATAAGTCAGTGAGAGATGAACACGAAAGGAGCCACACACGCACAACCTTGGGAAGGTTCACACAGAACTTTGTAACCAGTAAGAAAAAGAGAAAACAAGTTATCTATGTATCAGCCCCATGGGAAAGAGCAAACTTAAAATGGAGTATTTGAAAGGCACTATGAGACTGAGCATAAAGACCAGCATATGGAAAAACCCAAGAGCAGTGACTACACAGAGGCCCTGTGATGTAGATATGAAATTAGACATATTTAGGATCCACTCTACTATTTAAAGTATTGGTGAGTGTGCTTATCAATCAAAGGAGTGAGATCTTAGTCCTGCTGTAAACATCAGCCCTTAACAGCCAACAAGAAGAAATAACCTTGTGCTGCCTGTGCTGGGCATGTTTATGTGAGTGCAGCCTCTCTTGTCTCTGTGGATATCCACAGAGTGTGTCTCGTGTGTGCCCCTCTGTGCAATACACACGCAGGGGGCTCATTCTGCAGCCTGGAACTGCAGCAGGCTTCAGCAAAAACACCGGCAGATGAAACTGCCGGAGTTCAAACCCAAGGGGTTTGGGTCCCTTACCAGTCTGCAATCTCCCATTTTCAAAAAATAAATTTTAATCAGAATTCAATATTCTCTTCATGAAAATGAAAGCTATTTATTTTATTATAGTCTTTACATAGAGCCAGGTACAAAGAATTTTCTCTTTCAGCCTTGGAAACAGTTAATAGAGCAATAATATTTGGGAGAGCAAACACACAAAGGGTGAAACATTGCAGTGTTTCCTCCTCATTAAAATTATGCACTATGCCACTAACAAATGCATTTAGGGCACAGGAGACAAGCCAAAGAGAGGTATTCTGTTTCAGTACAATTTGTAAAACAATTCTGCATTTTCTACTGAATTAAGAACAGCATAAGCAAAACTTTGAGAACATGTAGCCTTAAACATCAAGTGGTACAAATCAAGATCATTTCAGTGGCACAAGAGCCACAAAATATCTCCAGATTCCTTCAAGCAACATCAGTATCCCTGGAAGATTGTGCAAGGAGTCTCAAAAATACAAAGTATATATTACATTTAAAATATAGACTTGTGGTACAGTGCAGTACCTTCTGAAAGATCCTCCGTCACCCACAGTTTAACTGAGTCATCCTCCTATAAATATTTTTGTTTAAGGTCTTCCAGGGGGGTACAGAACTACTGCATCTTGCAGTATCAGACCCCTGAAGACAGTCTCAGCTTGATTGCTACTAATACTGCCCAAATAAAATTATATTTTAAAAAATATTCTAGCCTTCTTCTCACCCTGATCATTCAAAACTCACAGGGTATCTTACTGGTGGGAAAGAGAGGCAAGAAATAAGGCTCCTATTCATTTTTCCTTCATCGCCAATGGGCATTTTTCTGAGCTTGAGTTAGTATAGGGAAAGAGAGGTTATTAAGAAGTGAGATGAATCCCTCTCTGCCACTATTTTCCTCCTAACAACACTGCCTTTTCAGCTGAAAACTTGAAAAATGGAGTGCCAAAACATGTTCTGAATAGTTTATTCACTTTTCCCTTTATTGTTGTTTATAACATTTTACACATTTCAAATGGCTTTCATTAAATAGCCATTAATGCAGAATTCTTTTCACATCATCTTGATCAGTGTTACTGTCCTTCCCTTGTGCTCAACCACTAAAATTTACTTTGCTTCCAAAACTTCAGTAAGCATTAATTACATTACAATTATACCTCAGAGTTTAATTTACTTCTATCCATCTGATTTTCAGTTCTTCCATATTTGCAGAGGAAGGAGAGGATAATAAAATGTGAGACTCATGTAGGAAACCTAATTATAGTGTAGATGCTTTGCAAGTTGCCACAAGCCTTAAGGCGCTGCAACACACAACTCTTCTAATCCAAGCATCTCATGAATGCATCAAAACATTTTTATGATCATACAGGAAACTGTGCTCATTTAAATTACATTCACAAATAGATTTAAAAGCAATGGCCTGTGGATACTTCTGAACAGTTTTGTTCTTCATCAGAAACAGTTTTGCAAGGAAAGTTCATAATAAGCTTATGTTCCATGCTCCCCTCAAAAAAAAAAAAAAAAAAGAAGGCAAGCTATTTTGGAAATGTTTTGATTTTAAGAAGTTTACTTTTTTGCCAGAGACCTCTAATCTTCAACATTATACTGTGGAAACCATAAGAAAGGGACTCTCAATTGAAGATGACCTATAATATTACAAGCTTTATGAAAACACTGCTTTTTCTACATCCACTCATTATCTAAATCAAAACCTGAACCCACCTGTAGATTAAAAAAAAAAAACTGATCAAATAATATCTGCATTTATAGCCTTTTGCAAATTGTTTTGTTATTATAAGTCACCATTTCAAAGCCAATGTAGAGACTTCAGGTATTAACACACATTCAGCTTGAGGGGACTTTATGATTACATGTACATAACCAAGTATCAGACTGCCATGTTTGATTTGTACAGAATGAAAATGCATTTGTCTCTAGTGGTCTGCTAATCTTAATAACTTTAACAGATTTAGCATGTTTCAAAACTTGATTTAAAGAAAAAAAAAAAAAGTAACTGCCACACACACCAGGAAACTACACCAGATATCAGCTGCAGTAGGGAAGAAAAGGAATTAAGAAGAGGAAATATGAATCAAGATATATTTGAAACTTGATGTAAGTGAAGGAACAGAAAAAAGTTAAGTTGATGAAAATGTTCAGCAAAAGCAGAAAAGAAAGATTCAGTAATGTCTTTTTGAAAAAGCTAGGAAAAAGAGAATTGTAGGAGAATTCAGCAGCCAAGGCAGAAAACCAAGAAACAGAGAGTTGTCACATCTGATATTGGAACATGTCAAATGGACAAAGATCTTCAGCAGTCTGCTAGCAGGAAGGAAATTTAAACAAAGTGGGGAATTAAATAATTAGCATTACTGCAGAAAGGACGGGTCAGATAACAGAGTTCATGTTATGACATGATGTATTTTGGCTCACAGTGAAGCACAGAGGATTTTAAAAAGAAGCAATGACAGTCACAAGTGATGGATTTAGGACTTTGTATAAAGGGTTCTGCTGAATGCCAGCAAAGGAATATATAAGATGGGATTAAAGTATCTGACTTTAAAAAGCTCCTCTTTCAATGACACAAGAAAGGGCACTAAGACATCCACACTTACACAAAATCCAAAATCATGAAAATAAAGTCTCCTAGTCTTTTTACTGCTCTCACATCCTTTACTGGTAACACACTTCAATATTCATCTTTTAGGTTTCACCCTCTCCCTCCAAATGGGGGTAAGAAATAACTTAGACCACTTGCTTGTCAGGTTTACATAAACAACCAAACTTTTAATAGCAAATTCAGATAATCATCAGGTACCTGATCAGGCTTCTTCAGCATAGTCATGATACACAGACTTGCATAGTTCTTCTTTCATATCACTGAGATGTAAGCCAAAGATTCAAACTCAACTAGTACCTGCTGCTGAGCGATTACCTCTTGGGAAGGGAAACCTTATGAGGTGGGAGAATTTTTAAATATCATTGGGAAGTCACTGTAAAAATGGCCATGTAACTTGCTTTTACTCTGAGGCAGTTAAAATTTTCCCCTGGCATTCTTTCGCTAATGAAGGACAGATGACTTGTCCCATCAACAACACAATAAATTCCAAAAACATTTGTGAAAAAACAATGGCTGAAATGGCTAAAATAATGTTTATCTATGACACTTACCTATGACTTCTGAATTATGCCACAGAACTTCCCCCTACAGTGTGAATTTTAAAAATTACATGTTTTCTGGTAATGAAAAAATTGAGTAGTATCTTCTCTACCCAGTAACTATGTAGCTTCTTCATGAATCACTGGAAGAAGGCATCTTCTGATCACAGGACCAGCTTAAGATGACCCAAAATGAAGGATATATGCCTGCCTCTCCTTGGATAAGACAAAAGAGTAGGGCTCAGCATATTTTCCCTATAATTACTATTACAGCTGTTTCCTAAGCAGCAACAGTTGACTGTCAAGAATCCCAAACACAAATGGATGGCTTAGTAATAAGGAAGAGCAAGAGAATCAATCTGTATGTCAGCCTTACCTTATATAGCCTGTATTAATTAATACATGAAATGAATTGGTGTCCTGAATGCCTTTTGTATTGGGGAGAGAGATTCACCTTTAACCACAAAGGTTAGTGAGAACAATGGGAAGGCAAATGAGGTTCTCTACCGGAGTAAAACCTATCACCTTCCTGCCCCTTCTTTCTTTGCAAGTTTCATCTCATTTAAATTTGGGCATTAACATTCTAAACTGTTATAAGACTATTCCAAAAATTAAATGACAATCAGGTAACTGAATCGTTCACTATGTACAGAGAATTTACATATGAAGTATTTTTCACCTCAAACTGTAAAGTTTCAAATAAAAATTCTGAACAATGTCAGATGTGTGTCAGTCATGCAATGACTGAATGGCAGCCCTTAATGCTAGACAATCATTTCACAGGATGCCAAACAGAGGCCTTTTTTTTTAATCTATTTCCTTCTTTTTTATATACTATCATTTATTTATTTTATTTCATAAAGGATAATAGGTGGAGTGTGAAAAACACTCATGAACTAATCTCCAAGAAGCTTCACATATGACACTTTCCATAATTTAAAAAAAAGTCCCATGACACTGATGTGGCCAGTCTGTTAATTTTGTCTGACTCAGTTTTGAAAAGAGGCATTCTCTCTTCATAGTATCTCCACAGTTGAAATATTTTTCTTCAATGCAAGTAAATATCTGGTCAACATCATTTGCTCTCCTCAGAACTCTAACAATGAAGCTGTGTTAACAGACCAAGAGATGAAGTATTTTATCACTGAAGTCTGATGTCAAACTTACAACGGTGTTACTCGAAGTGTATGAAACTGCTAGTGAATAAGAGATTGATTGCAAAGTCATAGAACCAGTCTCTCCTTCCCTGTTCATTAAGTGCATCCTTGAAATCTGATTGCATTGTTTTCTGTAAACTTGACTATTATTTCACTTAGAGCACAGCAAACATGACTTCTTTTCACCTCCTATCAACTGGAAACCTTTGCTAAAAATAATGTGAGATTTTTTGTATTTGTCAAATGACTGCAGCAGGACTAGAGGAGCAGACTTTCAAATTAAATGTGTGAAGTATGCTGTGACATTAGCTAGGATACTTCATAGCCGAAACATAACTTGAAGCTTTCACAAATTCCTTCCAAATTATTTTGTTCAAATTCAAACTCTCACAAACACTGGAAGATCTTGCACTAACTACTAACAATCAATGGAAAGTCAAACTGAATTAAGTCAGCATTTACAGAGCAGGACAGTAAAACAACACTTTCTAACACTGGAAATTTGAAGCTTTGAGTATAAATCAGGCCTTTAACAACACATAGACCTGGGATCTCACATGTTTCCATTATCTGGAGAATGCCAGACCCATCTCACAATCACTAACAGAATGACCCCTGAGCTCAAAGACATACAGCTGTGTTCCATATGACAGGTACACAGCAAGGTCAGAAAACCATGCTTTGGACCATAACAAATAATAGAGAAGTAGCTGGAAAACTTGTGGTCTGCAACTTTTAAAGGTTTTTAAACACCAGAGAGAAGCCAGACTGCAGGTACTGATCTTTTCAAGTCACAGCCAAAATCATATCATGTAGTTTGAGTAATTCATTAAGTAAATTCTGATAGCCCGAAGCACACTGACACAAAAAGTTAACACTTTGGCCTAGCTGAAATGTGACACTAAATGTTGAGCAAATGGCAGTCTGAAGACATTTCAGAGATACTCTTTCACTGCCAGCAGGTTTTAGAGCACATATGCCTAACAATACTTTCTTTTTGTGCAACAAACCCTTCCACTGAACACTGCTTAAAAAAAAAAGATACTCCTACTAAACTCACCAAACTTTAAAGTTGTAAATAAAATTCCACTGTTACCAACACTTAATGCTCAATAAGGCTTTGTGCTATCCAGCTACTTCTATTAAAACAATTTTCCTGTGAGCGGTGCAGTCCTGAAGAAAACTGAAGAACTTAAATGAACTTGTACTACACTTATTTCACAATGTTTTTAAGTATTTTTCCTCACTGAGCAATCCATAGCACAGTATTTCTGTACTTCAGTAATGGAGGTAGAAATCAACTTACCCTATGTTTTTCTTTTACTTTCTTCCTGTATTCTTCTTTGTCAAATTTGTCTTCTTCACGCAGGATTTCTTTCGCTTTATCTAGGTTGATACCACTGGCATCATCTTCCTCATCTGCTTGTGCCAAATTGGATTTCTGCACAGGTGGCCACTGCTGCACTAACTGAATTAGAGATGCCAGCAAGAAAAATAATGGTTAGAGTCATTTTTTCCACATCACACTTTTGGTGCACTAAATATTCCAATACATTATTTTTCCACACTAAATAAAAAAGTCATCTGCAAAGGAAACACATTAACATCAGTTTAAAATTACTATTTTAAAGTAGGGTCTCCATTATATCACATCACTGTTTAGTGAACTCACTTGATCTCCTCCCTTATTTTGTCCTCTTTCCTGATTAGAAGTAATTTCTAATCCTGCGATTCATTTGGGATGAACTTGGAAAAACTACTTGCTCTCAAGAAATGACTCTCTAAACAGTACTTTTCATGTAAACAATCAACATTCCAACATATTAACCAAGACAAAAATTAGACAAGCCTTTATTCCAGAGTGCACCAAAAAAAAACATGACTGCAGGTTCATGTTTTGAGGGAAGCAAGGAGAACAGACATGGAAGGGTTTTTTGATTTGATTGTTGTACTAAGACTGTATTGGAAATGTTTGATGATTCATGCTGATGAAATGTTTGATGGATGACATCCAGCTTCCCTTAAATATCTAAAACTCTGAATTCAAGACAAAGACTGCATGTTCACCAAAAAATAACCCCATCTATCTTATGACCTGGTAACTTATTCCTCGAGCACACACCTTCAAGTGAAAGTCTTTGCAAAATCATTCTTGCTCATGGATGGGTAGAATACTAACTCTTGAAAGGAAAGTACATGGCAGAAAATATAGAATGCCTTTCAGTACAAACGCAAAACCAAACACATTTAGGACTCCCTAATGCTGTTTATTTCACAGGTACAGATAAATCCAACTCACTATTTCACATCCTTTTGTGAAATTGAGTTTGTGTACTTGTATTTTCTAGAAAAATACATTTTAGAGAACTTTATCAAAGAGAAGCATGTGGAATAGAACTGTAAAATTACAATGCACAGTTTTACACAGCTCAGGGGAAGAAAAAGCAAGAATAACATCCATAGATGCAAATTTTGTGTTTCCTTAAATGCCACCCCTTTTCTATTGTATTGCTTTTCAAACTGCAATATTTGTGATTGTTTTTCTCTGCATTCTTCCTCCTTTTTGCTTCATTGCATAGATACCAAAAATATTTGCATATTAATTTTTAGTTGAGACAACAGCTTCTGAATATCTAAAAATATCTGACATTGTAGTTTTTGGTCAATGGGGCAACCTCTAAAACCTTTTACATTCTGTCTAATGTTAGTAATTATGTATATGGCTACACTCCCTTCACCTGCAATATAAAATGCTTTATTTTGTCAGAAAAAAAGCAAATTATATACTTGTAAAGGTGACCTCTCTTTCAGTTATGCCTTACTGAAATTATTATAAAGAGGGGAAAAAAAAAACCCTACTTTTTATCTTAGTGCTGGAAATGGAAAAACAACATCTGAAGCTGTGAAATCAAATTAGAGAAAAGTTCATGGAATGTGGACACTTGCTAGTGAGGTTATTTCTACAGGGAAACCCTAGAGTGACTAGCATCCACAATAGGTCCTTTCAGTATAAGGTCAATAAATTTTTTCTATTGTTCTATTAAAAGATCAAATAACTGGCAAATTTCCAAGCACTGCTATGTCAGTACCAGTAGGCCAAAATTTGGTACTTCCTTAGCTTTTCTAACAAAACTTTTAATCTAGAAATAGTGAAAGCTGGGAAGAAAACCAAGGTCTTCTTTTAATTCCAGTACATTAACTCAAGACTTTGGGGAGCTTTGGCAAACAGCTACAGGAAAATTGATTAACATTCCTGTAAGAATATAAACCATGCTCTTGATTCCACCTGAAATTGAAGAAAATAGGCAGAAAAGAGATTCAGTTCTGTACATCCACTTACAGCTCTCATGCAAGTATCTTACACATACAAAGATGAAAAGAGGTCAGTGCTCAACATTTCTCTTTTTCTCACTGGAACTGAATTCTAAATGGAAGCTGAACTCTTTTACAAAATGTAAGCCAATTACAAATACCACACATTTTTTAGAAGTGTGTCTTTTTATACAGATATAAAGTACATTTTTGACTATATAGAAACTACAACTTCAATTCCCACCGAAATACAATTACTTTTAAGTGATCTTACCTCTCCATCTTCAGTAAAAACTATTTTTGTGTTAACTTTAAATTTCTTCTTCAAGATCTTTTTGGCTTCTTGGGTCTTAGTTGTTTTTTTCTTCATCTTTAATTTTGACGTGGTCTGCATAAAAGAAAGTAAGTTTTGTTATGAGTTTTTTACTAGTCATAGAGTATATACTTCAAACTTTCTTAGAAGTAATTAGATGTATTAAAATTTAATTCCTAAAACATGAGTAAGATTAATTTCCAGTAAAAATCAGCCAGCCAACCTTTTCATAAAAGCGTTTTAAGCAGGCTGTATCATCAGAAATTAATTTACTCTAATAAAAATTTAGCATAATTTAAATCCTGCCAGCACCAGGACTCCTGGCTCATTCAAATCTCACTAACCTTTTAAAGACAAGGGCACTAGATTCATCAGCTTATGCTGCTAGCAAGCCTCATCAGGCAAGAAATACAGTATAACTGACTTGAAGCCAGTACCTACAACTGATCAGACACCAATTTCATCTCACTTGTCCCATTGTCCCAGGCCCCGCAGTAAACCATTGTGAGATATCTGTGTGTCAATGAATGCCACAAGTAGCCATGCAAGAATACTCCTACTTCATAACTTTTGTGTCTGGCAGAACATCCAGGAGGTGTTCACCAAACTTAAAATTAAATACCATTTAAATATTGCAAAAGTTCCTAGCATCATAAAAGAAAGTAGTGAAAAAAAGTGGTAAAGACTCCAGAGCAACTTATGAATGAATGCACAGAAATTGTGAAATCCACATGGCCTACCTACGTTTCCCCAAGGCACTCATCTAGGGGCAACATCACGGAACTAAAGAATGGGGAGATTCACCACCCCCAACTCTTCTTCCAAGAAATCTTTCAAGAACAAAGGCTGAACGTGTTCCAACATTTACCAAGGCACAATACACACAGGACATTTTAAGCAGTAACTGATATTACAAAACTATTTTATAGCAAAAATATTCTGAAGGAATATGTGGAGACTCCATAGGAGAAGGCCCACGACTCATTCATCATCCCATAAAGACTGCAATCTCTCCACTACTTGGGAAAAAGTGCCTGAAAAACAGTCACTAAACTGTTTCAACTTCTAATAAATAACAGAAAGCAGTCAAAGCAACTAGAAAGAAAAAGGAAAAACTGAACTTTTTCTCACTTTCATTCTTTATTTTGGTCATTTTAATCAGTTTCCACATTCTATACAAAATCCACTATAAAAGGAAGCAAAAAAACATTAACTCGAAAAGTCACTGTCATTATGGTCAGCACACTAATGCACTGAAATACAAACTATAAAAGAGAAAAATTACAGTCCTTCTAACAGAAAAAATGGCTTGTGACAGCTACTGCGCTATGGTATCAAGTAATGACCATATCTATTATAGAAAATAGTAACTGTAGCAGCACTTTTGTCCTCAGTATTGTCAAATGATTTTTGCTGCACTGTGCAGCTACCACAGGTTAGGTACATCTGTAACAGCTCAGAAAGCTGTGCTACTCCCTCATTACTGCTGCCTACCCTACAAACTAATTGTTTCAAAAGCTGCATTAGCATAAAACTCTTACCTCAAAATACAGACTACTTAGTAGAACAGGAGCTGTCCAGAGGAAAAATTTAAAGAGACAAGTGCTTCAAGGTGGTGGGACAATACTATTCACTACCACAGCATTTTCTTTCATCAGCTGCTTTTGGCTTTCTTTTTTTAATAAAGAGTCCTTTATTTCTGCACTGCCAATATTACTGGTACCAGCATAATATGCTACTATAAAAAAAAATTACTGTAAGATTGAAATTGGTACACCAGTATTTTGCAAAATTGTATTTAACTGTGAATTTCAGCTGCTTACATTTCTTAAAAAAAGAGTTTTCCCAGCTAAGGAGCACAAATATCCAATGAGCTGTCTTACATGAACACATAGGCAACATTTCCAGTTGTACCTTGTTCCTCCCTCCTTCCTCTAAGTTTGATACTGTCAAGTTGCATGGGAAAAAATGGGAAAGTACAAAATTTCCAAACAAACAGAAGGAACAAGAGGGGACAAAAAAAATGGGAAGCTAAATTCCCTCACTAAAGATTCAAAAAGTAGTCTTTTTGAGTAAAGATTCACCTCATAGTGTAGGTGAATCTACCAGATTTATAATATTCCTTGTGTAGCATTACACAAAGGGATCAAAATTTTTAAAAACTTTCAGAAAAAAATCATGAGTATAAAATGATTACTACATACTACACACTCTCTAGATAATTAAACTGTGGTTTTTATTAGGACACTGCATTGGGTTGGCATGGCCAGCTTTTGGTACTGGGGGTGCTACAAGGGTGACTTCTGTGAGAAGCTGCCAGAGGCTTTCCCCATGTCCAGCAGGGTCAGTGCCAGCTGGCTCCAAGATGAACATGCTGCTGGTCAAGGGCCCACCAGAAGTGATGATAAAGCCTCTGTGATAACATATGAAAGAAGAGGGGGAAAAAGTTATGGCACAGATGTAACTGCAGCCAGAGGAGAGCGCAGTGAGAACACGTGAGAGGAGCAGCCCTGCAGACACCAAGGTCAGGGCAGAAGGAGGGGCTGGAGCTGCTCCAGGCATTGAGCTGAGATTCCTCTGCAGCCCGTGGCACAGACCACAGGGAGGCAGCTGTGCCCCTGCAGCCCCAGAGGACCATGGAATGCAGAAATCCACCTGGAGCCCATGGAGGAGACCACCCCAGAGTGGGTGGATGCCTGGCAGAGGGCTGTGACCCCATGGGAGGCCCATGCTGGAACAGGCTCCTGGCAGGGACCTGCAGAGTCATGGAGAGAGGAGCCCACACTGGAACAGGTTTCCTGGTAGGACTTGTGACCCATGCTGCAGCAGCCTGTTCTTGAAGGACTGACCCACACTGCAGCAGTTCACAGAGAACTGTTGCCTGTGGGATGGATTCACATCAGACAAGCTCATGGAGAACAGTCTCCCATGGGAGGGAGCCCACACTGGAGCAAGCAAAGGACTCCTCTCCCTAAGCAGTGGCAGGAACAACACGTGATGAACTGACCACAATCCCCATTCCCTGTCTCTCTGTGCCACTGAGGAGGAGGAAGGAGAGATGAGAAGGAGGGGTGCAGGGAAGGAGTTTTAAAGGTCTGGTTTTACTACTCATTATCCTGCTCTGATTGTGTTATCAATAACTTCAATTAGTATCTCTAATTTAAGTGTGTTTTGCCTGTGATGATATTTGTTGACAATCTCTCCTGGTCCTTATCTCAACCCACGAACCGTTCATTCTATTTTCTCTTCCCTGTCCAGCTGTAGAAGGGTGTGATAGAGAGGTTTCAGTGGGTGCCAGGCATCCAGTCAGGGTCCACCCACTACACTGGTAGTTTAGCTTTCTGAGCACACTTCAAAGTTGATGGCTATCAAGGCTCCTTCAGTTTCAGAGACATTCCCCTGACTGACTCATAGTTTAAGACCAGATGGGCTCAGATATCAAAACATTTTCATCACAGATATAGGCACACTTTTCCAAACTACATTAGTTCAGTATTCAGCAGTAGAAGAAGGGACCTTTGCTGTGTTAGGGCAGTGGTTTCTGACACAGCTTCCCTGTTCCAAGGGGGAGGCTACATAGACCAGGGTAAGAGTCAGACAGATCAGCCATGGAGTGTACAGAGTCCTGGGGCTATCGTGGGGTCCCACACATGCTGCTTTGGTTCCCTTCTGGGGATTTCTCTCAAATTCTTCTGGAGTCCCTACATAATCCAAAAGTTTCTCTTCTGTCACTTAACCCTCTCCCTCCATGCATCTCCAGTAGCATCTTTCAGAGGATCTACTCCCAACACTCCAAGAGCCTCTTGCCCTTACACTTCCTGCCTCAGTGGTTGCTGCTTTATATTGAACATACTTGTGCCAGATGTTTCTCCAAGTGGTATTAGTCTTGATGCAGGATGGGTCATTTAAATCCATCTGAGCTTATGGTCTCCTCAATAACCCATGACACCCTGTGACCCCCTCACCCAAATTTCTAATGCCACTGCCTGTCATTGCTTTGACCTCACATTTGAACAGCTATGCTGAAACATCAATTTCCCATCTAGCAGGAGCTGATTCATCTATTTTAAAAGTGAGACACCACTGGACCTCAGGCTTTCCTAATCTCCTTGGTTCTCTGTGTTTTCAAGCCACTCTGCTTACTCATTTCCCATTTTCATCTTTTGTACTACAAGATAGCTGAGCAGGGACAAGCAGCAGGCTGACATTCTCTATGGCTTCATCTCTTTTCTTCACTAAGAGTTCACAACAGTAGCAGGCACCACCAACTACTGCAGGTTGCCAGAAGACCCCTGCCATCTGTTAACCTTAAGTTCTGTAGAGAATACAAAGGTAGCAGGAGTCCAGACTCCTCTCTGCTCAGTGAACACTGGAATCTGGGGTCACAGGCTGTGCAGGCAGAAGTATCATCACATCAGCAGATTAAAGTGAATGGAGGGTTTCTGCTGACAACTAGACCCTGCTTCTAGTGCCAGAGCAAGCCATGGGCCTGGGCATTTTAAAGTGAGCTCAGAAGGCACAGCGCCTGTTCACACTGATTGGCTCATTGCAGGTCCTGCTCAACTACTATTTACCCCAGTAAATCCTTTTCTAAAGCTGAATTATTCCATCTGATAAGCCATTGATCCAAACAAAACAGCATGGGTGATCTGGACACAGATTTTCAGGTTGCTGTTAAGATACCAAAGGAATTCTGCATTTGAACTCAAGTTGCTAACAGCAGTTTAAACCCAGCTGGTGTACACACCCCTCTCTGTCAATGAGAAGAGGCTACCTGCTGCTCACCAGCAGGTACATTTTGCCCTATGCCCAATACAACAGGCCTTCAAATCTCATCTTTTCTTCTATAAAGACGTGGCAATAGTTAAACCAATCACATAAGACCAGAGCAATAATTAGCCTCTTTAAAATTATATATAACACTTAAACGTTGTAAGTTAAGAGTCACTCAAGTTTATAAAAAATCCCTAAAATGTAGGATCAGCTGCAGGGTTGGGTGATTTTCTACTGTTACCAATCTAAAGCTGAAATTTCTTTTTCCTTTTGTATATGCCAGATGGCTTGCTGGATTATTTAATCAGTAACAATAAAAACTAGCTCTTAGAAGCACAGAAAATTCACACATTTTGATACAGAATCAGTAACAATACAGTTAATATGCAAGTTCTTTTCTATTTTTCGCAAGAAGGAGTGGGCTTTTGATTTCTGGTTTAAAACATCTGATATTCTTAAGCTGAATCAACAACAAAATGTTTTCTAAGTGAAGATACTGACAAGTTTAAGGAATAAGATTTACTATTTTTCTGAAATGACAGGGCACAGAAACACAGCCATGAGTAAATTTTGCTATTGTAATATTTTTTCTTATTAATACAATTTTTAAGTCAATAGATAGATTTGAGCACGTAATCCTCCGTAAATCAGGATACGGAGTATCCTAATTTATCTTACCACAGTAAAATAAGTTAGGATACGGAGTATCCTAACTTATCTTACCACAGTAAGATAAGTTAGGATACTCCGTAATAGTATCTTACCACAACCAAGACAAAACACATGTACTTTGACCTTTGGAGTGTTTCTCATCATCAACTTAAAGTTATTTTGTTTCTAAGTACAATTTTCTGTTTAATTTCACCTCAACACACTTCTGAAAGCAAGCACAGAATACTTAGTACAAAAGTTGTCTAAAGACAGGACTACATTATTGTGGCAGGGTAAAATATCAGCAGGAAAAAAACAAAAGTTAAAATAATTCTCCAGTCCCATAAGCTAAAACAAGCATTATTGCATTTCTAGAGGGTTTGTGGGCTTTTCTTCTCCCTCCTGCTTGTATCATACAATTACTAGGAAGAACTGCATCTGAGAAACAAAAATCAATGTGAAACTCAATTTCACAGACTTGTTTTGTATTTCTTGAAGAAACTGTCCACAAGAGGAGCAAGCATTTTCACATTGCAGTATCACCAAGTATGTTGGTCCCTCTGTCGAGCTACTGCGTTCAGACTTGGATGTCATTCCCCACAGAATGGAATTCTGAGCAGGCTTGCAGACTGAAGCTACCAAACCTTAGACAAAGAAGAGCACTGGGCTCCTCTTTGTGCCATGGAAAGCAGAGATGGTTTTCATCCAGCAGGCACCACAGAACTTTGACAATACTAACTATCCTCCAGTAACTAATCTAAAGCAGCCTCACTATAAAGCATTACCTCCCAACCCCATAAAATTCCCAAATTCAGACTACAAGGCTTTGATTACCTATAATGGAGGAGAGAGGAGTTTAGAGGGGAGAGAAGTTTTCAATTCTCCTGAAAAATATCTAAAATACCACAGAAGCAGCAAACTTCAGAGTTACAAACTTCACTCCTCACACGTAATTGCTACAGATAAGACAGAAAACATCAAGAGAAGCAAAACAGTCAGGCTCTGAAGTCCTGTCCATTTTACTTCAAGCACCTACAAAATGCTAAACACCAAAAAGCTTCCTCTTGATAACACAATTTGATTCCTTTGAGTATAGAGGACCAAAGAGGCAAAAATCCTAGGATGGGGTATGACCACAAGGGGATGCAAGGATGCTGCTTTTCTTCATGATCTGTGTAGCTAGGTGGTTTTTATTTTGATTTCCAGTCCACCTCTCTAAACAGCAGCTAATTCTGTCCTTTCTAATTTCTGCTGACTGCTCACGAATCATAGCCCACTTTGCACTGTTGTGAACATCAGAACAAGCCAAAGCCACTGAGAAGCAGCAGGGCAAAGCTGCTTCCACATAAGAATTCCCTCACTCCTCCCTAGGAAAACAAGCTTCTTTAGTTGTAATGCAAGTGCAGCTAATCGTGCTTCAGTGAAGTATTCTAAGTTTTTACTTTTTAATTTAATGTTAAAAATTAGGAAGCTTAAGTTCACAGACACTACCCAAAAAACTTGCATAGTACCAGTAGAAGTCACAGAGGACAGCTTTTACCACAGCTGTTGTGAAAATCTAGAAATAGATAGACATACTCAAAAGAAAAAAACAACACTCCTTACATGTTTTCTATTTGCTTCTCTATAAACTCTTATAGCACATAAGATCAACACGATCTTCAATTTTTCAAGTGGTGGTTTAAATGAAAAGGCTGGATTGATGTGGGTCTTGTTGGTTTGGGGTGTTTTTTCTTCAGGGTGTTAGTGTGTATGTGTTATTTTGGTTTTCTTCAACTAGTATCATGCAAGATTTCAAGCAAGATACTGAAAAAGCAAGAAGCTGAAGTTATTGGTTAGTAATTCTTTACATAATACCACAGTTTGATCAGGGAAATTCTAGACAGCTAAATTACTTAGTACATCTATTAATTATTTCCTTTCTAAACCTAGTGACATAATGTTGATTTTAAGAATAGACCATTTTCTAGAAGAGAAAAACTTACATCGACAACTGCATATGGCTTTTACAGTAACAGTTATGAAGGAAAGGTCGGTATTCAAAAGAAAAACAGCACTCTTAGCACAAAGAATAGCATAGACATGAATCATTTCAAAATCACAGCAACAGGAGAAACAAAAGTAGTGTAAATAACAAAACATTCTAATAACCATTATTCAGTACTGCTAACTGCATGTTGTGACTTAACCTCAGCCAGAAGCAAACCACAATGCAGCCACTCACTCACGCCCCCCGCATCCACATGGGGCAGAAAACCAAGAAGTACAAAAATTAAAAAGCTCCTGGGTTGAGATAAAGACAAGTTAATAGCTAAAGCAGAGGCTATGCATGTAAGCAAAGCAAACAAAAGAATTCATTCACTACTTCCTATGGGCAGGCAGGTGTTCGTTCAGCCATCTCCAGGAGAGCAGGGCTCCACCACGCCTAATGGTGACTTGGGAAGATGAACACCCTCACTCTGAACATCCCAACCCCTTCCTTCTTCTTCCCCCGGCTTGATATGCTGAGCATGATGCCATAAGGTCTGGAATGTCCCCTGGATCAGCTGGAGCCAGCTGTCCCAGCTGTGTCCCCTCCTAGCTCCTCGTGCACCCTCAGCCTCCTCACTGGTGGGGTGGGGTGAGGAGCAGAAAAGCCTTGGCTTGGTGAAAGCCCTGCTCAGCAGGGATGAAAACACACCTGTATTATCCACATACATTTCCAGCTCAAAACCAAAACACAGCCCCATACTCAGGATTATGAAGAAAATTAACTCTATTCCAGCTAAAACCAGCTCATCACATTACAAAGACCACCAGACCAGCAGCTCATCACGATACTGTGTTCCAGTTAAACTGCCTTTCAGATCAAAGAAAGAGACACAGACGAAACAAACCACAGCAAAGACAGACCTGTACTATGGCAACCACACTCTTACACGATGGTTTTGATTACTGTTAGCACAAGAGATTACATTTGAATCCAAGTTTCATTACAGTTTTGAGTTTGGGTGCAAGAGTTTCTTGAGAATAGACTTCTTATTACACAATAAACTACTATTCTCCAAAGCAGATTAAATTAAGCCAGGAAAGTTGAAAATAACTAAATTTAAGATTAAAACTTCAGTGTTCAACATAAAATGCAGGAGGTAGGACCAGAAAACCATCAATTGCTAGAACAATTGGAATATTCTGCAATATATTTACATTATGAGCTTGGTACTGTGTTTAGACAGGAATTTGCTATAATCCTTACTATTTTAAAAAAGTATTTATATAGGAGATTGTTTTTATTTGTATATAGACTATGGCAGCAGAAAAGAAGGAGAAACAGGCATCAGTAAATGAGTCCCTGTCCAGTATTTATCTTTAACCACAGACAACAGCCAAGCTTAACTACAGAAATCTTTATTAAACGGTTCTTCAGTGATAAATTTTACTCCCATTTCTGATGCCACACAGCAGCATTTCTCTAGAATACTCCTAAAACACAGAAGACAACTAAAATAATCTCCCACTGAATTGTTACACTTTTCCTAGGAATGAATGCATACTCCATGTGATACAGGACTCTTCATTCCAGCAGCTGGTATCAAGACTTAAAAATGGGAGTTTTGGCAAAAGATAAACAGAGATGGAGGATGAAGTTTCTCTAACAAGTAGGTAAAAAGAGCAAATATTAAGAAAAATTGTTAATATAGCAACATTTACTGCAATTTACTGAACTTATTTTGTCAATTATGACTTAAAATCATAACTGTTTAAACAATAGCATTTAAACATTTTCAACAAAACTATTCTTTCAGGATATTGGGGGTTCCATCAGTAGCTCTGCATTTCCAACTATGAATTTAGATGAGAGAAAGTATTTTTTTTCCATACACTCCTATACCTCTGCATTCATTTTAACAAGTTTAATTCTGCTTTGACCATTTCCTCTTGTTCCTTTACAGGTACTTTAGAAATGCCTGGGTACAGTTCCTAATCCTGAAATACAATTCCTGCATCCTCACAGCAGCATTTAGCTGCTACAAAATTTAAACCAAATCATGAAAATGTATTTTTAAGTGCATTTTCATCCCTACAATCATGAGAAAACTTTCATGCTTTCATGTTCTATATTGAATAAAAGAATGTTAATGTTTTACCCTGATATAAAATCCCAGAATACCAGAAGGAACCATGAATGAGCAGCACTGCACAATCAATTTTTCATGCTTTTTTTCTTCTCTATCTTACCCTCTCCCTCTGCTTTCTTCTTTTTATTTTTATATTACATATTTCCAACTCCTCCACAGAACAGTAATGCTTTGGTGAAGAGCCAAGCTCCCCCAGCCCACAAAACAAACATTTGATTTACAGACTATGAATTATGTAATTGTAAACACAACTCTATCTGTATATGTCAACAAACATATGTCATTCATCTGCAAAACCACTGCAGCTCATTTCCAAACCTTTAAATATAAGACTATTATACAAGAAATACAGGCCAAAAAAAAAAAAACACCCTACATTTATTATTATACGATCTAACACAAAAAAATCCACTACTTGAGAAATTTGTGAGTTAAAATAATTAGACAATATCTCACTCTGAAAGATATCTCTATTTAATGCACTGGAACACAGAACTTTTCAGTATAGATATTGCATTAGCCTGAAAACCTCCATTATCTGGGAACATAAGCAGCAGCAACATCACTTTCTAAAGTATTAGCCCTTTAGCAACCCATGGCCATCACTTCTCATGCAGCTTATTTAAGTGAAGTGTAATAGAGAATACAGAACCATTCACATATTTCTAGGCAAAAACTAAATTAAGTTATAATCAAGTATGCATGACTAAATGAAGATAAAGACATTCCAGAATACTGTAATTCAAAGCCGAACACATTAACACAGCTTTCGTTAATATTCAGCATCTGGGTTGGTAGAAAAATGTATTTTCAAAGAAACATGTATAAGTCGAGATACTCTAATAACTCAGACTGCAAATATCAAAGAAGTATGGTTAATCTTAATATTATGGTTAATCTCATTAGTAACTGCAGTGCCAGATCAAGGCACAAAATGCCTTCATTCCACTCAGCTCTGCCATTACAAAGTGTGCACCTTTACAACAAAATCTTCTTTTGACAAAATCCAAAAGAAACACATAGAACCAACAAATTCTCCAGGACCTCTACAGCCAAGAGAAGCAGATGCAACATCAATTAACAAGCAAATCCCTTTATTTTGTTGACTGCTATTTACCCTCCAGAGCTTCCATTTTTGCGAGCAAGAAAAAGCTATCATGAAGATTCTATTTCCAGCACAACTTGGCAAATTAGGAGAGCATGATCATGTATTTGATACTGGCCAAAACTACAAAGTACTTCAAACTTAGGCATCTCCAGTCTGTCACTTCTAAAAAAAGCCCTACATCAAACAAAACCACACTCAACCCAAACCCCATACCAAGTTAAGGTGGAGTTGAGGAGCTATGAAAATTGCACTTTCTTTGCAACTTTTGTTCTATTATGGATCTCAAACAACAATGATGTTGAGATATTTTCAAAGTTTTCAGCAGGTGAAAGATTCTGTTTATTCATCCCCCATTAATCTTCCACATGAAAGGCCCATACTCAGAATGGGAGTGAGGGGAGACAAGTAGGAAGGGAAAGGGAAGGCCGCCCTTCCCCTAAAGATGAAAAGAATCCTTAAGTCCTGAGGTGTACTGAGTACATACTATGTTCTGGACCTTATAAATTTTTAATTTTGCTGAAAATTGCTCCTTCTCTCAAAGTTCACACTTAATATCTTACTGCAAGACAGCTAAATTGAAATATTCTGAGAAACGTAATCACTGGGTGATAGAGCCAGAAGGCAATGCTGAGCTGACATTTAATGAACTGATTAATTTGGGGCTTTTTTAGTTAAATAAAGATCATTGCGTTTAATGTGACTATTTTCTAGAAGTTAGGACACAGTTATTCTAAGGAAAAAGAGGAAAAAAATACTTTTCTGCATAATCATTAAGGCAGCCAAGGCTTAAATAAATGTCAAAACATAGTTCAAATTGTGGCTTAAAAATTCTCTGCAGAAGAAACTTAGATCAAAAGGTGGAACAAGAAGACCAAACTTTCCTGCTGTTTTTCTTTAAGGCTGAATATATTTTATTGTGTCTGATGAGCGTGACCTTCCTTTCTTCCAAAAACCCACAGGCATGGCCCCAGGAACACAGGGGCAGCCAAGGCTGAAGCTTCTCAAAACATTTTGTTTGCTACATTCTCCTGATCTGTCATCAGAAAGTAACAAAAACATTACTTTGCAAAGAGAAATGTATTATCTCAATTCCCTCCTTTTGCACAAGCTAAAACCACAACCTATGCCTATTTAATTGCCACCCACAAAAATATTCCCCGCAGGCTGTGACAGCAAATAGAGAAGAGTGCAGATATTTTGAGAAAAAACCCTGAGTTTTGATTATTAGACCAGTGTGTATTTTTCAGCAGTAATCAGTGCGATAAGCACCACTGTCTTTAAGAGAGCTTTATTTCCTCTTCTGACTGACCCACACGGCACCCCCTCCTCCCCTTCCCCTTCTGAGGCCTCTGAAGGCGATGCTCCCCTCTGTGCACAGGAGCAGACACAAGCAAAGCCATTCCCCTGCCTCCACCCAGACACAGCACTACTACAGAGAGCAAGAAGAGTCAACACTGCTTGGTGGTCTGAGAGGGTTTATCTCTGAGACGAGGCTTGGTCCCAAATTTTGCTCCCAAACAAGGAATGCAGAGCCCAAATGCACCAGGGCCTCCTCAGTAACCCCACAGAAAAATACCAGGGAACTGGATAGATGTAATAGATGTAATAAACATCTATTATTTCTCTTCTTTAAAAAAGGTTGAGTATTTTGACTTCTTTTTCCATGTATTCAATACAGACTTAAAATGGTGCCAGAAGTGGTCCTGCAGTTTTTTTACACAACTCCACAGCTGCCCTTCACTAGCACTGGTCCTTCCCCAAAGAGAAAAGCTGATGCTCCAAGGATTAAGAACTGGCAGAAAGCTGGCACTAAGACTAGAAGGGCAAAGGCAACTGAGCTTCCACCAAAGAGGATGTGAAAACTGCCCACTCATTTGGAAGAAAAACAGTAAGTCATTTTCCCCCCAGTTCAGGCATTAAATGATCAGGTAATCCCCATTAACAGAGAATCTTCTACCAGTTGTGGTTTGGTTTGTTTTTTTTTTTTTCCAAATTAACCTTTCTTATTGGATTTAACAGTTGATTTAGAAGTGGAAATAGCAATACTTACAACAAACAGTGAAGGACAAGGAAATCGGGCTACAGCCCATGACAGGCCCTCAGACTGAACTCAAAAGGATGCAAAGCAGAAAACAAGTTTTAGAGGAATTATGGATTACAAAAATGAAATGGAAATTGGAACAAGAAATACCTTACAGCACAAGAATGCCAAAGGCACAATTGCAAAAAAAAAAAAAGTTTCTTGACTCTTTAGACAAAGGCAATATAACAGGAGTAACCAATTTAACTTTCTGTGGAACATTTAAAAGAATTTGTGCTAAAAAGTAATAGCTCAAGTTTAAAAATGGTCAGAGAGAGTTAAGAGAGGTCAAGGATTAGAGCTGCTACAGTGACTACAATGATCTGTGCTGAAAGACAAATTGTCGGGGTGCTACTGATTCTCCTCAGGCAGGCCCATGGTTCCTGCTCTATGTGCACCCCTAGTTCCTTAGGCCAAGTCAAGATCAACTAGTTTATGACAGTTGTTCTGAAAGTGGAACAAGTATCTGTCATTAATAATACACAATGTCTTAAAGTTTATGTCAGTCAATTAATTGCACTCCAACACTGAGTCACTCCTCCTGAGCTGCATGTACAACTTTGCTACCAGCTTTTAGGAAAACTTACTTTCTGGTTATCCTATTTGAGCCATAATACTCATATTTTAAAGATCCTTGGAAGAAAGTCAAGCTGAAATCAAATTAGTAATTATTTCTAGAGAAACACACTGGACTTTAGAAATGTTAAGAAATTAAAATAATCTACTTGTTATAGTTATTTCATCATCATAAATTAACTTTGTATGACATTACATACTCTTCTTCTCCCTTAAATTTAACTGCACTAGTTTTGAATAAATGTGGATTTTATATTCTGCATAGACATAAAAATAAGTCTGCAAGGATAACACATGAAAAAATGCCTTGTTAGCTATTCACCAAAATATAGAGCTTAGACCTAGACATTTCTTGTGCTTGCTGAAAATCCATAAAAATTTTACAATGAAGTTTCACAAACCAGAGTCAATGGAAATGCATCACTGATTTCACCAAAAAATTCTGTGAACCCACCAAAGGGAAGACACGTGGCATTGATCAGTCATCCCTGCCTCTTCCTCATTGTAGCACCAAGGCCAGCACTGCAGGAAAGCCACGTGAAAGCACGAGCAAACAGAATAGGAATGGCATTATGACTGGAGCTCCAAGCACCAGAACATTACAAGAAAAGGTTCAACAGCTGGAGATGGAAGATATTTCTGCCATCCAAAGAGATGTCTTATTCTTCCCACTGAGAGTGCAGTGAATTGCTGTGAAGTGTGCTGCAGGACACGCTGTGTTCCAAGGTCAAGAGCTGGACCAAGCCAATTCAAGTAATACAAGCTAAACAACACACTCCCATTCCTGAAGGGTTTTTATGAGCACTGACAAATAAGCCACAAGTTGCTCATTTTCAGGCTTAATTCCCATCCTTGCAATTCACAGAACATGGTCTCCTCAGATATTTCTCTAAATTAAGAAATCTCTGTTGAGAGGTTACCTCTTGGCTGGGCTTCTGTACCACCACAGAATTATCCCATTTGAGCCTTAGCTAAAGTCCTGGGCACACACACAATTTTGCTACATTGCCTTAAGTGAAGAAGTAAGCTGGAGCCACCAGGCACACCAAAGAAAACAGCCTGAAGCCAGCAATAGAGTGGGGACACAGCAACTTATGGTAGCACTACTGGGCCACTGCAATGAAGTCATGAACCCCACCCCAGTCTGCCCTACACTCATTCTCACTCCAGCAAAGATCACTTTGCTCACCTGGAACAACCTCACACACACTACTTCAAGCAAACTGGTGTAGTGAAAAACCACGAATTTGAAAAAGTAAATTGAAATGGACAAAAGCAAATGAAGAAAAAAAATGTGTTTAGGATTATGAATCTGTCATCACTACTTAAAAAAAAATATGGGGTAGCTGCTGACAGGTCTCCATTAAAAACAAATTTAGATAGCTAGCTTAAGAAATAAGGGAAACATTCATCTCTTTCAAAAAATAGTTTCTGAAGCAGTTTCAGAGAATCCATGGGTCATATGTGGCAGATGACATTTGTTCAGTTAAGAATAATCTGCCTGAAAGTCGACATTTCTAGGATGGTGAGAAATATTTCCCATTTTAACTGCAAGTGTTTTCACTTTGTGCCAAGAGCCACCCAGTGACCACAGCTGGAAGAAACCCAAATGCCGCTTCACTTACCCAGAATGTCAAGGCAGCCGGAGAGAGTTCCAACAGCACAGCAAAAGTTAGGAAAAGCAAGAAAACCAAGAATAGTAGATTGACTGCCAGTGTGGAAACTGGATTTCAAACATGTGCATTCACACTGACACATCTTATTCTAGATTAAACAAAAACATCACCTTAAAACCTTTCAGCAGAAAAAAGATTCTACATAAGAAACACTACTGAGTGGGATGATAACCATGTACTTCACACTGCTAGTGATCTTTTTCTATTCAAAACAGTAATCCAATATGGAACCAAATAAAGACATAACAGAGCAATTTCGATCCCTTTTCTCCAGAGCAAGTATTTTCTCAAACTCTGTAACAGTGATAATTAAGAGAATATGGTTGTTGCAGACAGACCAGTTTGTAAGAACAAATTTACCTTCTGCACAAGCCACTCAATTTAAAACTACAAAGTACACTACTTTGAGATCATGCTTTTTTTCATATGCATTTCATGCATAGATTGATTTCCACGATGATGAAAGTTCATATATAGATACATAGATATAGATATATAGGTAAGTAATTTTTCCTACTAAATCTACAGAAACAGATGTTATCCCTTTGTATTGCTGCATTTGATTGCTTTGATTTTTCTCAAAAGAGGGAAGATGTTTGTAAGAACAAATTTACCTTCTGCACAAGCCACTCAATTTAAAACTACAAAGTACACTACTTTGAGATCATGCTTTTTTTCATATGCATTTCATGCATAGATTGATTTCCACGATGATGAAAGTTCATATATAGATACATAGATATAGATATATAGGTAAGTAATTTTTCCTACTAAATCTACAGAAACAGATGTTATCCCTTTGTATTGCTGCATTTGATTGCTTTGATTTTTCTCAAAAGAGGGAAGATACTAAGAAGACTTACTCATAACTCTGGTAGGGGAAAAACTTCTGAAATGCTTTTACAAGCACTTTTTATAGTGCTTCCATGCTTGAACAATACAGCTTTTTTATATTGCAGTAACTTTTTATCATGCATTCAATATATTTTATTACTGTAGACATTTACAGAAATGTGGATAAGATTCTTTTTATCTACCATTTTCAAATGCTCTGAGGAAAAAAACATAAAAAAAGCACTTCCAAGTTTAGGCTAACACAGACAGGCAGAATATGAGAGACCATATGGATCAAATGTCTTCTGTTTCAGTCTAGTGTAGAAATCTCGCTTATGCTTTGTCTAACATGGAGCTTTTCTTACAGTAAGGGTTATTTGACTGATTTGCTTATAAAGTGAAAAAAAGGTGATGAGGGTATTCAGTGGTCAATAACCAGAAGACAAGAAGACTGATAAGAAGTTCACACTACATTGAAACAGCCAGTTTCTTCCAAGGACATAACCATAATACATTTTCTATCAGTTTAGCAGCTTGCAGAAGAGAACTGCCATAATTTATTATCTTATTTATCTACTTTGATGTTTAGAACATCAGTAGGTTTCATACTTAGTAGAGCTATGGGAAAAATAATGAGTCAGCTATGGGCCAACAGTGCAAAGAGATCGATATCTCAGCTAGGATAAAACTGGAATGTTTAGCAATCAAAATTACCTATTACACAAAGCCAGTCCAGCAGCAACTATTTCTTCTCAATAAATTTTATACCTACATTTAATACATGCAAAACAAATTATTAATATTCAAAGCCATCTGCTTATTTATTTACACTGCTTTAATAAAAGCTGTCTTCTGATAATTTCCACTCTCACTGCTTCAAATAGAATATATGCAACAAAAAAGTCATACTTTTTTTTTTTTAATCACCCAGTAAGCTGCTTTTTATAAAAAGAAGGAAATATTTCTCCTCCTCCTCAGAAAAAAAACAATAATGAAAATGGCAGGAGATATTTCCCATTAAAAACATCTTGACTTTGAATATTCCAACTGAAAATGTGAGCACACTTCCCAGATCACAAATAAACTCCTTTTCAATGAGCATTTGCTTAGCCAAGCTTTACTTCATATTTTCATGGACTGCTCACTTGCAAGGACTGTGGTCCGGAAAGATCCCATTTTTTTTTATCTTTTCGAAATTTGGGGCTCTAAGTCCTTCACCTGCGAAATTGTAGCACTCAGTTTTTCAAAGGAGCCACCATGAGTTTGTTTTCTGGTATGTGATTTACAAAAATCATCACAAAGATGTTAAAATTCTGTAAGGATAGTATGCTTTTCAACTGTTTGGGTGGTTTGAGAAATAAACTCAATTTTAATGGGAATCAGACATGACACTAGCAACCCTTCTGAAAATCTTATCTGGAAGACAACTACTACATTTCTAAAAAGACAGGACATAGAAGGAAATAAAATTATTCTTTTTCTTCCAAAGGTGAACTTGCAAAAAAAAAAAAAATCCTACTTTAGCATTTTAAGATCTGCAACACAAAATTACTTTCATCATTACTACATTCCAACTTCAGGTCACACTGCTCTTCCAGCTATAAACAACTCTTATTGATGTAAGCCAAGACAAAAGCACAGGGGTGAGCAGTGGACTGACCAGCAGGTCCCTACATGATAGTTATGAATTCTGTCATCTGGATAATTTATTATGAGGTCAGTTTAGTCCAAGACATTAAACCAGGAAATTTCAGATCAGATCCTATAAAAAATTGCAATCATGTCCCCTCCACATGTAAGAGGATACTGATTCACCAGTCCTTTTGGCTAAATGTTTTCTCTAGCAGAAGTTTACCAGCTATACAGCAAACTGCTTCATTAGTGGGCTGGCCCATTCACTCCACATAATCCAGCAGCCACTGCTCCATGTTAGTTTTCAGCTGCAAATGAGCTGCTTTTACTTAGAAGATACTGCTACAATTTGCAATGCAGTACAAATATCAACAGGGCCAACATATTACATAGATCTCCTTCTTCCTCCAAACATTCTATGGAGCAAGAAGCAGGAATTCTGCAGAGAGTAGAGCTCTACTTCACAGATTTAAGTGTTTTTCTTAACTAAGTGCAGAATGAGACACCCTCAAACACAGCAAACAAGAGGAGCAGAGAAGCACACAAGGAAACAAAGGAAAACTATTTTCTCCTTACTACCTCTGCAAACCAAGGGGGTGATTTTAAGCAGGAGGTAAAACACCAGGGGCTTTGAATCAACTCCTGAAATCACTGAATCCTAGAATCACAATATAGTTTCACTTGGAAGGACCTTTAAAGGCATATAGTCCAATCTCCCTCAAACAAGCAGGAACTTTCCATTACATCAGGTTGCTCAAAGCGCCAACCAGCCCGACCTTGAAAGTTTACAGGAATGAGGCATCTACCAAGTCTCCAGACAACCTATTTGAGTGTTTTACCACAATAATTGTAAAAATGTTCTTCTTTGTATTTAATCTAAAGCATTATCTTCTTTCTCCACTACAGGAGTAACCTTGGATGACTAGCCTACACAAGAGAAATTTGTAATTATCCTTATGGTCAGTCTTACCCACGCTTCAAGATGTGCTCTATCAGTTTTCAGCTGGATTTCCTCAAAATGCACCAGCTCCTTGTTAAACACTCTCTTCCCTAGATACCTTCATACTCTTTACATGCCCTCTGCTAGTGTATCCTCACCATGAAAAGGTGATGTGATGCTGGACTGCAACAGTTGGATTTCAAACAGCAGAACTTACCAGCATAAGTCTTTCCACACATCTATCTTGATTCTTTACTGGTTTTGTACCTTTCAGATTCAAAATCAAGCATTCCTTATGTGAATTGAGTCAAGTTAGTCTACCAGGGCTTAAAGGATGATTTAGGCAAGAAAAACTAAACACTGGATAGATTTAAAACAAATTCACATGAATACTGCAATTAGGGCAAAACTTGGGAACATCACATATAAAGAAGAGCGCTCTTGTTTATGTCCTTAACACTCCATTGCAAAACTGGAAAAATATTACTTGATTATTACTAGAGATCAACATTCACTGATACCCCCTTACCAACTGTAATTCCAGCAAGATCCCAGGCACCCACAAATCAGGGTGTTGAACGCAGATGAAAGCTGAGGAACTCCGTTACTATAACAACAATAATGTTTACCAACCAATACTGATCCATATAACACAGTCCATATAATTATATATGGACAGGCACTGCTACATCCTCGAGGCAAAAGGAAAAAATAGTGCACTACAACAAAAAAAGGGTATTACAAAATTTCTCTCTGTAGCTGGGCAGATGGTAAATGGCAACTGCAGCTTAATACAACCCCCATAATTGTCTTCATCACCTTGTGCTTCCCCATCTGTCTTTTGTGCCCACCTGTTTTCTCACCTTAAACCAGCAGCTCTGCTACAGTATATATGTAGTATGTTAAGTGCCTAGTGCAACAAAGTCCTAACCTTTAATTAGAAATTTTATAATCTATGCTAAACAATCCATAGATCACATTTAATCAGAACTGTGCATAGGCCATTTAAAATGTACTTTATTAACATCCATAAATCATGTGTTATATGTTTTTTAAATTTAGTTAGTAAAGGAAATAGGTATTTAGTGCTCCCTTGCCTTCAAATGCGAGTCTTCTACATCACACTGTAGAAGAGGACCTATAAGATTGACTATTGTTTTCATTCTTTTGCCTCTTCATTTCTTCAACACCACTTAGTGTTCAGTTTGCCTCATCCCATAAACATCAAGGATTAGTGTTGGTTCACAGAACTCAGGAACCAGTAACTTGAATGTATTGTGGAGCTGGAATGTTTCACTACATTCTACTGGACTCAGCCAAAGTACATGTAGACAGAAGATTCCCTTAACCCCTAAGATACAAAAGTCTCCAATGCTACAGTAATGGAAGGCCCAGTGAAGGATGAGGGGTATATTTTTATCCTGTTGCTTCCTCATAGTCAGTGCTGCAATCAGAGTAAGTGCTCATCACCCACAGTTTCTCCACCGTTATTTGGCAGCAGCTGCAGCCTGCAGAGAAAATTCTCCTTTACTGTGCCACTGGGTGAGCACCTCTGTAAAGCAGCACATCTCCTTTGTGTCCCAACCTCCTTTACTGCTTACAAGCCCTCATTAGTTGTGTCCTGGATGCTGTGCTATATGAGAAAACACAACATCAAATACTGAACCTTTACATCCAGATCAGACACTGCCTTAGTGCTGAGCCATTACCAAATTACTCTGCTAAAATATCACTCTAAATTAGTGAGATACAAGGCTAAGACAGATGAAAGCAAGCAATGAATCTCATGGAAAGCATTTGATCAGTTGTTTTAATAAGCAGTTAAAAAGGAAACTGCAAGCGTTAAGCCTTTATATCAGTCTTTTTTATTTTTTCAAATGCAAACTGCTCACCTCTGACTGAGGCAGAGTCAATGCTGAAAAATCCATTACTGTCTTTGCCTGTACATCATTTAATGAAAGTTGAGATAGTGGGACTATTTACTCTAATACCTTAGATTTCTTTCAAATTATAGCTGTAATGCTATTTTTATTCTGACTGCAAATTTAATATCCTATTATTCCCCTTCTCTGTACATTTCTGTTAAAGTAATAAATAACTTCAGAGATATGAAAGCTTAAAAATTCTAGGGTATTGTTTCTTCTGGAGCCTCCAGCAATGTATTTCCTAAATAAATAGATATTTTAATAAAGTTTTTCATTGACCCAAAATGTTTCTGAAAAATAATATATTCATGAAGGCAGAAATGCAAATTTCAGCAAATGGAGGTTACATAACACAGTAAATAAAAAGCACAGCAGACAAATAGCAACTTCTGAGAATAAAAAGCCATCTGAAAAAAAAACCCAACTAAAAATAATTAATCTAAACAAGCATATTCTGAAATTTCTTTTCATTCTCTAAAAATCAATTTACCCCAAAACATGCATTTGCTTGTTTGCTACTTCTATATATACTATTTGTAGTGTCATTATTTCTCAGACTCATGACTTTTTAAATTCTTTTAAGCAGGAGTTTACCGCACTGAAAAAGGGAAAAGATACAAAGTAATAGGAGAGATGAAAATAAAAAAGAAAATAAAATCAATTTCATAGAGTCCAATCAGAAAGGGAACAAAATTAAGATGTAGCACCACAGGGCATTAGAGCAGCTCAGAAGATACCAAACCAACTTTCATAGACAAGAAATGGGGCAAGAAGAGAAAAAAAGAAAAGGAAAAAATCCTCTTTTTTCAAAAGCAACGCAGCACTACAGAGCTAAACTGTAACACAGTCTTTACTGAAAAACTTTCCAGTTTTATATACAGGAAAGTTATTTTAAAAAAGAGCTAGGCTGAAGGTAAACAAATGGGCAAAAAAACATGAAAGGCACCCAAAAGGTTAAAGGCACATCAATTGAGACAGAAATACAGAGTAAAAGGAGACACACCTGAGGAGATAAACAGAAAGTTAAATATTTCTTCATTCATTTCCAACACAGATTCATGATCTGCTAAAAGCAGATTTGAATGTTTGAGTCTGTGTGTACCACCAATGATAAAGATGCTTGTTTATAGCAACTAGGACAGTTATTTCTCATGTTTTTATTTGCATAGTCCGACAAAACAGAAAATAGGTCTAGAGATCAAAGAAACGTTTTAATGAGTAAACAATAAACAAAACCAGGACAAAATTCCTACAGAGTTTGGGATTAAGTATATTATGTTATTTCATGGCTATGTGAAATAAAGATTCATTTATCACCAGTAGTAAGATATTATAATTTTCCTACTGAATGTTCTTTTCTTGTTATTTGGGGGTTTTTATTGCCATCCTTGGACATTGATGGTTAATAATGTCTGATATTAGACCTGAAAAAATCTTATTTTCTGTTCCCCAGGTGCTACAGTAAGCTCAAAGGAAAAGCAAGGCATACTGTTGTTGAAATGTGCTAAAGAAATAAGACCCAAATAAAAATGGAATCAAAACCTGTAAGTTTGCACTTTAGGAAAGCAGTTTTTTAGGAATTGCAAATACTACCCACAGAGTTAAATATGGTCTGAAGTCCCTGGAGATGGCATTTCAGTCTCTCTGAACCTATGTACACTTCCCAGATGTGGACTATTAGTGTCACAAACTCCAGCACCTACTGCCTTGGATACTCTGAGCATGAAAAATTCAAACCCCAAAAGGGCTCGCTGAGAAATTAAGCAACTGGAGACCAGCTGGACTTCAGGTCAGCTTCATTAGAGAAAATGGTTTACCAGCAAGTGTGAAATTCTTGAAAATATAAATCTAAGCAAAACCAAGCCTGTAGGACTATAGAGATTCCTGAATAAATGGCCATTACAAGACAACTTACTGGGAACCCTGCAAGTAGCTGAAACAGGGATCTAAGTGAGAAAACATCATACAAGCCAGCTAATAGACAGAAATCAAACTGATTCCTGTGACTGCACATACAGTAAAAACAATAATAGTGGAGTTGTTATGCAGGTAGAATATAGGATTACAGAATATCAGAATGTGCTTTCAAAACAATACAGCATAGTCACATACAGAGCCCAAGGAAAATAAGAGCAACTATCACCAGCTGACTCAGTGGGATGAAAGGATCTGAAACAACATTTGGTGGAAACAGAAACAAAAAACATAAAAATACAAAACAGGACAAGATTCAGCATGGGTTGACCAAAGATGCCAGGCCAAACCCACCGTCTTTAGCTATCAAAGAAATTGTTTTAAGAACAAAAATGCATTAAATACTTTCAATAAAGCTTTTGATACAACGCCACATGGAAAATCACTACTTAAATTGAAGAGACACTGGTGTAATTTAGCCACGAGTCATCTAGCTGTAATGAAGATAGCACAGAGGTGTTACTGCAAGCTTAAGAGCAGGACTGTAGAGGAGGTTACACAACCCTTAAGCACAGCCTAATACGGCTTGTAGGCGGCACAAGCAAAATGACAGCATAAGTAACGTATGACTGAACCTCCTGAAACAACACCAGCAGCTGCCACTGTATGATTTGAGACTCCCTAAAGATAATGTAAGAGAAAAAGAAGAAGCCAAAAATCATCTGTGGAAAGGCATGGAAACCTGAACAGTTGGAGGGCCGAATGGACTGCTGACAAAATGAAGTCCTATCAACTTGTTTGTAGTAGAAAAGCACGAACAAGTGGGAAATTGTACAAGGTGAGGAGCTGAGCCTGCCTGGAAGGTTGATGCCCATCTTCAGGCTTTCTGCCTCCAGGTAGGATTACTTGCCTCCAGTCTTGCTCAGTGAATTCCTGCCAAGAGGCTCTGCCCAGCCTGCCTTTTCCTGGCACAGCCCAGCACCCTCTTGCAGCTGCTTCCCTAAGAGGAGTCAGCATCTGCATCCCGCTGGCTCGCAGCTCAGCTGCCCACTACCCACATCCATCACTCCAGCAACTGAAATATCAGTCGTGGCACTACTCTTCAAAATTCAAATTACTTGCTTTTGCACAAAGACTGTGTTATAACTATATTTGATGAGGAACAAGATCAGAGAGGCAGCAGCAGCTGGAAAAACCAGGAAAAACAATTATAGGATGAAAAACTACAGTATAAGAGGGCAGACCCCCTTATACACTGATAGAGTATTAATTTATATAAGACTGAAAGACACTTTGCACAAAGTGGGTTGTTAACAGGAACTGCCAAAAATTTCAGTTAAGATCTATAACACTCCACACATTCCCAAGAAATTTTGAAGCAAGGGCGAATAACTGGGTTAGAAAAATCTGTCAACAACAAACTTACTGAGAAGAGTCACAGGAATACTGAACTTGAAAACAGAATGATGTACTGAATAACAGAAAACACAAATTAATGCAGAAAAATGGCTATATAGCACTATTCACACACTAATGAACACACTTTACCTATATCACCCCTCAAAGATCTCAAATTACTGTGCATAAATTTTCAAACATGAGCTAATCACTTATATGCATCAAAAAGGAAAATAAATCAAGAACAAAACAGAAAACTAATCAATATCTTTATTCATGATACACTGCATTCTGATAGCTACATCTGCTCCAATCACCTTGCCTCAGAGACGTGAACACTTTGCAAGAGATACAGAATAAAGCAACACAGATTATCAGAAGTATGGAGCAACTTAAGTACACAGCAACAACAAACGAATCCTATATATTAAATAAGACCACAGGGATCAGGGTAAGATTATAAATCCTCTAAAAAACTCTCACTCACACAATTTAGAATCAAACAATATGCCCCTAAAATTTAAAAATTAAATAAGAAATTTCTGTTATTTAGATTTGAAAATAAAGCCTGCATAGGAACAGGTAGATATAATTTACATATAAAATAAAAACCAATTATGTTGTAAAGCAGAAAAAAAAGAGATTATGTTGATTCTATATGGAAACATAGAAACCTGAATCCTGAAAGCTGAGTCCATTCCAAGACTGTATTCCTAAAAAATTTCCAAGATAATAAAACTATTTTAGATTGCAACAGCCCATAACAAAATACAGGAAGGAGTTAAAAGAAGAAGTGACATGAAGGAAAAAAGTTTCAAGGTCTGTTTAGTGATAAGGTGACAGAGAATTTGGTGTGACCTTGCAGAGAAGAAATAACAGTTATATTCAGGAAGAGAGATAAGGATGTGAAGACTTGACAGACCCAGTATTGTTTCAACACAGATCTGATACTAGAATCTTGCCTTCTAGCTGTATTCTAGAAATAAACCTTTTTTGTACAGTAAATTTAATTTGTAGAACTATTAAAGTCAAACTGTGCTATTTTCAAAACTGCATCAGATAGCTAGTAACATTTGGAATGTTGTGTTGCTGTCCAGAATCAGAGATTTGATTTTTCTCTTCCCTTCAGTGTTGTACCTATATTTCAAGAAAGAGAGAAGTGACATAATCTGCTCTATCCTCCCTGGAAAACCTGTGGCAGAATTTAGTGCTAAAGAAGACCTTAAGGAGGTCTCCAGATTCTTATTACTGCAGTTGTTGTGTTGTCTGGAACTACTGGCTGCAGAAATTCTTCCTGCTTTTTTCCCAATCACCAGCAATGACAAATAGTCCTGCATAAAAGATCAAATGCTTGACCTGATTGGATAGTTTTATTTGATCCTAACAAATCCTCAAGTAAGATACTGAAAACCAACTGCTTAGCTCTCAGAATCCCATTACTGGCCAACCTTGCAGATGACTGTCATTTGGCTGATACCACCAGACAGTATCAGCTACCCTCTTGGAAAGTCACCCACACAGCTGGAGAAGTATAATCATTTCATATTGCTGTGGATGCTTAAATTCCATGAAACACACTGGTGTGGATTGTTTAAAGTTAACTGTACATTGTAAGTCCCACTTCTAGATGCACTGATTGCTGCCAGGCATGCTGTCAAATAATTTTTCATTTGTGATCCTAGTCTTTTGTTTTAAGAGCCTTGAAGAACAGAATTTCAACTGAATATCTAATAGGAGCTCTGGGTATTCAAATTATATATTTGAAGACTCATAAGCAAATTAGAGCAAACAATTATAAATCCTTGTCTCCTTTAAAGTAGAAGTCACATTTCAGTAGCAACTCAAGATCAAAAATGAGAACTGCATTACTAACTGCATAAACGTGCAGTGAAAATACACTGACCTTGTAAGAGAGAACAGTATGCTTAGAAGACACTATATCCCACTGCCTGAAGTAATCTCATAAGGCAAGGACTAATGAAGAATTTCCCCCAAAGCCTGTCTAAGCAAAGTGCACTCCTTTGTTTGCAGGAAAAGGGAGACAACCTGGTCTTGGGGAACGCAGTTACAACACACAGCTGAAGAGGACAACATTCAGAGCCGGTTTCAGTGAAAGAAAGACATTATCAAGTGGACACTGCTAGTCAGTGATACTGGGACATCCTTCCATCCTGAATGCCTTCCTTAATCACTGCCAGGACTCTACTGGTTACAGCCTGTAAGTGTATCAGACTACTGACAAACAAACTGTTCACTGTAAGTATGTGCACACATATTTGTGGGTATCCATATACACATACTCCTCTAATTTATACTCTGCTAAGAATGAAGGAAATTGATATGGTACATCATGGCATTTTGCACTGAATAAACATCAGTGATAATAAGTAAAAACAAGAGAGGCCAAAAACTAAAAAAATATGTACTAAAAAAATGTATGACCTAAAGTAAACCAAAAAATAGACCATCAGCATTGCAAAGTGTGTCTGATCATTCCTATCTATTATGTTTTGTGGGAACACTATAGCAGACTCAGAGCACACAAAATGGGTTCAATTTGGATGAAACAAGACTTTCAGATGCCCTTAGGAGTGCACCTTACATGCTGACTGCCTATGGGCAGGAATAGACTGGATCAGCCCCAGCGTTAAACCCCACGCGAGTGTGGTGTAAACATGGGGCTCGCTCTGCAGATCCGCTCTCACTGCATTACACTGCTTGCCTCTGCAGCCACAGCCACAGATCAGTCTGTTCTTCCACTCTATCAGGAAGAAATAAGACAACAGATTTCACAGATTTTTAATGTCTTGCCAGTTCATACGTCCCCACTTGTCCCCTCACAGTGCCAGCTTGGTATACAGTCTTCAGCAGAACGCAGCCCACCTACGTGCTGTCACATATGGGAGAAAGTGTTAACACAGTGATCTACATTTTAGTGGAAACAATCATTTAAGGGCTGGAGACCACTGAAAGCATCACACAGGATTTGCTAGCCAAATTCATGCACACACCAAAAAAAGCCTTGCAACCTGCTGACAAAGTTTATTCTTCCAACTGCAATGCTAGTTCCCACGAAACTAATCCATAATAACTTGGCTCATCACAAAATCCACCCGGTGCATGTGAATTGGTACTCCTGAAGTATCTGATATTGGATACCAAATAAAATAGGATCAGAGGATTTTGGAGAATCAAAGACAATATACTAGAGATGGAATTTATTCATACATCAATAGGCTGCCCAGGGAGTTCATGCAGTGTCCCCCTCTAGAGTCACGAGACATTCCAAACCCACCTAGATGTGTTCCTGTGTAACCTGCTCTAGATGATCCTGCCTTGGCAGAGGGATTGAACTAGATGATCTCCAGAGGTCTCTTCCAACCCTAACAATTCTGTGATGAATGAAACACATGGGTGTTACTGAGGTGCCCTGCCAGAAAGGTTGATAGTGATACATCTAGAATTAACCAAACTATGCTAGGACATGACCTTATTAGATCTCAATTAAGCAGGTTCCTGACACAGTAGGTAATTCCCAAGAAAACAAAGCAATCCTGGAACAGGTAGACAGCAAGCATGAATGCTCAAAAATGGTCTTAAGGACTGGATGTTTAAAGATGACATTTTTCCTAATACAAAGTGAGAAGAGCACTTCAGATTATTAAAATTCCTGGTGTGTTTTTTATAGGCACAGTGTGCTTTGTCAGACTCCTAGTCTTCCATTTATATTTGCCTATATAAAACATGCCATATAGTCAGAAAAAAACAATTCAAATTAAATATTTTGAAGCTTAATTGGATTACACATGAGCATCCTGTAATGGAGAACAGCCAGGCAAGCATAGGCCTCCAGAATCTGTTTATACAATCAGTATCTCAGAAAGATCCCTTAGCTTTCATTACATATATATATATACACACACACATATATACCAAAAATACACACACGCATGCATGGATTTCAGTACTAATCATCTCCTCTTGACAAACAGCAAGAAGAAGAAGATAAAGAAGCCATTTTTCTTTTAAATTCATTAAAAGCTCCAGACTGAAGAGGGAAAACCAAGAATGTATACCAGAAGGTCCACAGTTTTTCCTTCAGCTTATAGTATTTTTAAATATCAATAACTTCTGTTCAAAACAATTTCCTTGTAAAGAAAGCACATTTTCATCTAATTAAGAAAACATAACTAGCTATAAGTTTCATTTTCTACAGTTAAACTTCCAAACATTTAATTTAATTTCAGCTAGGTTTTCAATATTTATGAGTGGAAAAGGTCCCAAATTAAACACATATAATACTACTCTGGCAGCAACTTGCTTACAGTGACACAGGTTCAGGGGGTGCAAGCTAGTATTTGTTTTCATTTATGCAAAGATTTTTCTGCTGCTTCTTAAATAGATACAGCTAAAGGCAATTTAAATAAACTGTCCCATTCATGTCTCTAAGTTCATTACTGGGGAGAGGAGAAGGTTTAAAAACGAGAATGGCATTTTAAGACAGTAGTTCTTGGTCTGCAATGAACTTAAGGGTCTGGGAATTTCTCTAAGGGCCCAATCTGGCTCTATCATTTAAATTCTATTAAAATAAAGGCATCATTTACAGGAACAGATATTTCACTAGGTGCTCTGAAAATACAATCAAACCTGTGTGATTCTACAGTAGCTCTAAGTATCTCTCTAAAACGCTGAAGCACCACTTGAAAAACTCCTCAGAACAAATACAGCAGCACTTAAAAAGCACAATTTGCCTTCAAAGTTAAGTACAGTATCAGGCTCTTGACTTGGTTCTTAAGTTTGTTGACTCAACGCAGGGACAGGTAAGTGTTCTACAGAATCAACACAGCAGTGACCCAGCCAAACACTTTGTTCTTATTGTTCTGTGGAGTAAAGGAAATCGAAGCAAAGTTACACTGTTTAACATCAACACAGGGAAGACTCATCATAAGCACAATGAAAAATGTCCTCAGCCCCATGTTTTAATGTATACCATTCATTCAAGTAAATCAGGAGGCAAAATTAACCTCATAGATTTATCATCAGTACTTTAGGTTTTTCCAACCACCCTTCTACAGTCATGTGTGCCATGCAATCTCAGGAAATTAAAAAAAAAAATTAATGCAATCTCAGGAAATCCTAAGAAAATCCCCTGTTTTTAAAAACTTCATTTGCATAAAAACATTTCAAAGCACTGTATTAACAAAGAATAAAGTATGTACAGGTATGAAGACTCTTTTAAAAAGTGTCAACATTTACCTTTACAGATCCTTTTAATTAACCAGCTTCAAAACAACTTTGAAATTTAACTACTCCTATCCTTCCTGAACCTCTTTGAAAGAGCAGAAGTAATTTCTTTTGGTGTTTTCATTAAAAAATACAACACTTTCTACTCTATTTTAGGGGCAGCCAAATAATTCTGAAGGCTTTGGGGAGACTTTTTTTTTTAATATACTCACCACTTCCCCCAGTGTCCTGAAAACAGCACAGTATTAAGCCATGGGGAAATGACAACCTAAATAATCAAAATCCTGGTCCCCAACTTTTAACTCTACAATTTCAACTCCAGCATTTGCACCTACATCTAAACCAGTATGCACAGTCATCTGCACCAGTTTGAATTTCTACTAAGAACTGGACACTAAGTCAAGAAAAAAAGAGCAACTCTGTAATCCTAAAACCCACCCCAGAACCCTTCTGACAACAGCAGTAATATTTGCTTTTTGCCTGCATCCCTGCAAGAGAGGAGGTGAAGCATCAAACAACTCCAGAGCAAGCCTGTGTGTCAGGCTCACTCACTTTTTCTTATCAGACCCCTAAATGACTGGGGACAGTGGTGTCTCAGCTCAGGACAGTCTGAGGTTGGCTGTGCTGCCTGCCATGCTCATGCCACAACAATGTACACAGCACTTCAATCATCAGCTCGAGAGTTTTTGCCAAGTGTAACCATATGGTTTTTGGCTTATCAAAGTGTATGCTTTATCCTGAAGTGCCAGACCAGAAATCAGAAGCTGACTGTCGAGCATGTGAGGCATCCAGCACTGATGGCTGTGCTGCAACCTGAAGTCATTGCATTGAACAGCAGATGCCTGGGTGAGCAGATGCCCTCACTACATCTTTGGATACTCCTGAAGCTTCTCAGTGGACACACCTGTTCATCAGGAGTATTACCAATGTGCCACATAACCTCATCAAAAGAGAATCAGGAAGGACTTCAAAACATCATCTGGTCCAACCTCTTCTCATGGGAAAGGGAGCCGACCTAAGATTATCTAGCACGCTGTCCAGCCACCTCTTGAAAATATCCGGCTGTGGGGGACATTGTTCCAGGGACTGCTTGGCCACCGAATTGATTGTTCTCAAAATACTTTAAAAAAGATTTTACCTTGATACTGTACAGCCCTGAAAACTCCAGGAGAGATCAAGCAAATGCCTAAAAGAATGACAGCCTTTGTCCCAACACTGCTTCCACCTAAGACAGCAGGCAAACCTCAGCTAGGCTGGCACACTGGCAGAGTCTAGAGCTCCTCCTGCCGCAAGAACTGAAACCAAAGCAGTCTCAAATGACAAACTACAATCCTATTGACTGCACTGCAACATCTAATCAAAGCTGCTGGCTTTACTGGCACGGAACTGAAAACTTGCTGCAACAATAACCTGATCTGTTAATTCTAGACAAAAAAGCACCACATTTTTAAATCACAAAGTACTCAACAAATATACATTGTACTTGCTAAAGATTTCTCTGACCCTTATGCAAATATTTCACAATGCGTGAAAAGACCAAAGATAATTATAGTTTGAACCATTATCACAAAGTCAATACCTACTACTACTGTTCCATAATACAAAAAAGCTCTCACTAATTTAAGTTTCAAGAAATAACCAAAAGTCTAAGAAGTTATGTATACTTGCAGGCTGGATAAGCACGTAAAATATATCATGGAATATATCAATAAAACTACCCCCAAATGCCGAGTTCTAATTTTCCATTTGCCATTTTAATTACATAGCATTGATAAAATAATAGTCTCAAACCCTAGGAACACAATCCAGTGTTGACTTTGAATAACAATGTCTATTCTGCAAATTAAACTCTGCTTTTTAAGCTATGACAAATATTTTTTCAGAATAATGAAGAGGCTTAATACAGTACAAATCTTCTCTCTTTTCTTCTCTAAACCTCACTTTTCTACACCAGTCAACGTTCTTTAAAACCACTTGTACCAAAAACGCTTTTACTCATTTATGTAAAAACAAAAATTGAACATTTGTTCCTGAAATGTCCTAGACAAACATTAAAGCTGTATTTGGAGCACATATTGGCGTTCCCATTATCCTGGATACACTCATTTTGAATCTCAAAGAGGGAGGATTTTGATACACTTACTCTGTAACTGTGCTTATCAACAAATAATTTTTACTTTTGTGAGACAGAATCACACAAACTTTGGCCAACCATACCATAGTGTCACCCTCTTGAATGGTAATGTAGCACAAAGTGAGGACTTGTATAGGGAAAACCTAAATGAGAAACTAAAAACAATGCTATGAAGATTTTAAAAGTTTGCTTTTATCTTTTCATTCACTTTTACCAAATTAAGTTACAAGTCCCTTTTTAAATAGACAGCATTCAGAAGCTTTCTATTTTACAAGGATGATGTAGTGAACTTCTTCAATATGCCACATCAAGAAACATCACAGACCACAAAAGTGTTTTTTCTTCCACACAAATTGAGTGGCTCCAATAAATGTTTGTTGGGAAACAGATTTAAACAAGCCAGTGCAAATAACATATGTTCCATTTCATTGTGATTCATTTTGTCTCGTTTCATGCAGAAAAACAAGCATCTGTATACTTTTAGCTTAAAACAGATAGTCACATGGAATTTATACTGTGCTGATTAATCTCCTTCCGCCTGCATTTAAATCTCTGAAATTATCTTAGTCTTCAAACAACTGTAGCTTGTTTTTTCCTTTCATTCCAAACAACACATAAAACTGGGCACGCACTGCTCACAGAAGGACTCACATTTTCTGTATCTTCCTGACCCTGCTGTCGCACAGCCACAAACCATTCCACCTTTTCCTTTCACTGGAATACTTCTTAGTATCTAATTTTTAAATGGATCAACTGTCAGCACTGAAAACAACATTAGAAATTATTGTTACTCCCCTAGAGAATACCACTTAATAGGCTTATGCAAATTATGTAACTTTTATTTACTGCCCTAGACAAACCTAAAGGGAACAGGTTGTCAGGAACAGCTTTGTTCCCCAGTCACATGCTCAGCCCACTCACCAGGGATGGCTGAGCGCTGCACTTAGATTGTCATTCAAGAAATAATAAAGGATCTCTTGGGACACATTGCCAAGACAAGTATACTCATAGAATCTTCATAAACTACAAAATTACAAACTCCATTATTTCCTAAAAATCTGAACAAGCGAAGTGCTTTAAAACTTTTGGGTTATTTGAAATACATCTTCACATTCAAGTGAATGCAAGGAAATGCACCCATAGCTGCTTCAAGCTGGCTGCTACCACAGCCATTGAGGAGCACTTCTGAAGTGAGAATAATGACACTTTTGGTATTACTGTATTTAGAGATCACCTTTAAACTTCCTCGTTTCAGATGCAAGTACCAATTCTATTTCAAATCATGGTATACTGGTAAAATGATCTGAACAAGGCTAAGATGCAAGTTCATGCACCAAGAATAAACACCTTCTGAGAAAGTCCTGAGTCCTTTTTGACACTGTTTAGAGAGAGAGCGAGAGAGAGGAGCTTTCAAATTTCAAGCTACTCACAAAAGGGCATACTTTGAGTGCTAAAGAGTCTAGCAGAAGTCAGTGTGCATGCAGCAGTCTGTCAGCCTCACCATTTAAGCATGTAAGATCAGACTGGTTTTCTAATTTCTGAGCATTCCAGTTGCCAAGACCAAGGTATTTTTTTATTTCCTATATAAGTTGCAGTACTGCAGCCTTTGTCACAGAGCTGATTTATGAACCTAATTTATAGAACCACAGAATCATGTAGGTTGGAAAACACCTTGAACATCGAGTACAACCATTAACCCAGTACTGGCAGGTCCTCCACTAAACCATGTCCCCAAGTGCCACACTGAGATATCTTTTAAATACATCCAAGGACAGCAACTCCACCATTTCCTTGAGCAGCCTGTTCCAATGCTTGACAATCCTTTACAGGAAGAATTTTTTCCTAATATCTCAAGTCAACCTCCACTGGTGCAATTTGAGGCCACTGCCTCTTGTCAACGGGCAGGACACCTTTCACTAGAGCAGGTTGCTCAGAGCCCCCCTCAGCCCAGCCTTGAACACATCCAGGGATGGGGCAGTCACAACTCCTCTAGAAAACCTGTTCCACTGTCCCACCACCTTGATGGTAAAGATATTTTCCCTTAATATCTAATCTAAACCTACCCTCTTTCAGTTTGAATCCATTCTCCCTTGTCCTGTCACCACATGCTCACATAAATAGTTTCTCTCAGCTTTCATGTAGGCTCCCCTTAGGTACTAGAAGCCCACAGTTATGGCACCCCATGCCTTCTCTTCTCCAAGCTGAGCAAACCCAGTTCTCTCAGCCCTTCCTCACAGGAAAGGTGCTTCACCCCTCTAATCATCTGTGAATGCACTTCGAGAAATAACCATCCAAGCATCAGCACATACATTAAATACTTTGCAAAAGGACCAGAAGGATTTGCTGACCTGCTCTAGGCCACACAGAAAGGCCTCTAACACTTCTTAAAGCAAATTTTCTCTCCTTCTCAAGCATCTTTTTTCACCTCTGTGTCTATCCAAAAAATTTCATCCATCTTAACCGGTGTATCTCAATGCCTTTAAAAACACTTTTTTTGAAAAAAAAGTAATAAACCCCTTTTGTAGCTTCAAGAACTGAACAATTCATCTCCCAAAAAAACCACACCTATTCAATGCAGCACTTGGATGCATTCAGTTTGCCAATACCTGTGTAGAGAGCAAGGGATGCTACTGTCGACACAGTGTTTCCTCATTCTGTGCTGAACAACCATTTAAAAAAAATATTTTATGCACTTTCCCCCCCACCCCAGACATTATCAAAAATTGTCTCTACAGTTGTCTACAACTTGCCACTGCCTACAGCAGTCAGCTGTCAAATGCAGGTCTGGGACAGCTGGCACATTAATCTGACTACACAGCTGGGATTAGCAACACTTCTTGATTGAAGCTCAAGAGGGAGTTCTTGGATAGGGTTTTGTTGTTGTTGTTGTTTGTTTGAAGATTCTTTCAACCAAAGTTTTAAAGTGCTTTCATCAACAACCCATCTATTAGAACAACCTAATTAGTCTAGACCCAGTATTTAGAAGTGATGCCTGTTATGTAGGCAGCTAGCCACCAAAGCTTTCCAATACAAGTACAACCCATTCAGATCTTAGAATTCATTTATTCATTAACAATTTGGGGGGTTGCCAACTCAATATTAAAAGTGACAGATGTTCATAAAGCAATGTCTAACAACTGCAGCAGCTTTCTGATAAAACAGAAAGTAGGTTTTCACTGGCTTAACTGCCATTAGCATATCCAACACAAAGTAAGGAATACAGTAAAAAGGTGAAGAATTAACAATTCATATGTTTTAAATTAGCTCACATCCCCAAAGTACTAAAGAATTCTAATTGGTAAGCTCCCATTTCTGTTTGAGTATCAGTGTGGTTTTGCCTTCTCTCTTGAAGTCTATTATCCCTACATATCTTTTCTTATATCATTACTGTATATGCCTTTTGGTTATCAATACCTTCTCTGAAATTTGCCTTGAACAAAACAAAACCAAAAAACTCAAATCGCTTCCCTTCCTGTGAGTAATTAGAGCTAATGCTTAGCAACAGGTAGGTGACTTCTACCGCTCCTGGCACACAGTGGGGATCTGCAGAAGTTCCAGCTACTAACCATAACCACATACACTGAAGGAAATCATGTTGGTTGAATGGCCCAAAAGGGATGAGTTTGATTTCTTCAAGTCTAGCCACTCACTACTGTGAGTACTACATACAGCCATATCCTCCACTTTTCAATGTACACCTGAAAGTAAGGTGGATTGCTCATGTTACAACAATTTCTGCAGAGTGGCTCAGGAACTCCTCTCACTATTTGGAATGAATAGCAAACCTTCACATTCAGCCTTGCTTGTGTGTAAAAATGAGCTCAATATGGTATCAACTCACTCTCTTTCCTGAAAAGCTGACAACAAATGTTCAGACTAAATACAAGACTGGAAAAATCCACAGATTTATCTTTCTGCACAAAGACTGACTGGTGAGAAATTCTCTCTCCCATGTCAGCTAATTCCTGCATTTGTGACTGAGTTAGCACTAACAAAAACAGCATAAAGGCAGTATGAGGAAGGGAACATAAAGTGAGGCACACCTAGTGTAGAAAAACAAGTTTATGCTATAACCACCAACAAGAGCAGTTTAGGGCTATCTATCAGCCCCTGTCTGAACACAGGAGAACAGCAGAAGTTTGTCTCAGGACAGTGAATCTCAGTCATAAGGCATTGATTTAGGCAGGACAGAAAGATTTCCGAGAACTCCAAAGATAAAGCATAAAGCTTTTCCTTGTTATGTACAAAAATAGTAAATAAAAAAGGTAAGTTAAAAAAGCCTGAATTCACTGTTCAAACTCACATTATAGATTACCATGAGACCTAAGCTTTCACCTTCAACAGTTTTCTGTCATTTTGCAAATGCAAAGACCCAGCTCACAAACACCAGACATTAAAGTACACAGAACTGCACAATGAATTTTAAGTAACCTATGTGTATACAAAAAAAAAAAAAAAAATTTAGACAGCATAGAAATTAAGCTCATAGAATTTTCTCAGAGTAAACAAACCAAATAGAGGAAAACAAACAAGTTACAGCTTTATAGTTAGAAATAACCTGGTTTCTCCCATCACCTTAAATGTCCTTTACCACTACACAAGCCCTCATAAGACTGAAGAACTTGAGTCATCATACATTAATATCATCATGCTCAAACACATAGCTATACTTGTGAAAAACTTCAAGTCAGCCCTATCTTAACAACTGGTTTGTTCTTATGTTGAGCCACCTCATTAAACATTCTCAAGGTAAACCCTGGCCAGTGACATCTATAAAGGCAGTATTGAGCTCTGAGAGCTTCACACCTCTTACCAAATGTATATACAGCTTTCAGCAACATATGGCACTTTTTGTGTGAATCACAAATGCCTGCCCACCACATTTCAAGGAGGATGGAATTCTAAGAGAATTGATGAAAAGTGTAAGAGAATTAAGAGTATGAAGTTTGGGTTCACTCCTGAAACAGATTTAGTATTTGTGGCTTTTGGAAATTAAAGACTTACTATTTCACTGATTTTGTGGCAACATTTTTAGCCTAGTATGCTGCTTTTGACTGGAGTAGAATTAATTTTTTCCACAGTAGGTAGTACAGGATTATTTTTTGGATTTGTACTGGAAACAGTGATGGCAACAAAGAGATGTTTTAGTTACTGCTGAGCATGGTTTGCAGAGAGTTAAGGCCTTTCCTGCCTCTCACCCCATGCCACCCCACCAGTGAGTGGGGTGGGAGTGCACAAGGAGCTGGGAGGGGAAACAGCCAGGACAGCTGGCCCCAAGTGACCAAAGACATATTCCAAACCAGATGGCACCGTGTTCAGCATATCAAGCTGAGGGACCAAGAAGGAAGAGGGACATTTGCAGTGATGGTCTTTGTCCTCCCAAGTCACTGGCATGCATTATGGAGCCCAGCTCTCCTGAAGATGGCCAAACACCTGCCTGCCCGTGGGGAGTGGTAAATGAATTTCTTGGTTTGCTTTACTTGCAAGCACAGCTTTTGTTTCACCTGTTAAACTATCTTCTATATCTCAACACAGGAGGTTTTTTCCCTTTACCTCTTCTGATTCTCTCCCCTTTTCCACTGAGTTGGAGTGGGCAAATGGCTATGAGGTGTTTAATTGCCAGCTGGGGTTAAACCATAAAATCGATAACTCAATTTTAAAAGTTAGAATAGTTAATACAAGCATTAACCTCCCAAATATGTACTGAACATCCATATGAATTTATATTTAATCTTGCTAAAAATACTTTAATGTAGATTTGAGCCTTCCTGCTGCAAAAATGAGAACAAATTTAGTTGGGAATATGTCTTTTAGAAGCCCTGCATTGCTCAGATGATTAAATGAAAACAAGAGGTACTGATTCTTTACTTGTAAAATCTTTAGACACAGTTATATGTGCAGAAAAATTGGATTTGCTAATTTTTTTTTTATTTCACCTAGCTTCCTTATTACCCTCAGACTTGAGAGAGAGGAAGCAGCAGTACAAGTACTATTCCTCCACTTTAAATGCTTAACTCCTTGCCATTAATGCCCCTTCATCTCACTGGGTGCCTACCTTCAGAGTTACCACATAACCCATCAGGAATTAGGTAACAAAGTCACCTCTTCGGGAGAGAGGGAATGCTGCAGCATTTTGTTCCTGAAAAAAGCTAAAGCAGCAGACAGAGATGAGACAGGGGAAGCAGAGATGTCTCCTGTCAGGGCAGCTCGACCCCTTCGGTGCCAGAGGGCAAGCGCCGGTTTCAGCCCTTAGCCCGAGCCCCGAGTCACCGGGCAAAGCCGCAGCCCTGCCCACTGAGGCTCTCACTGCAGCAGGAGCTGCAGCCAGGACAGCACAGCTCCTGCAGCCCATCCCCCTCCTGCCTCCCACCACTTGCTGCATCAGCTTGGGAGCCAGCATCTCCCACGAGCAGGAAATGTGCCCTTTTCTAGATCCCCTCCTAAGGTACAGGCAGGCAAAAGATCATCATGTAAAATAAAATCTCTTTCGATCTACTTCACATCCTTTCTCCAAGAAAATACCTGAGGAATTGCCTGGCTCTGTAGATACTATAGTCCAGAAGTTTCAACACCAGACAATATAACACGAGGCAAAGGAAATCAGAGATGCCTGAACCAACGCTTAGGCAAGGAAGTCATCTAGCTGAAGACCCACAGGAGCAGGACAAGCGCAATCAGTTTTCAACTGCATCCATTACCTCCCATCCCAACACCAGCACAGTGTGGATGCCACGACAGCTCTGTCCATTTCAGAGACCACAGCAGTCATGCTACACCAAGCTGAGCATATAACACAAAATAATTTGAAATACCTTTAAACTATTATTTCACTAACTAAAGAAAAAAAATGAAAACAACATGCCAACATTTACATTTCAATGAGATAGATGCTCACGCTTGATAAAAGACTCAAGCTGAAATTACATTCCACTTCTCTGATGTTTTTCCACTAGAAGAATTTCAAGTTTCTCATACCACTATTTACCAGTTAGTCTCTTTTCAATTTACCCAGTAAATATTCCATTATATTTATATTTATGTAACTGTCTTGGTTTTAATCACTAGCAGCTATTCTACATTACATCATTAAATGTTTTAGAAGAGTATTGTTGCTCCTAAGTGCTTCAAAAGTGTTCAAAGGAAAAATGAAATATGAATGTTATTTTTCCAAGCGTAAAAGAAGATTAGCAGTAACAGAGAAATTTCAAGATTGATTATCTTCAATGACCCACTGCAAAATTAATCTGTACTAAAAATAATAAAATACTTCTTGAAAATGTAGAGAAGTCAAAGTAATTTATGCTTTAAATTTCCCATGTTAAAAAGGGATTGTGAAAGTAGAGCCACAAGAACAAAACTGGTTAATGAAAACATAACATTTCCTTGGCTTACAGTACATGCTGATCTTACAACCGAAGAGAGAAAAATCACCTGCAGATGTGGTACATAATTTTTTTCTCTTTCTCTTAAGGCTTTCCTTGTTCAGATAATTATAATATTTGAACCAGCAAGGAGCAGAAATTTGACTCAAGTTCACTCAGTCAAAACATAGATCCTTCAACTCCCACACTGCCCTTTCCACACCTAAGGAACTATGGGAGGCCATCCAAATTACTTTTGCTAACATTCAGCAACAAATTGTCCATAAACTAGAAGCTGCCTTAATTTGCATTTGCACACTGCACTTTCAATTTATATCATGTCATTCACCTCCTCCATAACATTATCACATTTTCTTCTCACATTCTTCTCTGTGCTAAAATAAAGTCTCTCTTGTAGGCCAAAGGAGTATTTGCAAAATTATCTTTATTCTCTGCTGCTGTTCTCTTATTATGCTGTCCTCCCCTGTTGTCTTTATGCTTCAATCCCATACCCACCTCTTCAATACAACATGAACAAATGAGTTAAACCACTGGAAAAAGTAACTAGTTGTGGTGGATTTTACATCTCTTCATCTCTTCAGAACTAAAAAGGATTCATTTGGAAAGGGACACTCACACAAAATGCAATTTTTGCATTCAATACAGGAGTGATTGAGTAACACAACATGGTTATAATATCCAGGGAAGTCAGACCAGAGGACCACTTCCCTTTACATCTGTAAAATGCAACTACTGTAGCCCTAAAAAGCTGTAGAAAAATTAAATCACATATTAATAGAATAGTCAATATTCAAAACTGTGGTAGTGAGCAACACACTAACATATATTCAAATATGACTGCAAAAGAGGTGGTATAAGTTTCCATGAAACATGAAGTTAAGAGAGACAGGAACTTGCAAACAGCATCCTGTGGGCTCCCCAAGGGTCAGCTTCTAAAGACACCTCATGGATTTATCACACCCGTACAAAACTACGGCCTTTCAGCTCAGGTTTCTCACCTTATTCTCCTTTCTCCCTTCAATCCCCTCTTGACATTAGTCCCAATAGCTTCTGTGACAGCTACTTACAAAGCTTTCCTTCACAATGTGCCTCCATCTTCAAACACTGTTTCTAAACTGATGTAAGAGCTACATGTGCTAGAAACACCCACTAAGAATGTGTTCCAAAGCTGGAAATGAGTACTTCTTTTCAATCCACTGATCAAAATACACACAAAATTTTAACTTTAGTCTGCAATTATGCTTCCCATCTATGTGTCAAGTGATTCTCAAATTTGAACCTGAAGTGGAAACCTCAAGAAACAGGACATGAAAAAACACAGTGAAGACCTGTCTTGCAAATACAGTACTCATCTGTGAGCCAGGACATATAAACTTTCATGGAACTCCTTGGAAGTTGCTCTCTTCCCATGCTCAATCTCACACAAAGCAGACGTCACAGGAAATAACAGCAACAGTTCACACCAAGTTCTTTAGCAGAAATGATGTGATTCTAGGTCAGCAGGCTATTCTCAAAATACACCAACTGATGAATTACCCATTTCTGCAAGCCCACATCAGTGAGTTCCTGTGGCTGGAATATAACAGAATCCAGCAGAACATGTGCTTATTGCTTTACAAGCATGTAAACAGCTACAGCTGAACTGCATTTTGGTATTCAGTGCATCTCAATGCAAACAAGCCTCAGATGCAGCTGCCAATATATATTTTAGTATTATCAGCTTGTTCTCATCTTCCATTAAAAAAAAAAAAAACCCCACAAAAAAAAAACAAACCACTTGGGATTAACACTGGGATTTGTGACCTCAGCATAAGGACCCCTGCTTTGCATTAGTGCAATCTGAAGTAGCCAAATGCAAGAATATCACCCAGAAGTACAGACACCAAACTCAGACCAGAACTGTATGTATTTAAAGGGGAGGAATAGTGACTGCAAAACCAGTATTTTTCCAAAAGTAAGAGGTATATGCATTACATGTATATGCATACAGACCCGTGGAGAAAGAAACACATACTGTCATTTTATGCTCTGTAAGATGTGGTCTCTGTTGCAAAGCTGCTGGAAAGCTGCTACCACACAGCTGGTGTTTCGTGACTCTCCCACTCTGACTCAGGTAAGAGTCAATAAAAATAAAACATCAACTAATATTAATTTTGCTCAATGTGGAGATTATGGAAACAAGAAAGGCACTTTCAGCAACTCCAGTTTAAAATGAATGGTGTCAGTACTAGCTATTCTTTTAAATGGGTATCATCTTGTGTTCCCTTCCCTGAGAACTCATAGCAAGATCTGCATTGCACAAGTACCTCAAACACACTCCTTCCTCTTCTACACTGCTAGCAGGTAAAACTGATTTCAAAAACCTCAACACTAGTGGTTTCATGGCTTGACATCGGCCTTTTTTCTCCAGTGGTCCACGTGCACAGCCTCTCAAGCACAATCAGTATTACCACAGAAAAACACCATGAAAGACAGTTTTAAAAAATGCTTTGTGGTCTTGGTCACACAGGGAACAAATCTGAGGGAAATTATACTGCCATTTAGCTCCTTAAAAAGCTACATGTGTCATTTTGTTTTCCCACTCAAGGTCACCCATCTATGCTTTTCTGAGGGATTTACTAATGCACCTCATTTTCTTGAGGCATGTTTGCCAGCCATCTCTCTTTGCAAGCACAACCCTGTTACTTCACAGATGTCCATACAGAACATATGGGCCATAAGGAGCAGGCAAAGCAGTTTATCTTGATACACTGAGCATCAGCTAGATGAAGATTTCTAGCAAGAGGAACAAACACACAGGCAAAGGAGAGAAACCACCCCGCATTGAAATACATGGAAAACTGCCACAAGAACGGTGTGGTAATGAAGAATGAGAAGACCTCTAAGACTTCCCCACCAGGTTAGCCCAAAGACATTTACACTTAATTTGCTTTTTACTGAAATAAAGCTAGAGGCTGCAGTCTTAATTGGTTTAATTTCCTTTCACTCATTCAAAGTAATGTTCCTTTCAGAGAATTGTATCCCCAGAAGATGCAGCTGTTGCTTTATCCAAGATGGGGAGCAGAGAGACCAGGCTGCAGAAGCTGAGAGACTCCATCCCAGCTGGGATGCCAAAAGTACAACTCCTCACACCTGGGACAAACCACAGCCTCATGGAAATATGGAATATCTGCTCCATGCAACTAAGCAGAATTCCTAGCTCCTGGTCAGTCAGCAGGTTGCTAGTCCAAAACAGCATACACATTTTTCTTTTTTAAAATATCTATTGAACTATGATCTGCAGAATATCAATGATAGTGTAATGAATTACCCCAGGACTCACTTTGGTTAATAGCTGATGAATCATCACCCACAAATTTTATTTTCAAATTATCAAGTGATTCCATCTGAAAATTACACAGCTCAGACATGAATTTAGAAATGTGCCTCAAAATATTGTTTAAAATGTGCATGAGTAGTTTGTTAAGCAATGCTTACAGCAGCAAATGTCTGTATCAGAGAAGCCACTCTACAATAAAGAATAATTCTCAAAATTTTAACTTTGCTGACAGATAGTCAGAAGACTCCAGATACATACTGGATAGTTGGTCTGTATTATTAGTATTTCAGGAAGCAGCATTCCTTTGAAAATTAGTGTTGTATAATTCCTAGTAGTATTTCACAATTTTAGCATTCAACTTCTAGAACACTTATCCAAAATTAAGTCATAGTTATAAATATTTCCAATGCCATTGCTCAGCAACCATTCAGGGACTAATGATTTCAAAGTGACATTTTAATAGTTTACAAATCCTACGGATTTGGAGAATAATGGTCAAAACTAGGCAGATTTAATGCAGAGTATTTTGCTCATTCACCCTTATCTATGAAACTGCTGCGATATATTAAACAAGGTTATAAATCAGTAATAAAGAACAATTAAAACTGAGGGTATTACTGCAGGCTCAAGTAACCTACTAGAAGTATTACATTAGTAATTAATAAGATTTTGGTGAAATATTTCAAGTGATACAAGTCGTATTCTAGTATTTCTTGACATACAAGACCATGCATCTCTCTCACTCATTTCGGGTCTATTCAATTGAGAGATAAAGCACACACCTCATTTCAGCCTGAATTCGTACCAGGTGCTGATACCTGAGCATGCAAACAATAGTCCAGCCCGCTCAGAGCACTCTGTACAGCATGAATCACCAATAACCTGGAAAGATTACAGAATCACAGAATTTCCTGAGTTGGAAGGGACCCTCAAGGATCAGAGTCCAACTCCTGGCCCTGCACAGGACCATAGCCCAGAGTCACACCATGCGTCTCAGAGTGCTCTCCAAACACTTCTTGAACCCTGTCAGGCTGGTGCTGTGACCACTTCCCTGGGGAGCCTGTTCCAGTGCCCAGCCACTCTCTGGGTGAAGAGCCTTTCCCCAATAACCAACCTAAACCCCCCTCCCGAGACAGATTCAGGCCATTCACTGGTCACCACAGAGCAGAGATCAGTGCCTGCCCCTGCTCTTCCCCTCACAAGGAAGCTGCAGACTGCAATGACATCTCCCCTCAGTCTCCTCCAAGCTGAACACATCCAGTGCCCTCAGCCACTCCTCATATGGTTTCCCCTCAAAGCCTTTCTCCATCTTTGTTGCCCTCCTTTGGACACTCTCTCTGGTTCAATGTCTTTTTTACATGGTGGCACCCAGAACTGCCCCCAGCCCTGGAGGTGAGGCTGCCCAGGGCAGAGCAGAGCAGGACAATCCCCTCCCTTGCCTGGCTGGCCATGCTGTGCCTGATGCCCCCAGGACAGGGCTGGCCCTCCTGGCTGCCAGGGCACTGCTGGCTCATGTCCAGCTTGCCACAGACCAGGACCCCCAGGTCCCTTTGTGTGGCACTGCACTCCAGCATCTCATTTCCCAGTCTGTCTGTACATGCGGGGTTGCCCCATCCCAGGTCCAGAAGCCAGAACTTTCCCTTGTGGGGAAATATAGTTATAGTGGTGATTGCCCAGCCCTCTCATTTGTTGAGGTCTCTCTACATGGCCTCTCTGCCTTGGAGGGAGTCAGCAACTCCTCCCAGTTTTGTACCATCTGGGAACTTGCTTAGTATACCTTCCAGTCCAGGTTCAAAATTCAGATTGTTACACACAAGTTTCAAAGTACTTCTGTGAAGCCGGCCACAGAAACACGCTGCCAAACAGCCTCCTGTCCTTAGGGCAGAAAATGATGTGGCACTTCAGCGGGGCCCGCAGAGTCAAGACAACTTGTCAGGCTGCTCCAGGTGGCACATGGAATCAAGGGGTTTAACTCACGGCTTCAGTAGCTGAAACAAAGAGGTGGCACTGCCTACTTCAGAACTGTGCTACAGTGGCTACTAACTTGCCACCATCCCTTGCTCTAGATGGCAAGCAGTACATTTGAGCCAGCTGGGAAAGCCACTGACATATGAACAAATCCCACCAGACCTGGGAAAGCCTTTCCTGGCTCAAATCAGGCTCCTTTCAAATATCTTTAATATAAATGCTCAAAGCAGGTTTCCTACTCATCTACAATCTTTCTACATCTGATTCCTACTTACAAGAGTAACAAATGCCAGGAGGACAGATTGCCAAAAGTACCATTATTCACAGTGGTTTCACCCAAACACGTCAAATTTTCCACAGAAGCAAAGCCCAGCGCATTAGAATTATGTACTCCATAGCTTATGATACAGGAAGCTAGTATCTGTGACAGGGGCAGCTATATGAAATAAAATTCATAAATATTCATAAAAACCCCATATTTTTATCCAGGTTTTCAACATGATTAAAGTATTTAGGATGACAGTCTTGAACAGATATCCTTCAAGGGATATATAGCAGCCATTTATTTCAAATACACAGTTTACCAGTAACTTCAAGACTTCTAATTGTAGATTTTTTTTAATTAACCTAAGCATCACAGGGATTAGCACAAATACCTGGAGTGCTGTCTTACAGGTATGAGAAACCTAAAAAATTAGAGGGATTTTTTCATAAACTACAGAAGTTCTTAGTAAGCTGGTAAAAATGCATTTGAAATAGAAATCTTTAGAGGGAAATTTGAAGATGCATGTGGAGCCAACAGAAGACTGCTAAAGCAGCTAACCTGAGAAAGCAATGAAGAAAGTCTAAACCAATGAATGATCTACAGAGCTGGAGCTTATGTAAGTAATGGGTTTTTACAAGGGACTGGCTGAAAAGCCTCTGTTGCACTGTTTAATCTAGCAAGCAAGTAATGAGTGTTCTACACAAAAACAGTAGAGCCAGCAGAATGAACTTTTCTGCAAATCCAAAAAGTAAAAGTTGTCCAAGAAGACAAGTAAATTGATTTGCTCTGTCCTTTTTGTAGGTCACAGAAGGAGTCCTGAATAACAGGACTTTTAAAAACTACATAGAACGTAAAACTGGACATCATAAACATACTTAAAAAAACAAGTTTTAGTTGTATTGACGTTACCGAAATTGCTTTGAAAGAAAATGTGATTTCTTTAAAATTTTCTGTGCACTTTATAGAAAGTGTTCTGTGATGACTGCTCTGCATAAAGAGGCTTGAAGTACCATCAGCAGGTTTCATCTCCATTCATGGGTGATAACTTTTTCTAACACTGGAATCTTGAAGCACTTTGGCTAATATCTAAATGTAGGCCTAGTTCACTTGTATGCAAATATTTTACTCTTCATATAAATTATTACTTGCTGTAATTCAACTAGAAATACATAAGCACTCTGTATGGGTGCTGAGAACCTAAAGCACTTACACTCTTTAGGAAGGAGACTTTATGGTATGTAATGCATCACAGTATTGACTTCTATTTAACTTACAAATAAGTAACTTCTCTATTTTCTCTGCCAGACTGCTCGCTTTGCAACATGTCTCCAAGGAATAATGCTCTCTTCAGAGCCAGCAGGCTGCCCGGAGCAGCTTTCTTCTCTTGGACACAACACACTGCTACAGCAGCAGCAAAGCAGGCTACCCCTAAGGGAAATGCCACTGCCAGAGCCAGCCAGCTTGTTTCCTTGCTTCTTCCATCCTTTGGGTATTTTTTACCTTGCTGTCCCCTGAAAAGCTTCAAGGAGACAAAGTCAACGGCTTAAAATATATTACTATGAAAGCATGAGAATAATAGCTAGTAAGAAGTGGTGAGAAGAACAAGAAGATGCTTCATGCCAAAAAAAAGCAGTGGTGAGAAACTCTCTCACAACACGTAACAGGAGGAAGGAAATCCCACTCAGAGAGAAAAGACAATTTATCTAGAAGCAATCTAGATAAATCACATCTCTGAAAATTAATTTTGATTTCTGTGGAGTGTAACAGGCTTTCTTCTCAACATTACAGAAGAAAATTCCAGGGGGCTATATCTTCATTTTGGTACATAATATATGTACAAAAATATACATATTTCCTTGATCTATGTAATATGCAAAGTCCACATTACAAGGAGCTACAACTCTGCTTCTTGGTACAGACTCACCCATCATCGCTAGTTAGGGAGATTTATCTTTGCCTCATTCTTTCCTGCTTTTATCAATATGTACATATCCAGGTCATGATATGCCAGTTTACAGTGTTTGTTTCATGTGTTTGAGAAGTTAAGAAGATTTCACTGTATGTAATAATAATGGATTGCAAGGCAAGCCAGATAGCTCAGACAGGATCACAGCATATAAAATAATTTCCTTCCATAACCACAATATTCAAACAGCATGCTCTTCAAGAGCCAGACTAACTAAGGAATCTGCAAGTACTATTCAAGGCAGCCCCCTGTATGCTTTTCCTTGTTACAGTGTTCCAAGCAGTGACTGTTGAATACACTTGAGAAGTTTTGGAGTCCATAAAAGAAGGGATGGGGAAGCAGAGAGGAAGCCAGAGCAGTTCTAAGAACTCCGTAAGGTAGTATTTTCCGCACTAAAACAAAACATTCAAGAGCAGAAGAGAAGTCTGAACGTATGCAATATGTTTGACAAGTTGACTAAAATTAAAGTACAAACAAAACCAATAAAAAACATTATAGGTTTAATTTTAGTTCTCAAAATAAATAACAATAGAAGTTGAACAAGTATAGCCTTTGAATTGCCAAATGCAAAAAGCAATTTCATAAAATTAGCATTGGAAACAAAGTTTGTAACCAGGGAGTACTTATAGTCTTTGCAACATCAATACTGCTAATACTGTTAAATGCACTTTAAAAGAATAATTTCCATAATGTTAACACAACAGCTAAATACTGCCTATCTGCTAATGGCTCTATGCATATAGCTGACCTTCTTTTTATGCATAAGAACACTGTACTTATCTAAATAAGTCCCATGAGTTAGACCACCAGCTAAAAATCCTGACATATCAAAGCAAAATTCATAAATAGACCAGCCAGTGACTATCTCTTAAAAAAATGAGCTAGGAAGCTCGCAACAAGATTGCAATATCTGCCAAGGTCTTTCAACTTATCCAAGGTTTCCCCTTTTATACAGCAATGAAGAAAACAGATTTTTCTTTTATATGTGTTATCACAAAATGACAGAGACGAAGTACACATGCAGCCAAGGGACACACACCAAGAAAGGGAAAGAATGAAACTGAGCCACAAGTCACACTGTTAGAAGGATTAACACGGGATGTGTTACACTTCACACCATAACCTCTTCTACAGTTAGGCTAGGTACCACATACATTCATCAAAAACAAACTGTTCTACGAAAATCCCACAAATCCCCTTCGAGTCCACCATCAGTTTAAATAACCCCTGCTCTTTTTAACCAGTTCCTTTCCCTTGGTACAAAGATGGATGAGCCAACCCCACCTGTAACCAAAGGTCAGGGCTCTACATCAGAGCCAGCCTAACACTTCCCCTTGCTCCTTCTTCCATTTGGTGGGACTAGGGCAGAGACAAGCATGAGGAAGCAACGGTGTCTCTAACAACAGCAATTCAAAAACTGAAACTAAACCTAATGTTTCCATTTACAAAAAATATCCTGGAGCTTAACAATTGCAGCAGGACTGCTTTGGAACTGCTTTTAGGATGAGAAACCTAAAGCAGGAATAATGAAATTGCACAATCAATTATACGCATTAAAAGCATAAATGCAAACTGAATTCGAACTTTGTGGGCATATTCATAAACCCCAAATTACATAACCACATGCCAGTGTTTGCAAAGGACTCCTATCTTACTTAGCACACAGAACAGATTTTCTAAAAAATCCTCCTAACTGATGCAGCTGAGTATACACTCCATGTTCATACTCCTAGACTCTCTGCAGCCTTTCCTACTCCTAATTAATGCAGCAAACTGGTTCCTGAGTCCTTCCTAGAAGGACACTGCAACACACAGCACCAGGAAAACTGCATTCACACTGCTCAGTGCTTCTCACACCCCAGAATACTAATGCTTTAAATATGAGCTGATCTGTCTTAATGCAATAATAACCACTTCAAAACTTCTTTCCAAGAAATAAAGAAATGGAAAAAAATATAAAAGCTGTTGCACGTTAACAATTTTGTCTTAACATTCTGAAAAATGAGGTGTTGAGTTATGTCAAGTAAAAAATGCACATTGCCCAAGTCTTTTAATGTAATTTCTACTATGTTCCATTTCTATAACAAAACCTTAAAAGTTAATATGGTTAGTGACAGAAACCTTTATTTTCTTACTCTCTAAAAACAGAATCATTACATTTAAAGCATTACACAATTTATCAATAATTTTTACAGTATCATATGGTAATTAACCCCACACTACTGCATGCATTGATCAAGTTAAGCAGAGTATGCTCTGCATTTTGATTTTCTAAAAACCACACATTTCACTTCTATAGGCATTTCTGCAGGACTTCATCTAACTATAATTTAAGCTTTTAAGGACACAGGTCTTGAAACTTTCCTTTTTTTTTATTCTCAGCTGCTTAGAAGAGAAACTTAGTATTTTCTTATTACATCCCCATGTACCAGAGCTTTAAGGTGGTACAAGGTCTTCTGCACTTGTACAGCAAACATGAACTACTAACCCTTACAGCAGTTATTCCACACTGTATCACAGAAAATAATGTCTGACTTATCTGAACATAAACTAAACAATAAATGTTTAATGCAGGAAAACTCTTAAAAGGTTAACCAGTGTGGTCACAAATTACTTTCTAAATCACTTGTACTTCTCATTAAATTTCATCTGTTCATTCTTTTACCTCAAACTTTCACTTTTTACCATTTCCTGAACAAAACCTTGCAACATATCAAAAACAGCATGAAACTGTCTGTGTATTTCATCATGCAAAATTATAGAAGCAATGAGAAAGCCATGAGATGATAACTCTTTAATAAGGCACAGATGTTTTATTTCATTTTGCTTTTAAAACACAAAGTTCTTTTCTACACGAAACTGAAATTTATTAATAAATATAAACTACTGCCAGGCAGTGGCCATGCCTGGGCAGAACTACTCAGGCTGAGAATAACTGGAACAGAAAGTCAACTCTGTTTCCACAGTTCTCAGATGAGATTGCAACCTGTGTCAGCCTCCTCACAGTAGACAGGAGGGTGCAGGCAGCAGTCAGATTACTGTGCAACTTTTTGCCTTTGACAATGACAGCTGATAAAACTAGTTCATACTTCACTACATACCAAAGGAAAGAAGCAGCTTATTAATGCAGCTAGTAGGATGATCAGCTTCAAGGTCATGGTAAGTGTCCTATGTTAAGTAATAGCCCAGAAGAAGAAAGATTTAAAATACCAGTTGGGAAAATAAATACTTTCCTTAACAGGAGGCTCCCCTTGAATGCATCTAAGTTCAGAAGAAAACCTTGCCAAACCAGATGGTTATTTAGCTTGTATCTTTTTACTACAGAAATACAGTTGCTAGATAGCAAAGTTGCACATACCAAAATCTGCTTTACAGAAGTTACAAAAAATTTTTAAAAACCACCAGAACTCCCCTTCCTGTAACACTGTGTTTAAAAATTAAAAGAAAGAAATATTTCTCAGACTACCAAGGACAAAGAAATCAAAATTATAAAGCTTCTTGCCAAGGAAATGAAAGATTTACATGAATACTTTTAATAAACCTTTATAGCTATGCTTTACAAGAAACATGTGCACTTTCTCTCTCTCTTTGATACTGGCTCAATTCTAATAGGAATGGTCCTGTTGAAAGTAAAAGTCATTGTTTGAAGGTTACATTCTTGTAAAGATCATTCTGCTATGATTTCTGTCGGGAAGTGGTTCATCATGTATTGCAATTCAGTTCCCAGTGCTGTAAACCGTGGTTCAGCATCAAAATTACGACTGGAAGTGGCAGCTATTTAGAGAGGTACAAGCAAATTAGGAAGGGATAAAAATTAAAACTGTCAAAATTTCCCAGGTTTTGGAGTCACATTATTCATAAATTAAAGCCAGTACAAGGATATTCGTTATGCAAGTATAACTATGCTAACTGCACAAAACGATAAAAGCCCAGTCACACCACTTATCTTTTGGGAGTATTTACGACCTCTGATACATATGCACAACATGTCCGACTTCAAATGAGTATTCTGCTAAGAGCAGAATTTCCTCTTTTCCTCTCCTCCTTCTTTGGAACAAGTCCAATAAAAAATGATTAAGATTCATGAGCCTTACTATAAAGCGTACTTACCGGTGCTGGATTATCTTTAGCTTCCACACCAAAAACATCCCGTTGTTTCACTGTCAGCAAATCAAGACCTTCAGTATCATCCTCGTCATCATCGTCATCATTTTCAAAGAACTGCATGGAGTCTGAGTTTGGTACCCTGTTAGGTCCATCAACTTCTTTTTCCTCCTCCTCAGACAGCTCTTTCGATTCATCCTCAGACTCACCACTCTCCTCAGCACTTCCACTGGAAACAGAACATTCCTCAGCTTCTTTTCTTCTCTGCTTTTCCTTTGTCTTGTTAACAGATGTTTTTCCACTGAAATTAGCTCCACATTTCTCCGCTGTCTCCTCATTTACCAAGGTGAGGGCATTCTCATTTTGCTCTGTCTCCTCCAAGCGGTCTGTCCCACTGGCTGCCTCATTCGCACACAGCTGCTTCCGAACTCTTTGCAGGAATCTCACACGAGGTGCCATTGCAAGACCAAGTGACCTAAACCATGGAATTAACCAAATAAATTTAAAAGGCAGATACAAAATTTGACTAAATTAGAAGCCCTCATTGATGGCTCAAGTGATTCAATTTCAATTATCATTCATATTGGTACATTTTGATCAACACATTTAGAAAAGTCCAGCATGAAAAATAAAAGTGAACATTGGAAGAGGAAGCAAGATGAAATAACTGAGAACTCTCAGTAACAATTACAAGCCTCCCAGGAGGGAAAGCAAACAAAGAAGCTGGTAAGTTGCAGATAAGAGCCAATTAATTATCTATGATTTACAGTAAAACATGGTAGAAGAAACACTAATATAATTTGGTATTGAAAATACATGGATTTCATGTCAAGGACTGAGATAACACTGATCTGCTAAGTGTCCTCCACTACTGGAAGTATACCCAGAACATTATTCCCCCTGACCTCACAATGACTGAGAGATCAGGAGAACAAACTTGGTATGGATGAATGACTAACTGCAGAATAAGCTAGGGGAGAGGCATTTCTCCCTTAAAGGCAATTTCACCTGCTCCCACCTCTCTACAGCAAGGCTTTACCTACATGGCATATGTAACTAACAGTGCCAGCAAAGCTATTATTTTTCCCAGTTATTCATGACAATTCAAAGTTATACTAATAAGCATTACTTGAAGGGGCAAAAATTGCAGAAATAGTGGAGAGCACTGCACGGTCAGATACCCTGACTCCAACAGCCCATCTGACTTCAGTAAACTTTCTAACTGTCCACAGTTATTACACCTGACCCTGTCAAATCCAATTAAAAAAAAAACCAACCCTTTCAGAGTTCATAAGCCATCTCACTAGGTGAATAAAAATGTGAGTGGACACTGGTACTGGTGCAAAGAACACATAGAGAACCCATAACAGACCTGAAAGTAGTACCTGGTGTTTGTACATGCACTTAAAGGAATAAAGGAATTAATCAAATGCAGTGGCTACAAATATACACAGGCACCCACACCTGTAAAAGACCAGCCTCTTTCAATTCAAAACATGCACAGCTATAAACCACTTCTCCTCTCAATGCTGTTCAAGTAGATAGCATAATTTCTTCTTTTCACTACACAGCCTCTGAAAGGAACCCAAGTTATAGCACAGGAGAAATGTTTAATCCCTACTACCCAGCAGAAATGTCATTATAAACAGCTGATGAAGCACCCAAAAGATACTGCAGAGCAGCAAGAGTGCACTGTAGGCTCTGGAGAGCCTTGACATTTTAATAGTAGCCAATGGGAAAGGTTAGTCAAAAGGAGTGCCCTTCTTAAACAAACAAACAAACCAACCAACCCAAAACAATTGTAATCACACCTGTGGGTAAACAGGGCTCTTTTGGTACCAGCCACAGGGTAAAAGTAGACACAAACCCAAACAGCAATCCACACTGTTAGAAAAAGAACAAATCTTCCAACAAATAAAGTTTATTTTCAATGTAAAAATTCAGGTTTAGTGTTTCTGATAATTCAGCACTGTTCTACATGCAATTAACAGCAACAAAGCAAATAGAATTTTATTAAAAAGGATCAAAGGAAGTTTTTATCCAACGTATTTTGCACATTTACTGACAGTGCAGAGGATAACTCAACACCGTTGGGAGCTGAAATTGGAGCAACTAGAGATCTTAAACTTGTTTTACTGTTTGACAGCAAAGACTAATTACCTTTGCAATGAAATGATGTGTTAAAGTTTGGCCTATTGACTAACTGTAATGGAAATAACCAAACAGCAGATGTAATGCTTCACTGCAGCAGCTGGAAGCCATTCAAAGCTGGAATTGGGCCTTAACACCAGGCACAGTAAAACACACATCAAGAGATTGCTGCATTCAATCTCTTCAGCAAGGAGATCGAAGTTGCAAAAATCAAATCCTTTGGAAGACAAACGCTTTTTTGCTTCTCCAGATTCCACATTACTCTACATAAAGTATTGCTGTCAAGTGTTGACAAAGCAAGGCAAGCAGCAATACTGTATGGCAGCTACACAATCAGGGCTCACTTCTCTTTCTCAAGCAGACAGGCACAAGGTACACAGGGTTGAAAACTCTTATTTTATCAGAGTTTTTCTTCTACACTTCCAGAGCTAGCATCAAAGATCAGGAATACACATGCATAGAAAAGGCTGACAAGGTGAACAACTATTCTCTGTTCAGCAAAAGTTACAAAACAGAAAGAACAGCCCATGTTGTGGACAAGACTTCACATCACAGATTTTTTTTTTTTATCCACGTATGAAGTTCCGCTTGCCAAACTGATGTACTGCACTGATGTCTTACTTTAATAATTGAATAAAATTAATTGCCAGTTAGTCTTGGTAATTTTTTCTACACTGCTTAACAAGCCTACCAAAAAAAGATTAGTGCTATCAGAATTCAAATTACTTCCAAAAGAATACAGACCTCAGGCAGAAGGGAGAGAGAAGGTCAAATTTATTTAGTAAGAGAGTAATAGTAGATAAGCTTAGAAAAGTGTATTAAATAATCCCCCAATACTTTTAATTACATAACTTCTCAAAGAAATGTCAGTGTTTTGGCTCATTACTGTCTCTTTTTCACAGTATATTCCAAATGGAGAAAAATCTGGGACAAACAGTCTGGACATTCTACTACTGCTAAAAGCTTCCCCATATTTTAAGATCTGCCAGTTTCTTTAGAAACTATTTCTTAATTATTCACCAAATCTATAGTTCAGTCATACTGAAATAACTCAATTTATGAACCAGCCTTTCTTTTTATAAACTACAAAGGGCCTTATTAGTTCTCAGTAATTCATTAGCTGCCACTCAGACCACAATCCTACTATGACTGAAGTTGCAGCTGTTTTTTTACTTTAGTGGTACCGTTTCACACACTCATCTGGAATAAGAAATGTGCAGGGTTTTCTGATGAAGACGGACAAAAAGCAGGTAAGTTATTTAGTGAGATTTCCTAAATCCTAACAGACAACACTAAAAACACACTAATACCATAATGTAGTCCTCAGACTATGGTAGCCTTTTAATGGCAACAACAATTCAGCTGACAAACCAAACAATCCTGTTTCGTATTTTGGTGTGAAGTGTAGTGACTTCTTAAGAGCAAGCTAGAATGTCTTCTAGAAAGACATTTGAAATCAGTTTCTAAAGGTAATACTGAAACCAAGGGAGTGTTTTCCTGCTATAAATCAAAGTACAGCTGACAGTTCTATTCCTCAACTGAAACCAAGGTGGCCAGACATCAGCATACCCCAACACTTATTAGGGAATGCACAGAAGTAACTAAACAAATGACCTATAATGCTCAAGTACCTTTGTTAATTTAGTAGCAAGTTCACAAGGACTTTCAGGAAATAAATTAAAAGAGTAAAACTGCAAAGAAGTAACACTGCATGGCTTTTTAAGGAGAATACCACTTTTGTTTCCAGTGAATAATGAAAATCAAGTGTCAATTAACTTTTTTTTTAATTAATTTAAATGAACAGCGTAGCAGACTTAAATACTGCTTCTTCTAAAGTTTGTTAATTGTGCTTATACTAATACCTGGAGTGTGTTTATATCAACACAGTAACTTTACTTTTCCTCTACTGGGATGAGAGAAAAACTTGACATCTCTCAGCTCTTTAGAAAGACCAAATCTTAGACAATCAAAGAAAAATCTATCCTTGCAAAAAACAAATTTAAGACCAGTAAAATCTTTACATTTTTAAGTTTGACAAATGCTCCTAATTTGCTCCTAGAAGATCCCAAGTCCTTTTTAAAACATGAGCCAGCTGTAAAGAACTGCTTCACAACAATTTTACGTAAGTTACTGTTCAGTCTGATATTAACTTAGTACATTTACTAAATATAGACATATTCCATTAGTGAACTACTTCAGAATGATTTGAAAACATAACAACACAGCACAGAGATTACTTTTAGTGTAGAACAGGTTCAGACAAAGACTTAAAATAGGTTGGAAAAGGTTAAATACTCCCAGAAGCTATTTCAAGAGAAGAAATATGTATTACTTGCCTAGCAATATATGCTACATCCACATTTAACATTTAAAATGTTATCAGAAGACAGGATGAGCAACCATTTGAAAACAGGAGAAATCACATCAACTGAAAAGACACAAATCTGAACTAACAGGCTTTCCAGATGGTCTGATTAATTACCAAAATGAACAGAAAATTGTGTTTTTCTGCTGTGCTATTTACTTTACCAGCCAGCTTTATTCCTCTCCATTAAGGAGTTCAAATGCCTAGCACTCTATTAATAATAAGGAGGGCCAAGCTATTCAAGACTTCATGGGTCAGGACCAAAGAGAAGAGCAAAGGGGATGTCATGGTTGCAATCTAATAATTCAGAAGGTCAAGATGTAGTCTTCCTTACAAAAGGAAAAGGAACCTCCATATTGCAGTTCCAAAGGTGGTGCTCCTCGGTACCTGAGCCACCCCTAACACCTGCTCAGAGGGTAACACAGCAGAGCACAAGCAACAAGGTTTTCTGGAGTGCATTAAAAACCCTTTCTCCAAGTTAGCTGGCTCAGCCAACTCTGATAGGCACCCCACTGGAGCTACTACTCATGCATATGCAAGTACATTCACTTCTAAGGTGAGTCAAGGTCAATAGCCAGCTTGGCTGCAGAACGAGGAAAGATAGCTCAAGATCCTAGAAGTAATGAGGGTGATGACTAAGAGAATAATGACCCTGGACTTTGAAAGAGGAGACTGCAGCTTCTTCAGAAAGCTGTAGGCAAAAGTTTACAGAAGTAGTTACAGAAGCTCAGGAAGGGACAGCTGGATCTCAGGTGGCTGAGAGGGAGCTCAAGGAGGAATGCTCAAACTCTGCACATGACTGGAGGAAATGCTGGGTCTGCATGAGCAATAACATACAAGGCTAACATTAACCAGGCAACTGCATGAGAAATAGTAAGTCTGGTTACAGCTGCAGGAAGACTGGAAACAACAGGGGAAAATTAATTAGGAGCCATCTTTTCAGCTAGGAGATTAGCATGTAGAAATGTAACTATAAGGACAGCCAGAAGGAGGGACAAGCACCAACAAAGGGATGATAAAACATGCAAAGCCTGCCTGAGGATGAGACAGAAAGCCCTGAGCAAGGTAACAAATGAAACCCTCTGCCCTGACCATGCAGTATGGGTCAGGCTAGGAGTGGGGATAAGAATGCAGTGAGGGTTTTCTCTGGTTATTGAGAGGACAGACAGATGTGGGCAGATGGATCATGTATTCTGCTATCACCCATTTCAGTCCTGACAGTACCTGCAACTACCTACTGCTTTTAAATACTGATCTGCAAGTAATACTTGCAAAACTATCTGGATACTAAGGAGTGTGTATCTGACATTTTCCCAATAATTTGGCTTCAACTTGTTTTATTTATTCTCTATGTACCAATACAGGGAGAAACAGGAAAATATGCTGCATTTCTCCTGAAAGACATGATGACAGTCACAAAGGAAATTATCTTCCCTGGCAGCCCCTTAGAACTGTGACTAACCTGTCCATCCAGGACACTCACCTGTTAAGATCTGCCCCTGGAGAACAGTGTATATATATATATATATATGTATGTGTGTGTGTTAGCAGCTAACAACATAAAGTGCCTGAGAAAGAAAATATTTCAAAACACTGCCTCCTCTCCAGGAGACCAGACTACGTAATTATTCCTTTTCACCCTGTTGTTTGTTTACATTTTCTTATGTTTTCAAAGCTGTCCTTTGCAATCAAAAGACAAATTTCTCTTTTTAATGCAAGTATTGAGCTTCTCCTTCATCAGACTTAAAGGCTGCCTATGTTAACACAAGGCCTACACAAGTCTTCCTCCAGCAAATTATTCTTGATAGCAATTTATAATGAGAGAATACTGGAGAGAATAGTAATGCACCTTAGCTTAAAGGTGATCAATTGCTACAACAGATATACATGTGTGTGTGTGTGTATGCATACAATTTTTTATTTTATTTTGTTTTATATATCTTATATATATATATGTGATCTTATATAACATATAAAAATGAAAAATATTTGCTTTTCTGCAAACTCCATCAACAGAGCTTAAGAGAATCTCAGTGCACAGACATGAAAAGCAGGAGAGCAACAGGGAATGTGGGCAACAGCCTGCAATGCAAACCTGACAGGGGCATTAAGCAGCCTATTTTCTCTGCAGGATTTTTAGTGGAGTAACATCTATCAAGCAAGAATTAAATCTCCATGGAAAGGCTGAAGTACTTTTCAGAAAATGTACACAGAAGGTAAAGGGGAGAAAGGATTCTCATTTCAGGTTTTGCTGTAAGTTTGTGTGTCGAACGGAAACCAGAAAGTTTGTTCTGGATACAAAATTCAAACATACCAGACTCTGAGGGACTTTCATATAAATGAAGATGACTGATCCGTGTATCAGTGACTGAACTGAAAGCTAGGGAACTGCAGGGTGTATTTTAGTTGCACTAGCAGTCTGGTGAGTGGGGAAGAAGAGTGCCAACAAACCAGAACAGAATCTCCAAATTATCTCCCAGATTTATTATCTTCTGACTTTTTGATTATACTGCCACATATTTCACAGCCTTGACTAAACCACTCCTACTCTCTCCAAACAATTGACTGGCTTCTTGCATTTTATTACAGGAATGACATTAGTAGCTTTCCAAAGCTGAGACTCAGAATTATTTTGAGGAAGGTCCAAATCTGGGTACACAGACCTGAGAAGAACAGAACTGTAGACTACTCCATCTACAGATACTAGATGACATACCATGCTGAAATCCAGAAAGAGGCACTGGGATTCTGAAAATTCAGCATTACCACCATCGGCTAGTCTGTTTCTAACACTGGCTGAATTTGTGTGGTTATCCCTCTTAGCCCTAATCTTCTTTCACTATTCCTTACATTAATAGCACAGTAAGACCTACAACAGATTTTAAAGATGCTGACAAACCACACAAGAGAAGGGTCAGGGATTGCATGTAGCAAAAATTTTTGAGCTTATGCTAGTTCTCCTTCTACAAATGTCTCAGTCCATGAAGTTAAAAAGCATCTTTTATAATAGGCTTATGTATCTTAAAAAACATAATCATGTTAATGGCAGCACAGCACAGAAAGACCAGGTGTTCCAGAGTCTAGTAATTTGTCACATTTTAGTTCATTATGCCATGTGCTTGCATTATGCCAAGTTAGCCTTCTTTGTATGAAATCCCACACATACCAAATTAATTTACTGTGAACCTTTGAACACCTTCCTGCTCCCTTACTACTATCCTCTGTCCCATGAGATTTCAAAAACTTCACGTCTTAAAACAATTTCAGGGGCCTGTCATCTGTACAGTCAACCTGTCAAAATTAATTTCTCTCCCATACAAAATATGGAATGATTCAGATACGTGTACAAAAATAGACATAGCAAAATAGATGCTATTCAGTCTAGTGCAGATGCTTTATCTTTACCAAATGCACTGAATCTTCTGAAAAGTAATTGATGGCCAAGGAGAAATGTCCAAATCATACTCAAAATGAGACTGCAATACATCGTCTTTAGCTACTTCCAATTTCTTTTTAAATAATACATTTTACAGGTTGATATATAGCTATGAGGCTGAAGGGCAAATCTGGGGAGGGAAAAAATACCAAAATATTATTTTCTATCCTTCTACTTCAGAAGTTATGTCTTTTAGTGTATATAGCAAATGTACCTTCTGCTCTAAGTTATTTCTCTGTACAGCATATATTGCTTTTATACATAATTTCCATTTAGAATGCTCTTGAAAATATGCAAAAAGCTCAGCATGAATATGAAACTAAATACACTAGAAGACTAGAAGTCCAATTCTGTGTGTTAACACAATCAAAACAGCTATTTAAAGACTGCAAAACTTCTCACTATACAGCTTTCATATTTTATGTTGAGCATACTTACAGGGCATATTCTGCTAGAGGCAATTTGAAAACATCAAATACTTCCTTGTTCTTCATTAAGTAAACTGAACGCAAGTAGGATACAAAACACTGAAAGAAAAATGAAAGTATTCAACAAAAAAAGACCATTCAATTACCAACACAAGAAACAATCATTGTATTGTTGCTCTAAACACAAAATAGATTCACAGTTTCACTATTAAGTGGTCTAACATCGATTTCAGACTGAAATTCTTTTTAAAGTACTCATCAGACAAAATTTATCGCTACTACAGAAGTGATGCAACTTCAAGTACTCAAATATTTCATTACATTCTCATTGGCTGAATTGACCGAATTTGACATGTATGTCATGTTATATTTTCCTAGAAAGAAATTACGACAGATTAGTCAGAAGGAAACATCACTGATTGAATTTGATTTTTTTCTCCTAGCTTTTCTGAATGTTGTTATGCTATTCTGATATCTAAATTATGTGGCACTTCAAACAGACTTTGCTGCTATCAATTGGAGGTGTCCTGACTGGATCTCAGCCACAAGCAGCAAGTTATTCAACTCAATATAGCTGCACTTCACCGTGGTCTAAGATGATTCACATTACCTTGCATTTACCATCAGCTCATCACATGCACATAGTCAATGAATGCAACTCAGCTGACTAAGACAAATTCACTCTACAACACCTACTAAGACCAGCCCAAGGCTGAAATATCAATTAATCACAGACTTTCTCCAAAAAAACTGGAAGAACTGCATAAGAGAATAACTGAATCTTGTATTGCATTTTCCTGCCGTCCTTCCCAAAAGGAAAGATTCTTATTCTTCTCAGGCTTCTTTTACATAGTCTAGTTCTACCTAGCAGCAGCAGCAGCATAAATACTGGAATATTTAAAGTATCAGAAAAGATCCTTGGATTTCTGTAGTTCATAACCTTATTTCTAACACATGCCAGAACTCCTACCATGAGGCTTAAACCATCAAACACTGATAACAACAGCAAGTAAAGCTCACAAAGTTACATTCAAGCATCCTATAATCACACCCTTGTTCTGTTATGTACAGGCACCTATTGGAGAAAACTACTGTATTAATAATTCATGTGGAATTTTTTTTAAAAAATCTCTTTCTTGTTAAACTCAGATAGAGGAGCAAACACCCAACATTCAGGAGCACTGATGTCTTATGAGGATTCTTTAAATGCTTGTAAGAGAAAAAACACTTCAAAAGGTAAAATGAAAGATAAGACAATAAATTAAGCAATATTATAAATTCATTATTTTCTCCTGAGTAAGCAGAAATAAAAACAACTGTTTGTAAGGTATGCAGAGCTAAGAGATATACTTTGCAAGCTGCCCATTACTTCACTATACAAGTAAATTTTCATTTGCTTGTTTTTCCTAATGCTGAGGGTTTTTTGGGTAAAGTTTCCTTCCTGATTATGTCTTTCAATTAATTTTAGCTGTGCAAAGTGTGAGCTCAATTCATTCAGCTGCTACCAAGACTGAGATGTGGAAATATTTACATCAAACACTTCTTTGCTCACACTGAATTATTAATCATTTTACAAAGGTAATTAGAATGTTTAGGAAAAGGCTTCAAATTTGACAGATCTCATTAATCTACTGTTGTCTAGCAAGTGACAAAAATCAATGAAAGCCTCTTTTTCTCTGCAGTGACAGATGAAAAAAAAGTAGATTAAAAAAGAAGTATCCTTCCTGTGAAACTAAGATTTGCAGAGCTGAAGATCTACATGAGTCACTACTTGCTACAGGGCTGTAATCTCATTATGTCTGTTGGATACCTGATAAAGCCATCCATTTACCTTACTAGCATATATCTGGTACACATGGCCTAGAAATTAACAAACTGTAAAAGGCAGGAAGAACACACCTTTTACATCCTTTTAAAGCCCTACAATAACTAAGAATGAAACACCAAACAAATACATAGAAGAGTTGTTCTTCTTTACAAGAAGAGAAATCAAGCTATTTACTCTGATTTTTTTTATTTTATTTCAGTGTGTTGACTTCAACCTCTGTCTAAAACTCTTTCATCTCAGTTGGATTTTATTCAGCTATCCTGAGACTTCCTCAGCCTGCACACACACACTGGAGCTGAAGGAGAACAAGTTTAGTCAGTCTGAACTTTTTCCCAGTTTTACAATTGCTGTTGTCCCCTGCCATATCTGCTGTTTGATACCACTTTCAAGGCTTTTTTTAAATGACTGAACACTGCAAAAATATTATATGCAGTAATTTCTATGGAAAATGTTACGGCTGGGCATCATTAACATATTACAGTTCCACTACAATAGCAGCTACAGGTGTCCAAAGGCAACGGAGATTATTGTACAAGTACTGGAAATACATAAGGAAAGAGTACCATGCTCTAGGAATTTACTACCTCTAAATTTTGATTTAATGTTCTATTTCCTGGATAACTGCTGTAAGTATTAAAATGGACACAATTCAATTGATGTGCTGTTTTGACAGTAATTCAGAAGTAATAAGGTGTGGCTGGAATTTCAGGCTGTAACACCCTGCAGATTTTTCTGGGTGTGATGAAGAATTTAATGGACAGACATCATTTCAGTGCCACAGTAACATTCAAACTAGCAAGAAAAAAAATGTTCTTTTTTTAAACTGTTTTCCAGCACTGGCTGAACTGACATATTAAATATTAAAATTACAAGAAATGCCAAAAGGCAGCATCAGTCCATGAGAAGAACTGCAAAGGTTTCAAAGGAGCCCTGATCTGATTCAAACCGTCTTTCCAAGCAATAGCAGGGAAGCCATGTCCCTTTAAATGAACCGTGAAGTTTGTTGAAGCAATTAGTAATCAAGAACTTTCTATTTTCAAAAAAAGTACAGGCACCTTGAAGTAAATCAACAAGCTTAGAGGACACAATAACTTAGGCCTCAACACAGTATGGCAGACTACCATCCTATCCAAACTTCTGTGCATAGCTATGCTGTCTCACTCCTATCTCATCCATTCAGGTTGGGAATTTATTTCTTACACTACAAATGTCAAGAACTTGGCAGCTTGCAACAGACAGGTTAGACAACATAAAACCCATGCCTCTGAGAAATCCAGCATTTCAGATAAGGATCCAAGATCAGGATTTCATTTGCATTCATTTTATTATTTTATTCACATTGACATGTAAGACTACTTGGGCACATTTGCATAGTATGTCTGAACATTCATAGTTAAACCTTATTAAGGAGGGACACTTCTGTGATAAACCACTTGTCCATACTTCAAGTTTTTCAAAAATTGAATGTATTTACAGCTTGCCTGCAAGAATGACACTTCTTTGCTATCCATAAATTAAAAACTGCAACAAAAATGGCCTCAAAGGGTAATTATATGGCAATTAAAATTTTTCTAAATGAATTTAGGTTTGTATACTGACAGACAGCCCACGTTTGATTTTATTCTTGGGCTATTTTGAAATTTTATCATTCCTTTGCTCAATTCAGAATGATCCTTCTCTGCCTTTTAAGAGATCTTAAAAAGCCAAAGGCAGAAACAGAGGTTTGTTGGTGTTTTCATTCCAAGTAAGATGAAGCTGGATTACTGGTACTCCCCCAGCCAGCTGCTCTGTCACTTCTGACATAAATTGGTCTAACTGCAACTTCCTGAGGCAGCTGGAGGTGAATGTGACACCAGTGCCTCTGGTTTGTGCAGCACCAGGATGAAGCTAACACTGACATTCCACACTGCTTCAAGTAACACACTACAAAAACCTGGAATACCTAAATGCCAAAAATAGTTTTTAAAAGCATTCCCTTGGAACATTGCCCTAGACATTTGATTCACAAAGCTCCCACTGAGCTCCTCAGGCACTTGGATTTAAATCTCCTTGTTTAGGAAAGTAAGAATGGCATTCCTCTGACTCACTAAGTGTCCCAACTGCAGGCCTCCAAGATAGGTCACATCACATAGCCTACCTCTGCAGCACAAAGAAAACACCATTCATCCATCCATCCATCCATCCCAAAGGGGTTTTAAGGTATCTGTGCCAGGAGGCATTGCAGAAGTGCTTATTCCACCCTACCAGCTATAAAAGAAAGTTCAGGCAGACTAATTCACAGAGGACATCTATAGCTAGGTGAGATGAATCTCAAGAGTTTTAAATATTTCAACTTGACTCATTTTACGTCCCAGCTCAACAGAAAGCTTAAAACTCTTAGTTTCTCTAAGCTTTCACAATTCTCTTTTCATTTTACTCTACCACTCAGGTTTACCAGTATACCTTCAAATGTCATTAATGCCCACACTAGCTCATACAAATAAAAAGTTATTAACACTAATCCACAATCTCTGCAATCACGTATTTCTCAGTATTTGACATTTCTGGATTTCTCACCATGTGGCCTTTGGTTCTACTCTTTCAATTTGACCTACATATAGAAGAAAAAAAATGACATGGAAGATTTGCCTATTATCCTTCCAACTGTGCTTTCCTGCAACTCAATTTGAGCTTTTAATTTTGTATACTTTTAAGAGACTTGATACAACTACAGAATTCACAGGCTAATTACACAGTTCAAAAACAAAAACAAAACAAAACCCCAACAAACCAGCCTCAGAAAAACAACATGTTGCAGTGCTTACATAAAACAAGTAGTAAGCTCTATTCCAAAGAGTTCATGGCCTAAAAATATTATAAAACCAGGGAAAGGTCAGCAAACACGTTTAGTGATGGCAAGAGGCAGTGCCATTTCCAGAAATGTTTCACAGGCTACCTTTCATGGAGAGTGTCTTTTACAACCAAGCTCATTCTCATCCAGGAACCTACTCAGTTATTTGACATGTCCCTACCTTCCCCAAACCTGATAAACACCTGCTGAAATGCACATATTGTCCATTAAGTCTCCCAGCATTAACCAGCACAGCAATGAAATCCCATTCATAAAACCATTCACATAATTCTCCATCTTACCCAGAAGAGCTATTCTAACCTATTTTGCTGCTCATTTAAATCCAGCCAAAAGTTAAAATGCTTTATTCAATGCATTGGATTTTACCCTGAGAAAGGACAAGTTGTCATACATATTCAGGATACATGACAATAAAAATTTATCAAGGTGGACATGTTGAGGCCTACATGGTTTCATATTTCTAACTTTTCAAGTCAAGTAATGTGACCTGCTATTTTTAAGTAACCTTTTTTATTATTAGCATTATTTTGACATTTTTTGTACCAGCTTTCCAAGAAACTTGAAGTAGTTGAAGTCAAGAAGAAACTTCAGAGACCATCTAGTGCAAGTACCTGCTCAAACCAAGGTCAGCTAGGGCAAGCTGCTCAGGAAGGAACCTGGTTTTTAACCAGCATTTGGAGACTGCACAGCCTTACTGTTCTATTGTTCAACCACTCTCACAAGAAAGGCTTTTTATGGGTTTAAACTGAGCTTTTTGTACAGAAATTTGTGCCTGTTGCCTCCTCTTCTGTCACTGGGCATTACTTAGAAGACTCTGGTTCTCTCTAATTTATTTTTCTCTCCTAATACAAGTGCTCAACTATCTCTGGTTCTTCAGTTCCAAACACTGTTCCTAGGGCATGTCTGAGCTGGTCAGTTATTCAAACAGCAGTTCTATTCAACCAACACACCCCAAGAATTATAGTGTAGCAGATGACTTACCCTTTGAGCTTTTTCTTTTAACTCCTGATCTTGAGCTAAGAATGCTTGCAGCCTCTTTTGAATGTCTGTAAGTTTTTCAGGATTAATTCTAATTTAAGAAAAAGAAAAACAAAAGAAAAAAAAAAAACAAACAAGCTTTAATTATTAGAACATGCCAAAATAAGCATCTGTTAGGTTCTCGGGAGCATCTTCACATCTTTTGCTTTGTTTTAACATGCACAGAGCTATTACCACTGAAAGAGCACAGAATTGAACCATATTAAGGATGAAGATTACACTTCTCAAACAAATAATGCAGAAAAGACAAATAGCAGCTGTTTTATTCAGACAGCTTTCATGAAAGGTGGTGAAACTTCTTCCAAAGCAAAGCAGAAATCAGCAGAAAAGAACTTCTTGATTTTAGAAAAATACTGCAAAAATGCAGGAACGGCATAATGAATTATAGTACTACTTTATACTGAAATAAAAGTCTTCATAAGGAAATTGTCAGCATTTTTAAAAGCTTAAATAAGATTCATTGTGCCAGGAATACTGAAATTTAAGTACTTCTTAGAAAGAATAGCCAGGTGAGCAATAATAAAGGACATTGAGATTAAACACATTTAAGAGCTTCTCAAGTAAATAAAGAATATTGACTGCACTATAGGAATTGCCATTAAACCTACTAAAAAGATATACTGGTCCTCTCCCAGATTCTGAATTTTTAAACTTATTCTAGTGATACCTACATTATTGCAGATTTATTTGCTCAGATCCCTTCTCATCTACTTTTGAGCTGCTACTGCCACCCCAGTGTATCATACAACCTAGCAAACATGGTGGGAGGCTATTCTTGCTAACTGTGAAAACAGATATCAAACATCCCTTACAATTTCAATTTCTTCACTCTGTTCAGATACAGCCAGGGAAAAACTACAGTGTACACAAGCACTATTAGCTACAGTTTCAGTGAAAGACCAAAAAACATGAGTTCCAGTTTCCAGACAGCACATAATTGGCTCTAAAAATTTAAAGGGAAAAGACAGGAAAAAAAAAGCATGAAAAATTGAGTGGGGGATAAATTGGTCAACAAACCTTTGAAGTATAATGATACAAAAAGTAAAGAAGTTATAAAAAAACATAGTATGAACACCAGTAGTAAGACAGTCCAGAAAAGTGTTGGATTGCTGCTAAGTTATGGGAAAGCCATTAAGAGATGACCTCAAAGCCCTTAAATTAGCCAGTGCCTTTTTTCCTTGTCTTCACTCCAAGTGGCAGCTGCAATCAGTCAGCTAACAACAGCTACAGCACAGGGCAAGCTCACACCAGAATCACAAATCATGGGACACCAAGTACTCCAATAAATCAGCTGAGTCAAAACAAATTTACTCCATGGCAACTAGGGAAAAAAAATCCTATCAAACAGGTCATGTAAATACAATGCCCATATTCAAAGGGGGCAAAAAGGAAGTTAAACAATTAATTTTTTCTTGATACCAAAAAAAAAACAATCTGTAAGGGCCTAAAGAAAATAAGCAAATACACAACAGCTAACACAGCTTAGTCAGAAGCAAAATATGATTCATCAGTTTTATTATCCTCCATAGCAGCATTAACAGGTTTTAAGAATGGGAAAGAAACAGCAGATGTCATATTTGGTGTCAGGACAGCATCTGGCAGTTGTACATTCTCATAAAGTAGGAGAACATGTTCTATGTAAAATCTTTAAGTAATGAAAAAATGGCCTTGAAGCACTTCTCTAAGAGTAGCTGAGACTGCCAACTACTCCCTGCTGCCACTGTCTAACTCAAAATGCTTATGAAGTTCCAATTTTCACCTGGACATGCTATTAGTCATTATTTTCTACTGACTTGATTATTGTAGGAATATGATTCATTATTTATAAGAGACTATGTGTCATTGAGGCTACAAGCAAAACAGGCAACAATTCGAGACAAAATACAACCACTTTTTGTAGACTGCATCTAAATTTTGAGTAATTTGATTGACATTTGCATGAAAAAGGTTTGAAAAAGACAAAAACCCACAAGATACTTCACATTTAAAAGCAGGGCTAGATAGCATGGTATAAATCTAAGCAATGTCAACTAAGAAGAACATGGTACCCCAGGCACATTTTGAGCTTATGTGTTTGTTAATGAATGAGCAAATTTGCAGCACTGACTACCAAAAAAAGAGAAGTAGTACTGAATTCTCTCTTCTCCAACACTGTATCATGACAGTCATCCACTATCACCTTCCTCTCACGCTGAGATTCAAAAAATGAGAAAGCTGGCCACTGTTAAGTTGGATTTTGGCTTTAATGAGTTTGTATGTTATTTCTTTCTGAACAAATAAAACCCTTCACAATAAACTATACACATGCGACTGTTAGGAGACGCAAACCTAAAAGTTAAACACTGAAATGAGTTATCAGAATTTATAAGCTTGTCTAAATGGCTAAGAACCAATGAGCTAAAAACAACTATGCAAGGGCTAGTAGGGGATTTTATAACATGGTCTGCCATTTTAAGTAGGCTGGTTACTTCTTACTCTGTGATCACTATCTTACCTTTAAGGAGCAGTACAACTTTCTGAAGCCACAGTTTTGACTACCAGTTGCATAAATGGCCACACTTGACTGTGCCATGATGTAAACATGAACCCAGCTTGCCTGGCCTTATGTATTGATCAGACAGCAATCTCCAAATTTCCTGGCTGATACACAGTTTGATTTCCTCACATTTTCCCTGATTTATATACTAGGATACAAGCACTGTTTTAACTAGACATTGTCTTTCCCCCACTCTTCTCCAAAACAGAATTTAAGCAAAAAAGATCAACAACCACCTAAAAGACCCTGATGCAGCAAAACAGTTTCCAGATTTCCACCCAGCTTCCAAGCAGCAGCAGCAGCAGGTTTTGCACTGTGTTCTCAGTGTGGAACGTGGCTCCCTATGGTTACCCTAGACACCCTGAGGGCTGGAGGGAGGGGGAAGGGCTGGCACCTAAGCAGGGCTCACCCAGCAGATCACACACCAAAGCAGGACCACACTGAACAGGGACACCAGTGTATTGCCTTACTGTAACTATGGCAACTGGGAGGCAGGGAGTTTTAACAGATCCCCTATATTAATACACACCCAAATATTATCCACTGTGAGAAAGAAAAAAGAAGGAAAAAAAAGATGTTTTGTTATTATTGTTGTTTTCCTCAAAAAACACCTTTTTTTTGCCATAAAATTAAAAAAAGTGATATAATACATCATGGGTATCTATATACTTTACTTGCATTTTCTTTGGTAAAATTTTCTCGACACAAAATCTGTTATGATAACCCCTGAGGAAGCAGCTCTTATCTTTTTACCTACAAAGCTGGATGCAAAAAGTGACCTCAAAATACTATCAAAAATAATTTAAGTTTAGAGCATGCATGGAAAACTTGGAGATTATAGACTCCTTTAAAAAATGTAAAAACCATTTAATACTTCCAGAGTACCTTTCTGCCATATTTAAATGCTCTAAGATATTGTCTTTATTATTGCATATTTTTCACTTTCTCTTGCTCTTCTTGAACAATTAAGAAGTTATGTACTGTTAAAAGCACTACCTGTAAATTGGCAGCTTGTGCTAATTAGAAGGGACTAATTTACTAAAAACCTCTACTGGCAGCTTAGATCTAAAATTGAAAATTAAGAAAAGAGCCTAAACCCCAGTCCTTTGAACAGGTATCAAGGAAAACTATTCCTTTCTCTACTTTCAAATTATATAACTGTTTTAAAAGGTCTGTCTATATGAAATAAAACATCAAAAATAGTTTGCAAATCAAAAAACACAAAATAAGAAAAGTAACAGCATTCTTACGTCCACTATACCAGACAACAGGTTAATAAGAACAGCCAAACAAACACCTGAATATACAACGTTTTAGAAACAAGCTTCTGAAAAAAAGCCTTCAGAATGAATTTCAGAAACTTGAACAGTTCAACTCTGTTGGCAGTGAGCAATGCTCATTATCTTCTAATTCCCAAGTTAGAATTCTTAAGAATCTATAATTAGGTGAATAAGCACAAACAACATGAGAAGACTTCACCACAAGACCTGGAACATGATCCATGGGTTCATGCAACTTCTTAAACAATTTATAAACTGACAAAACACACTGGGGTTGTGTTAATTGGGAAACTGGCTGGAAGTGAACAGCATGAGAAAATCTGTAGTTAAAAACTTCTAGAACTAAATTGGTTTGCAATCCACAAGTAATTACAAGAATAACTTTTTAAGGATTTTAGTTAGCCTCTTACAAGGACAATGCTACATCTTTTAAATCATAACACACTAGGCAGACAATTCTAAGTGAAAGCATTCCCCTTCATTATGATGTTATAAATTCTATTGAAGTTTGTTTTGCAGATTGAAAAACTGGATCTTGGGGCAGGCTGTTAAACTATGTTATCACTCAAAACCCTTGACTTTTCTAATAATGATTCCAATTAAGACTATTTCTTAAATGTATTTATAATAAGTATGTCCTAGTGGCTTGGTACAAGAATGAATTTCTGCGGTATTATTTAAAAAAAAAAAAAAAAAGCAAGCAGAGTTTTCCATCAAAGTAGCATCAGATTAACAGCAGTATGTTAAGAGATGCAGCCATTAACATCTCTCCAGAGACCCACCTAACTTGGATTGTAAATATAAAGTGCATTTATTGGGGGTGAAATATTTGCCCTATTAAAATTGGATTATTATCCCTGTACAAAAACATGGACTTCTATTTACATGGATAAATACAGCCTAAAGAGGTTTTTTTACCATTTCCTTTGATAAGCTGTTCAAACAATTAACACCATTACTTATGAAGTTAAAAGCTTAGCTGACAAAGAAACGGAAAAGGGGAAATATTTATAATGTGCATGAGATCAGAAAGTTATTTACTGAATATAAAGGAAGATAAATTACTTCAATAAGTACCATTTTAAGAAGGAAAAAGATGAAGTTTGGAAAGAGAGAATTTACTGCAGTGGTTATACAACAGATCCTTTTAAAGCACTATGATGCTTAAGTGAAAAGAAAATGTCAGACTTCAGTTCCTTTACTGATATTATCCACGTTCAGTTGGTGAGGTTTTGCTTGGATTTGTCATTAAGTAGTTGTTGGACTGCATTCTAGTCCTTATTTCACTGTTTAAGTAAAAACTGCTTATGTTTGAAGTTCATCCACATCCTATGTGGATTTGATAAGTGTTTAACCAGAAAAGGTGGATTTATTTCACCAGCTGCTGTGTACTCAGTCTGTTACACAGAAATAGAAGTCACTAGTACAACTCAGAAGAGCCTTTGAAATGGCATATCCTATACAACAAAAATACTTAAAAAAAAAAAAACTAAACTTTAAATCCAGAAAGTGCTATATGCATTGTTGCTGTTCTCTGAAAAAATGTCAACCTGTAAATTTTGAGCAAACCTGAAGATTAAGCAATGAGGTGTAAATAACCACCTAAGGTTTCATCCTAATCTGATTTCTTCTCAAAAACAATTGTTTTACACAGAAATTTGGAATAGTTAATTCACGTCCTTGCTTAGATTTCTGTATCTTCACATGCAAACCACAGCTTTTCAAAGTAATACAGGCCTAGCTTTGCTCATATCCACTCATACAGAAACTCACACTTTCCACCTTGTCATCCTTCTCTGATTTCTTTTATCTCTGCTGTACAATTTTTGGCATGGTGTGACCTGAACTTTTTAGGTGTTAAAAATGGAGTCAGGCTCATATCACATTTTCTGGCTTGTTTTCAATTCTTCCTTCATATTTCCTTCACATTCTCTTTTCTCTCTTAATTCAATATCAGACTGACAGGTTCAGAAAACAGTAAACTCCTTCCTACTTATAGCTACTAAATAGGAAACTACCATCTTCTTTTTTTTAATGGTGGTCTTTTCTTCTGATATTTTCACAGTTAGGGTTTTTGTGTTTCCTTCATATCCATTACTCTGCATTTAACAGAAAATGGAAACATGCTTTTTTGGTTTTACCTGGTATTGTTATGTGTTTCTGCAACTCTTTCAAAGTCAGTTATATTTGTACAGATAGCATAGCTCCTTACAGGTTTCCCTTGGAACCCTCTTTTTAGTATGTAAAATGATCATCTTGTACTTCCTGTCCTTCAACTAACTGATTCAGAAAGGTCATGACAAATTGGAGAAATAGTCCAGAACTGAAGAAAAAACAGATAAGAGAAACAAAAATGATAACAGCAATAAAAACATACAGGGACAGATTAAAGAAATTGTAATTGTTTAATCTGCAAAACAGAAAGAGAGCATTATCATGTTCAATTACATAAAAAGAAGCTGCAGAGAGTAAGAGAATACATCACTTTCCATATATTTTTGGCACAAGACAAAAGAAATATTTCATTTAAATTACTTACAAGTCTTATCAGACACTTGAAGAAAAAATGTTAATGGTAGTAACTGTTGAGTACAGACGAGGTCTCTTTGGGAAACTGTGAATATATTAATTGGCATCTGATAAGAATGATTTGTGCAACTCATCCTGCCTTTGGGAACAGCAATAAAATAGGTAACCTCTCAAGGTCTTTTCCTTCTACAACACTACCAAAACTAATTCATTTCTCTGATTTGTCCAGCTCCAGGCAATTAAAGCACTTTATCAAGATTGTCATAGACTCATCACACATTAGTCTTGCAGAAAGAAGGCTGAACAACAGGCAGGCCATTAGCCACTTACTTGATTTCACTGATAGGTACTTTCCTCTGTGCCAGCTGTTCCACCATCCCTTTTTCTTCTGAAGGAAGCAATACTAACAAAGCTTCACCACCTTCTTTGTACCTGATCAAAAGGGGGGAAAAAAAGAAAACAAACATGAAATGCAAACATGAAAAAATGACAGTTATTGCTGATGTTTTCAACAGCCAATGAGAATTTACATTTGATTCCTTACAAGCAGTCCAAAGAACAAACAAAACCTCTCACTTAAAGGGAAAAGAAGAGGCAAACCAGTTAAGTGACTTGCCAGTATCCCTACTTGAGCTGATTTTAAAACTACGCCTGGAGTGCTAAACATCTGGGGCTAAGACATGGATTCTTGGTGTGAAGTATTAGTGGCAAACAAACAGCAATTGATCAAAGTGTATTTTCACTACGGGACTAGAAAATCCAGCTACTTGTAGTCAGCATTTGCCAATAGGTAAGGTTGAACACTTGGTAAAAACTGATTCTCTTTGCATATCCTGCAAGCCAAAGACAGGGAAAGGTTACAAAAGGGTAAATGCCTTGGTCTCAAAGAACAACCCCTTCTTACATGTTCAGTAAAGGCTAACAGGTCACAGTGACATCACCAAAAGCATAAAAATAGGAGCTTTTTCTTTTACAGAAGCAGTTTCCAGATGCAAAAAAAAAGATACAATCAGACTGATCCCATAAGAACCGTATCTGGCATTCACTCTTCAGTGCACTTAACAGCTGTAACAAATGTAGATGAGCTGGTAATTACTCAAGATACATGGTTAGCAAAGACATTAAAAAAATCAGCTATTTTATGCTTAAAGCATCTTCTTGAGCATTTTCTCTTTGTGCAAGAAAATTATCAGTTCCTGATTTTGGCACATTTACTGACTTCAGGACGTTTGTGTAGAAAAAAGTACCCAATAGCATTAGTAACAAACAGCAGAATGGGTTTAAGTTCTCCTGAAGAAGTGGGTAATGATGAGCTTGCAGGCACTAAGTCTGTATCTAGCACATACACTGTTTTCTTGTTTATATTTACAAATACTTCTTAAGAGTATGAATTGATATGAAAATACTGCACAGTCCTTCATTACAAAAACAAAATTCCAACTGAATTTCAGAAATATGCCAGAATTGGACAGAATTCAACTCATAACCAACTGATGAGAGCAATGTGTAGGACAAGGCAAAACAAGACTGGTAAGTTGCTCTGTAGAGCAGCTTTAAAATCCCTTCTTTAGGGAGGCCAGGGAGCACAGAAGGATGCTCTCAGGCACACCAAACATGAATCATACCATTATAACTGATAAAAATCATTTCTAGTGGAATACAGGGAGCCTACATTTCTCCAAGGATAAACAGTTATCACTTGGCAAAAACAGTACTGCAGAATTGTTTGAAAACTATAAACACTATCTGTCACAGCACAGTAAGCAATGCAAGTAGAAACAAAATCTGCAGTTAAAACAATCTGACAGCTTTTATTACAGCTTTCTGCTTTCATTTGATGAATTTGAAAAATCACAACAAAATGCTCTTGGATGCCTGGGATTTTTTTTCCCTCAATGTTATATATGATGGGTTTGGATACCAACTTCTGAAGATAATCTACAAATGTCTAGTAAATGTTTACATCATGAAATTTTAAGCTTTACATTCTAGATTTTCAAATTTTGCATGGAAATACAATTGATGCAAGAGAAGAATCTCTGTTACCTGCCAACATCATGTAAATTTACTGATTATACATGGATTGATAAGAGTACTTTGGTACTCTACAAAAACTATGATTTAAATGCATTTCATTAGTAGACCTACAATGTTCTTATTATAAAAAATATCAGCTTGCACAATCTTTCTAAAAAAGAGTTCTAAAGCAATACATGTGTTTGTCTTATGGCAATTTATTATCTTTACCAAGCATGTTGTTCCTGTTGACCAAACATCCCATGAATGTTTGCACCCTTTATACAATAATTAAGGTTAGGAAGAATTTGCTTACATAGACCAAGTGCATTTTTTACAAAAGTTCTATATATCTCAACCCAACCAAATTACAAATTATATACCCACAAGGTGGATATCTATTGGCCACTGCCACTACCTGAACGAGCAATGAATTCCTGGAAAGCTACTGAACCTTAAAGGACTTTGCATTTTATTGTAAAAATTGATGATCATTCTACCAAGACAGCCAATTACTCATCAGAAGAACCTGAGCTCTCAGAGCACTGTTGGAAAGAAGAATGAAAATATTCTCTTTTATCTACCAGACAGGAAGACAGAGATAATATTGCTGCCAATACCCATCTCACCAATTTAGAGTACAGAATAACACAGTTCTGCTTTTCTCTCCAAAGCAGATGATATGAAAGGACAGGACTCCAACAACAGCTACATGAATGATCTGGTATCTGCAAAAAATGTCTGTTAAGTCTCTTAACAATCTTTGTCATTTGTCAAGAAAAGTCTTGATTGCACTGTATAAACATACAATTGATGTTTTCAGAGTCCTTAAAGTTAGCCAAAGGCATGGATTTGTGTAGTTTTGTTGCTCGTGGTATTTCTTATCCCAAAGTGCCTCACTTGGCATTATTAAATTGTTTCTTTATCACATCTCTTTTATTCAGTGTGCAAAACACTGAGAAAGGCCAGTGTCATAGAAATCAAGAAGAAATGCTTGAAAGGAAGAGAGTCCAGATATCCTCTCTACAAGCCACAAAACCAAAATCAGCTATGATACAGTACAGGAAAAACAATTCTATGCTTGTTTTGTTTTTATAGCTTACCAGCAGTATCCACGAGGCCACTCTGAAACAGGATGCAGGATCAGATAAACCTTCACTCTGACCCTTAAAAGCTGATTTTGTGTTATTAGTGCTAAACTCATTGTATGCTGAATCAGTAATTGCTTCATAAAGTACAAATCCGAAAGGCACATTCCATAAGCAATTCACCAAAAAAGCCAAGCATTATATCTGGTATTTTGTATCTATGGACACCAACTGTTTCAATGTTTACATAAAGTCTTGCAAAGCCTTTATGTAGTACCACAGCTAAGTAAAGAAACAATCACATGAAAATACAGATCTGGAAAAGAGAGATTTTCAAGCACCTCTACTTTCTCATCTTTTGCTACCTATTAAGGAAAAAAAAAAAAGCAACATAGAAATATTTCTCAGAGCTATGTCTTCATAAATTTTCAAGTACTGAAAGACATCTGGTAACTACTGATGCAGTGCAATCCTTTCCCATACATGTTTTGGAAACATTCTCTTTTAAATGCCACTAGTTTAAAAATATTTGAAGCTAAGCAGGAACAGTCTTTGCCCATTTTATACCATAATTGTAATTTAAAACAAACAACACTGGTTTTCCGAGCTAAACACAAAAATGAAAACATCACAGAATTGATAAAGCTAAAAACCAAAGGATCTTAAATACCATCTGGAAAGGTTTGTATCTGTTCAGTGGACTTTCAGTTAAAGAAAGCAAAATGTAGCCTATAAAAAAGGAGGTTTAGTTGGGCAGAGTATTATCTTATTTCTCAAAAAAAAAAACCCCAACAATGTGCAAAAAACTCATAATCTGCTAAACAGAAAAATACTGAGTTAAAGATCATCTCAAGAAGAGAGGCTTCAGTGGAAAATTCAAGTTTTCCAAAGTATTCCCTCTGCATATTTCATACTAAAAGCTTCCATACTGACAAACTTAGGAAAGGACAAGCTACTAAAAACTGGCATAAACAATAACAAGAACAGTTAGACCTGCTCAAAATTTGTTTCCATTACAATGTCTAAAACACAGGAGAAAAGAACACCCCTTATTATCCTACAGGAATAAAGTTCTCCACTAAAGCAAACATAGGAACATCTCTGTAATTATTTTCAGCACACAGATAAAATCTTTAAACCTTCACAGATGATAAAGCAATGAAGAAACAACCCTGGTTACTGTAATTCTTCAGCAGGAGGACTACTTCTGCAGATGAGACAATATTAGAAGTTCTCCCTATTCTTGCCGACTGCAGCTTTCAAGTTGTCCATCATTACCAAAACCAAACATCTGTCCTAAAATGCTAATTTACTCTGGTGATTTATTATCCAATAAGTATGCACTTTGACTCTGCTGAAGAAAAGTAAATTAAAAACCTGAAAGTAATCAAACTTTCTTGGACTGTGTAATAATTGATGATATCCTGTCATCTCTTCAAGGTGATCAAGAAACCAGAGAAGGGACTCATCTTTGCACTGTGATCTTAACAGTCTCTAAGGGTATATGATTTATTCCATGTCCATGGAAAATTGCATCTTACTTGCAGAAAGTCTTGG
>VZRH01001146.1:544990-564613 GCA_013397555.1 Urocynchramus pylzowi | reverse complement strand
AAAAATCACTTCTAGTTCATATCTGCCTTGTTTCCTAGAGTCTACTGACTTCAATATGTTTGAAAAAGGCAAACAACTTCTCTGCAACTCGATCACGACTTACAAGCAGGAAGCTGGGAAAATCATCATTGGTGCTATAAAGCAAAGGGTTATATTTACAGTGACTGCAGATGAGAAAAAGAAAGATGCCTACAATCAAGAGCAAGTACCAAAAGGAAGACAAAAAGGAAGTGGGATAAATTACTTACAACAATGTGGTAGTGGCTAATTACAAGTAGAGAAAAATGGTTTTAAAATGTTCAGAACACCATTTCCTTAGCAAAGAAATACAAAGTATTTTTATTTATATTTTATTTATATTGCCAAATAGCTTCACTTGATAAAAAAAAAAGAACAAAAACAAAACAAACCAAACACTAAAATTAAGAGGATAGTTTATGCACCATGACAGAATCTATCTTAAACTTCTGCTAAAAATCACCCTGAGCCAACAAAAAAAAAGAAACATGAAGAAATAGAATGGCAATAGTCCAGTGAAGACAGGATGAAGAAAAAATGGTTTTCATGCAGGCCAAACAGACACTCAATTGTTGCCTAATTTTAACCTGTCTCAACCCATCCTTGATCAGATCCAGTCAAGGCTGCATATACCCCTAGGCAATACCATTAAAGCGACCAACCTTACCATTATCTCAAAGGCAATAAATGAAAACATACTGATTGTTAATCAATTCCACCTGGCCAAGCAGCTAGACTTGAGCTTGTTCTAACTAATTCAGAGTACTTCTACATCCTTGCCATGACCATTGTAACATACAGTTCAGTCAAATGCACCACATTTTAATTGTCAGTCACATATGAGTTGTGGTCATAACAGAATAAAATAGGAATGGGAACCATCTCACGATTATGATGGCACCAGTGTTCTGTTGTAAAAGCAAATATCCAGTAGAAGAAAGCTATGGCAAGGGAACTGTAAGGATAAGGTGCATGGACATGCAGACCTTATAGGAAATGTTATACAGGTTGTCTCAGACAGATGGATTACAACATGTTTCCCTAACGTTTGTATTTCAGAAGACATAAGTTGATGCCAAATTTCCAGAGTTAAAGGCAGTATTTCTGCTTTGTTTGGCAAGAAAAAATCATCTATTTTAAAAACTGACAAAGGAAAAAACTGAGAGGATGAGATAATCATAAAATTTGGGGGAGGAGAGTTACAGATATAAAGATACTTGCATAACAGTTTCCTGAATTGGAGTATTTCCCATTAGAGAAAATGCAATATACAGGAAGTGATAATGTTTTTGAAGATATTTACCACATATTAACATGAAGGAAAAATAAGTATATTCTTTTATACTTTGGACGTCACACATTTACCACCATACTCAAAAACAAGTATTTTGTGGGGTTTTTTTTATAATCTGTAACTTGAATAGGACTTTACCAGGTTGACTAGGTTAAAGATCTAATTTTAGCATAACTGGGCCAGCATGGATAGCATCAACATATGCTGTCATCTTATCTGTCAAAATAGATAGCAGGAAGTAAGGTATCATTGCAAAACCTGTGAGCTTAAATCAAAGCCCATTTCCAAAAGTATCGCATTCCAAGCCAACAAGCCAACTTTGGATACTTTCAGCATTGCAGAAACTCTCCACAGTAAATCTTTTCAAAGAAAGGAAATAGGGCACTAGGGACTCCAGATCAATTGCTCAACTGTCTCATTCTCACCCAGATCAAATCTGCTAGAGATTTACCAGAAGCAAGCAAGAGACTGCTCTCCTCAAAATGCTAAAGTCAATAAGTTAAGCGTTTGGAATAGCATCCAATAAAATGTGCCTGATTTTGCATCTGCATGATGATACACTCTAATTATATATTTTCACTCTTTTCCTAATGGACCTTTTGTTTATGATACATACTTGCAAAACTATAAATACAAAACTATTGAATAATTACTTCCACTGTGAAGCCGAGTTATTCACTATGTAAGGCAATCATTTATTCAGTACACACCATTCACAACCTTCTCAGAACAGAAATAATCTGGACAACTTGATTTTGCAAAAATAATGCTCTATAAATCTTTGCATATAATTTTAGTTTCAATAAAGAATCAAGAACAAGATGATTTCATCATGCAGAAAAACTGGTGAGCAAAATGCAAAAAGCAGCACAGACTCTTGTTTCTCTAGCAAAGATTTACCCCTGCAAAGACTGAAAGAAACAGCTGTGAATTATTAGCTAATAACCTAACAATCATGCTTAATATAAGATGGATTAGGAAAAAAGTTAGTGAGTCAAGTTCTACTGTTTTCTAGTATGTAATTTATATTTAATTTTGAAACTGTTTTCAATTTTTTTTTTAAACAACTACAGAAGTAAAGGAAAAAGCATTCAATTGATGCAGGGATTTGTGTTGCACTTTTTTGTATAATGGAACAATGTAAGACATCTATAAAAATACATTCAAAACATATCAGAATGGATAGTTTTATGCTGAACAGATCTGTTTCAATCTGATACACATAACAAATAAATATGTTCACTCACACACTATCCTTTAACAAAGAGAAACTAATATCCATATCTACCCCCAAGGGCTTCTACAGAAATACAATAATTCATATTTTGTTTTAAAACTCAACCATTAAATTTGACTATATGAGCTACTATTTCTAAACATATTTCTTAAACAAAGTAACAGTTCTAGATGTCCAATACCAGGCTCAATTCAGGCAAAACTTTATTTCCAATCATAATACCTTCTGAGCCTTGTGACATAATGAGGACTGGTGAAATCTAAGCTTCAAACCAAGAAAACAGTATTTTTCCAGGCAGGGATCGGAAGAGTTTTATCTGCCATTTATTATAACTTTTACACTGCCAGGCTTCTTTCATAATACGGATTTGCTGGTATTTTAAATGACAAATGAGCAGAGAAAATAAATGCATACTGGAATTTCCATCCCATCTACATGATCAATGGCCTCTTTCGGTAATATGCATTTCTGCTTAAAACAACAAATCTTTAATAAGAGGTCTGCACTGCAACCTGAAACCGTGCTGTACCATCTACAGCAAGTCCTACCAAAGCAGCCCAATAAAAGTTACAGGAGACCAGAAAGTGTCTTGACTATTCACAGCTGACCCAAAGTAGCAGACAGCCAGTATTCACTGAGAAGCCCTTGATTCACCCAGGAAAAGGAGCTTCTTCCCATGGGTTATGAGCAGTCTGACATCCCACAGAGCATTTAAACAACAAAACGTGAACTGCCTTCCTTGTTTCCTTTTGCTTTAGATCACTTCTAATGCTTTGTTCACTTCTATTCCCCATTGCATAGACCATAGTTCAGTGTCCCAAAAAAATTCTCAGTAAATTTTGCTATGAATTCAGAGACTAATTGATTCAGTTTACATTTTCTTTTCCACTGACCATTTAATATCCTTTTTCTGTCTGGAAAGTAGCCCACTTATACCTACTGGCGAGTTCAGAGAACCATCTGGGTTCTACTCTTACCACAGAACCACAGCTCCCTTCATTCCGTCATACTGGGTGAGTGTCCCTGCTTGCCAGTCTTGGTCACAAGAAATAATGGACAAGAATCATTATTCGTTCCTGAGGCTCACCAATCTTACCAAGTTAGTCTTAGAATAAACTGATTTCAAAAGGCCTTGGGAGGTTGTTGACTCCTCCAGCCTACACTGGAAGCAATCCATTACCCACAGCAGCTGTGTCCACTCTGCTGAGTTAAAATACATGTGCTTATTTATTTTGTTATTCCAGCTAACAGCATAGCTTCATGTCAGCAGGTAATAACCTTGGCCACTTAATCGTTCAGTGCACAGGAACATTCCTACCATTCCATTAGGAAGAGAATTCTAGCAGATAACACACTGCCAGTCAGTACAAATGCAGCATCAGAGGCCACTGTCAAGAATGTAGCTAGGATACAGTGTTTAATTTTAGAGAATTTAATAAAGTGAATTCCAAAGTTAAATGTGGTGTCAACAATGTCTTGTGACCTCCACTGGCAGCTATTTTTACTTAACTTGAGTTAGGATGATGACTTGACTGCAATATAATATGAGATGGTCTTAATACAGTATTTATTTTTAAACAACATTCAAAGGGCTTCAGTGGGTCTTATAATAGAAATAGAAAAATAATCAAAACAAGGAGTTGTCATCTTGGCTGTCCTGATTATTCAGGACCCAAGGCACATATCCCTGAAATATTTTTTCCAATTAAGAAAAGAAATAAAAATCAAGCTTCCACCATTGAAAAAGATACTATTAAGTCACTCGCACTTTTAAATGCTTTATTGTCACATTACTCTTAAGGCTTATTAGTCTCACTTTCACACATATAATGTGCAATTACTTAAAGAGAGCTCCAGTGAGCATTAATGAGATTCAAAGCTTATAACTGCATGACAGAGTAAGATTGTTCTATCACCTGCCCCTTTCACCTGTCCGTAATTTGATAGATGTGTGGGTTCTCCAATACTCACAAAGCATCCAAATACACATTCTTCTTAAAAGTCTTTAGTCATACCCCTTTCAGTCTAATCATCATACCAGCCAGTACAAAAATGGCAGGTAACAGAGTATTCAGCTTTGGGAAGATGGAGTTTTATTATTCCATTTGTTTTCAGAAGCATAATTTACTAAACGAAAAGAAGCATGCCTGTATGCACACTGTTTATTGACAACAACAAAATTACAATTACTTTCCTAAGTCAGTGTAAGTACCTAAGAAAGCTAACCAACTAGGCTGGGTTAAATACCATCAGAAGTCTGAGCCAGTCAGACCTAAATCTTACATAGCTCTGAACATATCACAGATAAAAAGTGCAGAACAAAAATACTTATTCTGTTTAACATTCCAGTGCCAATGCCTTTAAAAAAAAGACTCATGACATGAAAAGCACTAAACTCAAGCAGCAGCTTTTAATAGTCGCTTCTGAAGCAAAAAAAAAAAAAAATTAAACATTAAGTGGAGGGATGAATGCAATACCAGGAAAGAAAAGAAAGAAATTAATTACTGAGACTTGCCAGGATACAGGTACATCCAAAATTGAAGGTAGCTACGCATGAACAAAAAGATAAAATAAACTTTTTGGTATCTTGTCTCACCAATGCAATCATGACTGGAAGAAAAATATCCCTATAGACCTTTTTCATGCCATACAACTTAGACATTATGTTTGGAACAATAGTTGGGGAAAAAAACGAGCATCAGGGTGCTTCAAAAACTATTATTATCTTCTGCTGTCCCCTAGTGGCACTGTGGCTTCTTTCATAAAATTCATCAAAGACTACTTCCAACTCGAGGCTTCATAGTTTACAGAATAGAAGGCATCAATAGAAATTAAAAGCCAGAAGAAATTAGTTTTGTGGGCAATTGCTAGAAGCAGCTTTTATTTAGAGTTTTGAAACTAAATCCCACAGGAAAAACTGTAATCTAGTGTTTTAAACCACTGACTTTTCTAAGAAATTCTGTAGCAAAAATAACACCAGAAGTATTTATTGGACTGCCCATGATATCGTCAGTATTTTAGAAAGTCTCGGTGAACTATTTATGACTTCGAAAGCAACTGGAAGAAACAGCTTCTAGTCACTCCAATTGGAGCATACCTTTCAAGTTCATTAAAAAAAAACCCATTCAATATATGTCAATTCTACTATAAAGCAAATGCATGACTGGCTATACCCAGATTTTCTTGATCTTACTTTACCATAAATCAAAAATGCAGGTGTTGCAATTTATGTTCTTCAGCGGGGTAAAATGCAAATGAAATGTTTCTTAGGGAACACAGTGGCCTTATCCACTTAAAAATAAACTCTTTCCTCTCATCTTAGATCAAGCTTTGCAAAACTGTAAGACATATGTGGGAACACATCCATGACTGTTAGTCAAAGGTTTTCCAGCCCCTTCCCCAACATATTTGCTCTCCTTTCATATTTACTTTAATATCACAAAATAATTTGACTTCAAAAGTAAACAGTATTTGGCATCCCAGTTTTAATTACAGTTTAACACAGCCCTTTAATTAGATGAGATATTTAATTTAGCTTTCATTCCATGCAATTATATTCTCATAACCCATGAAAATTTGTAATTATCTCTAACCTCATTAATGAGGACTACTAAATTGCAGTTCATTTCATTTTTATCAAGTTTCTAGAAGAAACACGAGCTTCTCATATGAACTGTAGCTACTGAAAACAAATGAAGCTTCCTACTCAACACTCAGATTTGAATGAGAAGTACATTCTCAATTACCCACATCAAAAACTGCACTAGCATATTTACTTATTGCACAGTATTTACTTAAAATTATTAAACATCTCCCTTGTTTTATTTTCAAAGATGTATTTCATGCTATTAAGTTTCCTGAGCAAATTTCCCTCCAGGACTGTTTTACCTTAAGGATGGAGACAGCCTGTATGTTTCTTCAAAATAAATGCCCAGTATAGGCAGAACCTGCTGATCCTTGCACGAGATTAGGAAGTAGAAAATACCCATGAAGATTTTCCTACAGAAAAGCTTTTTTTTCACTGTCAGTCAACACCCTCCAGCTCACACAACTTGCTCAGATGTACTCCCAATTTCTGTAAGGTCTCCCTACTGAAAAACTGACACAAAAGGAAATGTAATCTACATCCCAGTAAGGCATCCAGCACAGCCCACAGTCCCTGAGACAGACACCCTGCCCCAATTTTCTGTCTAAATCTGTCCCTCCAGCAATCACAGAAGGCTGTACTTAAGAGGCCACTGAAGACAGACCCTTAAGGTTGCCAGGCTAAAGTCCTCTCAGAGCGACATTTGAATAAAAGCATTATGACAAAGGGGAGTTGTTTGACTTTGCACCTCTTTAGAGCTCTTTCCCCATGCTAAACTTACTTACAATTGCTCTTCTCAGCTCCTAATGAGAATTGGGAAAAGGCCTGAGGATTACAACTCCAGGGAGGTGCTTTAACTGAGTGAACTGGCACAGAAAGAGCTCAATCAGTATCCTAAACCCTGACAATTAAACAGTGCCAAATACATTGTTTTGCTTGGATGATGACAGTATGCCATAAAGACAAAATTACAAGCCTTCTGTAGAAGCCACACAGGATAAAAAAAAAAAAGACAAAAAAGAAAATATTACAGAACTCTAACCAAGCCTATATGCTTTTCTCTCAAATGGTATGCATAAGATTACGTCTAAATTTTAAATCAGCAAAATAGCTATGTGTTTTATCTAATTATAAACAACACTCACCGACTTTGTTCACTGACAGGTTTTTGTCAAAGTCATTTAAAAATTTATCATTCCCTTCTACTATAGAAGATGAGAAAACGGACAGCAGAGACTCAGAATGGGGCAGAAATATTACCACTTACAATGAAAACATGGCTAAAACGCTGACATTTTGAAAGAGCACTAGAAGTGCACTCTCATGGTACAGTCACCAAAATGTACAGCCTTCTGATCCAGGAACACAGATCTCAAACTCTTATAGTGTTGAAATCCTGTTCTAAGCAACTGCTCTGTCATTAGGTTTGACAACTGCCTATATTGCAAGCTCTACTACAAACGGATTAAATTAGAGACAAGATATAATGCTAGGCCTCGTATTTCATCTTTCAGATAATTGCATGAGGTTTTTGATCTCCTGAATTATATGCAGCAACAGCTTCTGTTTCACTTAAAAATCTACTTCAGTGATGAAGGACCTGGTTTACAACAGTGTATCTGGGTAACTCCTTTCCATCATAAAGGCTTAGACACAAATATTTTAACTAAAGCTATGCTTAAGTATATAATTCCACAAAAGACTTAGAAAATTAAAAATTTAACTTGTAATTAACATTTGATTCCTTCCTCCCAAATTAAAATAAGGAAGAAATAGTTCCATTGCTTTGAAGAGTCTTCACAAAGAAATTGGATCCACAGTCTAAAACATTATTTATCTGTAAATGCCAGTGGCAAAACAAGCTTTTCCACCCACAAACACACTCAACTCATCCTTTGAGGTAATCCTGCCAAGGGAAAAAGGTTTTCTATCTCCTCACTATTAATCGTCCCTAATCAGATGGAACAATCAGGGATATTTTTGTCTGCTGTAACAAGTCTCTGAAGCTCATAAAAAATTATTAAGTTAAATCATTACTCCTAACTAATCAAAATGGTCTCTTAGTGATAACAGCTTTTTTCTTTCTAATTTAAATCTTAATTTTTTTCAAGTGAGTCTTTAGCCAGTGATCTGTCCCTACAGAGATCTTGTTTTAAACATTAAGATACTAATGAAAAGTGAAAACAAACCTGGCTGTTCTTCCCACTCTGTGGATGTATGTGTTTGCATCTTCTGGACAATCAAATTGAATGACCCAATTCACTGCTGGAAAATCTGTGTAAAGAAAAAAATACATCAAGTAAGTTCACTGGACTCAAAACCCTCCTATGCAAGAGCATTAACTCCTGTAAGAACCATCACTTGGACCCATTTACAGACATTAGATGCAACCTCTGAAATAAAAACAAAATTAGTTGCATGCATTAGCATACATAAACAATCATTCTCTTCATCAAAGCAAGTTAAATTAATTGTGTGTTCATTTCCTAAATTATGACAGTGCAATGAATGGAGCATAATTTCACACTTGACAAGAATAGACATGCTTTGTGTTACACAGATGATAAAACACCCTATGGTTAACAATTATATAACAATATCTGACCCACTTTTCACCCTCACTGTTAATATGCTACACCACTGGGGTCTGAAGTTAGCTGTGGTGAGACTGCATCACTTCAGTTGTCACATACAGAAATACAATAGCCCCTCTTAAAGATGGGAGGGGGTGACCAAGCCTGACAAAAGTCAACCTTGACTGTGAATGGTATTAATAATAAGCATTCTCTAACTGCTGAACTTCACTCAGCAGCAGCATGATTTGCACTGAAGTGTTACTTGCAAACCAAATCTGCAGCTATACTGTATTCCAGAAATTATACCCACACTCTAAACCAAACTAACCATACCCAAATTAGATAGTCACTGGTGAGATTTCAGCAGTATGGAAGGTATGAGAAGCAGTTTGCATTCCTAACTTCAGTTTTTAGAGCACCTTCTTTCTTTTTGTAACATAGTGACAAAACCTCGCATTTTGGACAACAGAGTTTGCTATCTCAAAGAATGACTGGACTCCTGAAAAGTCTTGTGTTGTACTTAAATGCCTCCAAGAACTAAAAAAAAAAAAAAAAAAAAAAGATTACCCTCATTTATTTTTCTGTCTCCTTATCAATACAGTCCTATAATGCCACTCATCTATCAGACATGAAAATTTCAGGTTTCCATTTCCACATACCAGTAAGTTAGCAATTTTTCATATCCTTTGAAATAACTCACAGGATACAAGCATATCAAAAATACTTAAAACTGCTGGAATCTTGCCTCACAGCATGTAGTAAACAAATACATCACTGATACATCACTGTTTACATACCACACGTTTCTCTGGGATAAAAAGAAAATATAAGAACAGACAAAATGGGCTGCTTCAGTAAAGAAACAGCAGAACTCTAAGAAGCATCTCTATTTTAAGCTCCTAAGCAAACTACAGCTCCGTTTTTCAAAAACTGGGTCAGTCTTCAGAGTACAAAGTCTAATAAAGCCTCAACAGGTTTAGCTGCTGCTTCTGTGGGTACCTACCCAGGCCACGAGCTGCGATATCTGTAGCGAAAAGCACTGCTGCCTTTTTCCGAACAAAACAAGTGTAGACTTCCATTCTCTTCATCTGCTGCTGCTTGCCATGCAGTGCCAGGACAGGAAGACCAGGCTGAAGCTTACAGAACACTCTGAACAGATACTGAACCTACCCAACAAATCAGGGGGGAAAAGAATTACCACGCACTGTTAAACATGTTAAGAACATATACAGTGTATATAGCAACCGAAAGTGTACATCAAATTAAGTAAACCTTTCTCCACATCAGAGAAAAAAGATGTTGAGACCTTGTTACACAACAACGTACTAAAAGACAAAAGCAATTGTGGCAAAAGATTGCCAGACCTTTTGATGGCATTTCCTAGAGGAAACCAGAGTAGGTAACAGCAAAAACAACTCGGGACGTGAGTACTTGGGCTGTATATGAAGGACCAAAGTATGAAAAGTCCATCAGAAGCACTTCTTTTAGACAAGGAGGGGTGTTGTGTTTTATACTTGCAACACAAATAAGTAAGTCTCAGTTTACTATTTCAAGTTTCAACATGTTCTCTTACAAAATCAGCCTGTTTACTCTTACCTACAGTACCCATAATGCAGCATTGTTTTACAGCAGGCAGCTACCTAGCATCTTTTTAAGAAAGTAATTATATAAAATGTGTATCCGGCAGAAAAGCTGCAACTCTGAGAATTTCTGTACAGATAAGCCAACCACTTCAGTGTGCTCGCCAGTCAGCTGCAGAACAACAAAAATATCACAACCTCTTGCACAGGTGAAAGAATTGCAAGGAATATTTACTAGGCCACTGTAAAATGGCCTACTATTGTAAAATACTAGCCTTGTATAACACTAGTAAGCAATACCTGCACTGTAAAATACTTGATACATGCAGTAGTTATAGGTACAAATACCTGTGCCAAACAAACACATGCAAATAGCTTCAACAGAATGGTCCCAGGACACTTACACAATTAGGTATTGGAAGGATTACTTGCTATGTAAGAAAAGCCTTTGCCAGTACTATTTCACAATCACACCTTCTCAAACAGGCAGATTTAAAAGTTTGTAAGGAAAGCAAGTACAATTACTGAAATACTTTGTAAGCTAACTATGAAACAAGTAAAAAGACAGAACTGAAATAGCTGGGCCTTACTGACATTAACTTTTAGCATTCATTTTTAACAGCAGACCACAAAAATGGCTGAGAACACTCAGATGTCCAGAACCTTCCTGCACTGAGCCTGGGTCACTGAACTGCCTCAAAGCCAGGTCCTGAATGACATGCAGAAGTAGGTGGTATTTTGTTCCTCGAATTTTCTGTAGCAAATTAGTCCACAATCTCACCTGTCTGATGCATTGACATTTATATGAGTATCTTCATTTTATCAGTTTTTAAATTCTGGGTTGGAAGGAGGGAGAGAAAAAACATACCTCTTTACAGCTTGCAAAAAACACAATGCTCTTCTTTTTCAAATGAGTTCTCAGGAAAGAGTATAACATGTTTACTTTTTGCTGAAGCTCACAGACAACATAGTTCTGATCCAAAGTTGCTGGGGTACTAAAGAAAGGGAAAAAAAAAAAAACCAAAACCATCAAAAAAGTACATTTAGATAAATCACAGAAATGTGTTACCTTTCTTTTAAGCCAAGAGTGTCTTACATACACTAGAAAAATGAGAAAAGAAAAGGAATCAGGCTGGAAAGCTCTTCCACTTTGAGAAACAAGTCTTATCAGCTTTATTTGAATGCAACATCAATTCCCTTATTAAAAGCCAGTGGGGAGGGACAGATAACTTCTGACGCTACTTCTAAATTCATTTACTTCCAGCAAGGCAAACTCTTTCCATGTCTAAGCAGCAACATTCAAACTGCCTTGACTTAAAATGTAATTTTGTCTATTAGTCCTATTAAAGCATCATTTGTGCTTAAGGCAATGTCAAAGCAGAGTCTAATCACGTACAAAAAGAGAGCACTGATGTACTTCTACTGATTACACTGAGACGCAAAGTGACTTTCTAAAGCTCTGAATTGTCATCTGAACTCACATTTCTGTTCTTAAAAGCAGAAATAAAACAAAAAAAATTCTTTGGTATATTTGCCCTTGAAACACATCTAAATGCTCATCTCTTATAGTCCCTCCACTCTAAACAGACTGTGGGTATTCAAAATGAACTTTCTAAAGGTGGTCACTTGGGAGGATGAAATTACAAGAGACTCCTCCAGTTTTTATTCTGTTTAATTTGAATTACGCCACAGCACTTTTTACTTTCTACGTCTTTCAGAGGAAATTGCTTTTACAAGGCAATTACCTAAGGCAGTAAATTCTAAAACAAATTAATACTTACCTTGCTTTTAATTTGGTTTGTTATCTAATTGCATTCTCCCAAATATTTAAAAAAATTAAATGTACTTTAAGATAGACTTCACCGAACAGGGGAGATCTGTGAAATAGATAGTCGCCAAAATGAAGACTGCATACGAGGCTTGTACATTCTCTTCTGATAAGAGGGTATTAACCACACTTTTTTTTCTGGCAATCGTGTTTATTTAAGATGCCTTTGATAGTACTGCTGATTAAAAAAAGGTATTTGAAGCAAAATACAAAGATAATCAAATCAAATAGTAAAAACTTCTTCAAGATTCTGCCACGCATTTTCCTGATGATTTCTTATTTGCTCCCAGGAAAGCCATTTTTATCTCCGTGCGTCACCTTTCTCCTGCATCTTACATATGGAAATATATGCATTTGATAGAAGAGCAGAAAAAGAATCATCCATGCTCATAAGTAATTTGACACTCAGATGATCAAGCCCACAGAAATGCAAAATAACATTCTTTATTTGGATTTCAAAAGAAAATTATGTGCCAAAAAGCAACATTCATTTAGTGATACATTAAATTTTTTGAGCATGGCACACATAATTCCCTACCAGCAAGGCCTCCCATCCTACTCCAAACTGTAGGGCAGGACAAATCTATTTTGTGCACACAGGGCCAGAGCCCTACACATGCACAGAAAAGGCAGCTCATCAGGAAGCCACGGGAGTTACCGCATGTGAACTAACAGCACATGCCTTCTTTTGGGCACCTGATACTGAATACACAAGCAAGACTGCCATTCTGCACTTTCCCAAGAGGAAAGCACGTCCTTGGAAAGCCAGATTTACAAATGGCACATAGACAAACTGTATCTGTGGTGGTTTTGCACAGTAAGCACACACATGCGGGAGGGAGGCAAGGACGCCAAACAGCAGAAGAGGAGTTACTCAGAACTGAGTGCTGCTAGACCCAGCTAAAGAAAAAAATTTCCAGTCTGAGAAGCTGCCCGAGGAGTCAAGACAAGCACAGGTTCAGCCTCCCTGTAGTCAGAATTAGTCCCCTCTCATTTGGAAATTCCTTGCTTTCAAGAAGGCACACAGCAGGATCAGACACTGATCCAGTGCACGACGGAACTGCTGATTCAGGGAACTATCAGAGAAGCAGTTAAATAGGATAACTATCTACCCTCCCCAGGGGGAAAAAAATGCCCAACATACCTGAATTTGGCTTTCTCATGAACCCAAACATATTCCGGATCTTTCAGACTCAGCCGTGCAAGATCCTTCACGGATTTTGTTTGTGTTGCAGAAAAAAGCAAGGTCTGGCGTTTCTTAGGTAGATTTTCTATGATTGCATTCATTGTATCAGCAAACCCCATGTCTAGAATTCTGTCAGCTTCATCAAGAACTGGATTGAAAGACAAATTTGAGAAAAAACTGGGTTTAGATTTACTTATTAAAAAACTCTACATTAAATCCATAGAGCACAAAATTCTATCCATACTTAAAATGCAGAGATTAATTTAACTACTGTATCCATGACAGGAATCTCTTTAGATATCCCTGTACTTCATAAAACATATTTTTAAAAATACCTGTGACAGAAATCATAGCATTTTCTATAATCTATGCATTACAGCCCTCAGTTTCACATGCAGACGCAAAAAGATCAGCATCTCAAGTGAACAATTTGGCAATTTGCAAACAGACTCCCTGTCCTATTACTGAAATAAAAGCACAGAATGTAAAACAGTGTTGTAGTATTTGTGACAGAGCAAAACATTCTCCAGTACCTAAGCTGAATTTACCTTTGAAATATAGGGTATAAACTGAGTAGCACAGAGACAAAGCTTTAAAAGAGCCTACATTTAATGCAATTCTTGTCTAACTGTCATGAATTGTACTAAGTGTAGCAAGCATTATTTCACATTTTATCAGCTTCATTAGCTTCTTAATTGCTTTTAAGTTCCTCAAGCTATACTAAAGATTATGCAGTTCTTAGAAGCAGGCAAACCTTTTCATTACACTGAAAATTTTTGTTCAGGCTGGAAGGATGAAAACAAACTATGTTAACAAGGTAATCAAAAGAATAAAAGGAGCAGAAATCTGTCTTAAAACACAAAGAAAATGTTTTCTAGAACTGGTCCAAAATACACACACTGCAACGGGTATCCTACATAGCTAGTTAATTATCATGTCAAAGACACAAGAGCCACATCCAGAAAAGTAAGTTTAGCATTAGTAAAGACAAATGTAAAAGATTATACAGGGCACTACATTGGGGTTTAGGTTCCTTACTAAATTCCCTGCCAGTTCTTATCACCCTAAGGAAGGCATGCTCAGCAACAGCTTCAGAGAAAGTACACACAATAAAGGGGTTTTGCTGTTTTCTAAATTAATTTAAACATGTGCAAGTTTCAATGCCATGTCATCTACATAACACGACAAGAATAAACTTTTTATGCAAGGAAGTGCTGCACACAACTATGAGCTGCTACAATATATTCCCAAGTACTTTCAAGTACTTGAAAAACTTACTCAACATTTGCAGATCAGATGCATAGAAATATGATGTTTCATCCATGTGTTGCAAAAGCCGTCCTGGAGTGCAAATTAGCATATTTATGTGGTGGATTCTTTCAGACTCTTCTTTCAGATCCTGCAATGGAGTTAATCCATCTTAGCTCTAGTTGTTCAGACTAGAAGTCCAGCACCAGAGACAGTCAGGCCAGTTTAACCTATTAACAGCTTTTAGAAAGAATAGTCAAGGAGTAGCCTTTCCTCTTCCCACAGACATGCCACCATTTCTTCAGCATGTTCACACCTGTGGCTTGAGGAAAAAGTATTTCAGAGTAATCTATTTAAGAGGATAGTCCTGGAAGACTTAGAAGGAAGGTCCATCCAGTCATGGACACTGCAAAGACTGCAAATACGCTTCAAAAAGCTTCAGAAAAGACACAGAACACACACAGGAAAATAGTGGGTCACTGACAGGTTCTCATTAACTACTCTCCTCCTTGACTTTTCAAGCCCAGGGTCTCCTTCCTTAACTAGCACTTGATACAGCACTCAACTATGCTTCCATACAACAAACTCCAAGAGAGGACACACACCTTTCCTCCAATGATAAGGCCAGCTGAGAACTCATGATTCTTCCCCACTTTACGCAGAACCTTGAAGGTTTGATACGCCAGCTCCCGGGTAGGCGAGATTATCAAAACCCCCAGGCCATCAGCTGAAGTCCACTGCTGGCGATAGAGGAGTTCCAAAGCCTGAAAGAAATTACCATGTTATCACCACAAAAATCTCAGAAGGAAAATGTGCAATGAGTTGGTATCAAAATGTCATTTTCAAAAAAAAAGACAAAGCCACGTTAATTAAAATAATGACATGGAGAAACATCAGTGCACACTTTACATAGTTGATGATACATTAATTCTACGTAATGGTAATGATACTTGCTGTTAAGCAAAATTCTCCAGTACCAAGCTAAGACAGACAGTAATGGGTGGAAAATCATAAACACTTCACTGCACAATTAATCCTACTCTGCTAAATTCTGGAAATTAGGCCATTTATATGATAATAGGAATCAGTATATAAAAATATGATAAATTTCCCTGCTCATGAGGTTTTTGTGGGAACCAGGAAGAGAATGAGCACCTGGAAGAACATTCATTACTAAAGCTTTAATTCTGGCTTATAGACTTGAAGCAGTATAATCCACACATTACATACAGAGCATTCCAACTAAAGTTGCCATACAGCTCACACCAGGATTATTCCCCCTCTTATGAATTCATGCTGCAGAAACACTCTATTAGTCAGCTAATCCTAACACAAGGACCTTATAGGTATGAATATCTGAAGCCTTCTGAAATACTGAGAGCTGGTAAGCAAACTTGCACAATTAAGTTTTTTCCACTCCTCAGCTCTTCAGCTCCTCTCTTAGCCCTCTTCTCTAAAACTGTTCTAAAATGAGGTTTGTAAAACTAAGTACTTCTACTCTTATATTAAATAATAGAGTAATCTCACTTGTTTCTTAAATTCACAAGACTTTTGAAGCCACCTACATTTTTTTATTCTCCACTAATAAGTTTTTTTTTTTTTAAAAAGCAGCATAAAGTATAAATCTTCTTTACTAGAGAGGGTATTCAAAGCATCTACTACTGTTCTCACAGTAATAGGCTCCAAAGAAATTTATGCTTACAAAAATGCAAGTAATGTTTAACACAGAGTAACTCCATTAAAAAAAAAATTATCCCTTTTAGGGTTTGTACCCACTTATATGTGCACTTCAAGCACATGTCTCAATTGAAGAAATGAAATGCAGATCATAAGTAAAACTGTCAGACATGTACATCCATTACAGGGATTTTCATTCCACTTTTCTGCTTGCACCTAGAAGTGATTTCCAAGGAGTTGACAGGAAGTCCACAATCACTAAGGTTAACTTTGTTATATAAGGTCCAAATTGTAACATTTTAAAGGAGTGAAAACCAGTCATTAAAAACATCTAAGGAACTGACAATCCACCATTCTATTTCATACACCTAGTTTTCAAATGCCAGAAAAATTGGACAACTAGAGTTGCACCAGGAAAACATCCTTGAGAGAAAAACAAAGCACTTACTAAATCACACAGGGTCTACTAATGTAAGGATCAAAATGAAACTTTCAAGTTGCAGAATATTCCTGGCACAAAAAATACACTTCCTTCAGAAACTCAAGCAGCTTTATTCAATTCCTAAGTATCTCGGCTTTCCTGAAACAGATCAGTTGGATTTTAACTTTTCTCTCAGGATCTACTAATGTAAGCTGACTGCCATCAGTATTTCAGAGATAACTTGGTTTGAGTAGAAGTAGAAGGATGTAGCTTACTTACCGGAACAATAAAAGCCAACGTTTTGCCCGATCCAGTCTTTGCAGCTCCAAGTACATCTTTACCTTGTAAAGCCAAACCTATGGTTTGCCTCTGTATCTCTGTTACCACACGATACTGAGATTCCTGCAGTCCTAGTATTTGCAGGGTGGGAAGAGAAGAGAGAGTATGGGAGGGGAAAAGGAACAAAAAAATGAAGAAAGAAAAAAACTATTTAATTTGGTCTGACCCATGACTGCATTGCTCTGTTTAGAAAATGCTGTACATGGCAATACTTATCTAAAACTTAGTTTAAAGAAAAAAAAAAAATGTTCAGATGCAGATAAACAATGTATTCCTTTTGACTTATATTATTTTCCAAAGAAAAGTTCTATACTCACCTTTAAGGGTTTTCTTCGACAGTGGAAAATCTGAAAATCTTTGTATTTCACTTGCATTTATCTGAAACAAAATAATTTTAATCAATGCTTATAATCCAACCATAAGAGAGAAACTGGGTAGCATTCTACAAGTTGGTGTTAACACAAATATGTAGTAGTTCAGTATGACCTGATTCAAGTTAGCTAGTCAGGCAATCTATACTAGTTTGACCTAACCTAAACCATGGATTTACCATAAACTATTCAGTAAGTAATGATATACTTGAATAATGCAGGCTAATAGCACAATTTAAAGCTCAGACCATCATGAAATCATTGAAAAACTCAGACTGAAGAGGACCTCAGGAGACCCCTGGTCTCCACCTCACTAGAGCCCAGATGTCAGTTTCAGATCTGTGCTTTCAGATCCCAGCAGGGATCTACTGGGAATATATGCTCATCCTTGCTGCAGGGTGTATTTGGCACCCAGAGCTGCAGCTGACATCTGCCTGACTGAGAAAAGAAGAGTTCACCTATGGCCTGAAGCTCACCAGATTCATCAATCTCTAGCATTCGATGTATTTAATTTTGTAGAGCTGTCCTACAGAGTTAAAAAAAAAATACAAAAAAATAGCTGATTGTCCTGACACCTACTAACTTAGTTCTCTGTAAGCACCCATATTTGAGAGCTGTTAATTACACACACAGAGTCCCCAATAAAATGTGTTTGAGTCCATGAGTTTGCTCAATGACTTACAAATATGAGGTGTCAAGTAGAGCTGTTGGAAAAAATGTAGTATTTTCAAGGATGTTCTAGCAGATGTGAACAGCTTTCACTGGCAAATTTCACAACTAATAGTAACAGGACAAAAAACCCCACAAAACTCAACAAAAAAAGAAAAATAGAGACTACTGAATTTATAAAGTCTGAAAAAGAAGCTAGACTACACAGCTTTGAAAGCATGCTGACTAAAATCCACAAACTGAGATTTTTAAATGTCAAACTTGGAGCTTACAACTCATGCATTTCTAGTAGGTACTGTTTATCTCTAATTAACTGCTGAACTGAAGTCTCCCAAATCAGGGACCAAGCAAAACAGTCTTCAGACCCTCCTGACATCTTGTGTTAACAATTCCAGAGAAGGCTTCAGATACAGAGCTACTGAGCTGTCAGATCAGCCTTGTATCTCCTTGAAGTACCAAGCCTTTTACAGGCTCTGCCTGTTATAGAAAACTGAGAGGGTATAACTGTTTAAAGCATCTAAATCACAACAGCACTCTTTTCAGCCTAGTTCTCTCCAGTAAAATCAAGACAAGTGACTTAATACGTGAATTTAATCTCTATCAATAAAAGGTAAAAACAGGTAAAAAGTCATAACGCTCTTATTAAAACCTGATTTTGACACATTTCAAGGCAAAGCTCTTGCAAGGTAGATTTCAAGCTTTCACTGTTTCCTAACATAGCAATTAAACTTTTGCCAAATATTATTTTGGAGGAGGGAAAAAATCCTACCAGAATCATCATAAAAAAAGTCTTTTTTTGACCTTCAGAAATTGAAATTCTTGACAAGTACTTCCAAATTCAGTTGGTAATTCCCAGTCTTACTATTTTGCATGCTAAATATTTACAACTCAGTGATGTATACAGTTTCTGGTTAATTTCAGCCAAGAGACTCTCTGCATAGAAAAACAGTAGACTTACAGGAGGGGAAAGCATTTTACTAACATCAAAAAAGAATTCATGCGATCGATTATGTGCAACTATAGATTTTAACAGGTTTGTGATACATCAAATAGGCTATTGCAGCAGTCTGAAGTTGTTCTAAATAATTAAAATATTTCAATATTTCAGAGTCAATTTCTTTTTAACTCTAGATGACTCAGTAAGAACAGATGTACTAATTAAAAAAGACAAATATTGTTCCACTCTTCTATCTTAATGTCATGGGTTGACCCTGGCCCAATGCCAGTGCCCCCATGAAAACACATTTCCCCGAATGGTTACTGTGAGATGTGACCCAAAATACAGCAAAGCAGGCTTCATCATCTCAGGGGTAAAGGAATAAAGCTTTATTACACCTACTATAAACACAAAAGGAAAAGAAAAAAAAACATACACATACAAACAACGTCTACAATGGAAGTTTTCAAAACCATGTCTCCTCCCCCTCCACCTTCTCCCATCAACACCATGAGTCAAGGCTTTACCTTCCCAATCCAGCAACCACCCCTCGAACACTCAATTCTCTGCCCAGTACCATCTCTCACTCTACCACCTCCCAGTTCATCAGGAGAGAGGAGTCTCCCTCTCGCACCACAGGCCTCCCCCCAGAAGCA
>VZRH01001146.1:510006-543953 GCA_013397555.1 Urocynchramus pylzowi | reverse complement strand
TCAGGTCTGATCCCCCACTGGACCCAAAGAGGAAGTTCCCCTGGGAATGCTCTGCTTTTAACCCCTGTGTGTTTTCAAAGGCGTGTCCAGGTTCCTAGTGGCCACCCCAGGTGCCAATATTCACCTCTGGCCACTGATTGGTTTGACCACCACCTTCCCAAGAAACTTCCTTCCTCGTCAAACCACCAACTTAAACTTCCCTAAATCAATTTAAAAATCATTACATGCATAAAGCCTAGCTATTTCAAGGATGTCCAAGGGAAAAAAAAGTGAGAACAGTATTAAAAGAGCAAGGAAGGTTGGGAAAGGCCATATCACAACAAAGCTTCCTATATTATTTCTCTGCCCTACATACTTCCAGGAGCTGAATAATGTTATGCTGTAGTACCCTTAAACTCCAAAGGTACTGGTATATTTTTAACTCATGTCCAAATGGAAGGCATAAGGACTGATGTCTGAGGTAGATCTTCTGATACTCCTATTCCACATCTACATGCACCAGTGGAAAACACCACCAACTTCTGCTTAGTTTGTTTCCCTGTCCAAAGTGACTACCTCTGCTCATCTGCTGGGAAGCTGTAACTGTGAGCTCCCTCCAATCCCCTCCATATGAGAGCAGCCAGCTCGTTTCAAATATTTCAAATGCTATTCCAATCTAACTCGACACCAAGCAGACTAGAAAGGATTTTTCACGAACAGCTCCCCAGCACATCAGTCAGGCTGTAAACGCTTTTCATGAGCACAACTGTGTGGAAAAGACTATGTCCATCAATGGCCTGACAATCAGGCAACAAAGTCACTGAATCAACAGAAAGCAGCTCATCTATGAACATGTAACACAGAAAATGGTCCCATGATACCCACCCATTGAAACTAAATTTCACATTTCCATCTATGCTGCCACACGCTTGCCATCACATGTCAACAAATGGAAAAAAAAATCCAGTAACGAAGTATAGTGGTTGAGTCTTCATTATTAATTTTGTCTTGTTTATCCACCACAGTCATTCTCACACACAAAATTATGGACAGGAGGCCAAGCTGGATCATGTCATGGATTGTGAAATCAATACTATTCTATTTACCATCTGTATGGCAGTTGTCTTCTGTTAAGTGGGCAGTTTTCCTTATCTCTTCCACAACCACTCCTCCCTCCAGGCAGATATCTGCTGATAACAGGCTATTGAATGTCAATGCATGATTGATAAGAACTTTAACATCCCATTGTGAGATGCTCCACCCAGAGGGAGGAGCCAAGCATTCCTACACAGATATAGCTGGGAGTCTGGAGAGACAAGACCACTCTCTTGCTGGGTTTCGCTCAGAAAGAGAATTCCCCCTTTTCATCTGGATCAGCAGAGGAAGATCTTCACCGTTCCTTCGATAGGATTTTCCTGCTCCAACAGAACCACGCCTGAGGACTGAGTCCAGGAAGACTGCAGCCACAATTCCAATTGGACTGAGACTACACCCTGACCAACCGGGTGTCAGGTTGAGTTCTGACTCTGTCTGTGTTGTTTTAATCTACTCCATTTGTTTGTTTTATATTTTTATTTTTGTTTGTTTGTTTCCCTAGTAAAGGACTGTTATCCCTGCTCCCATATTTCTTGCCTGAGAGCCCCTTGATTTAAATTTTATAGCAATTCAGAGGGAGAGGTTCACATTTTTTATTCCAGGGGAGGCTCTGGCCTTCCTTAGCAGAGACCTGTCTTCCCAAACCAAGAGAATCATCTTGAATCCATCAGCCATTCTACCACTATTCCATGCACACATAAACCTAACCCACTTACAGCCTGTGTGCCAGAGACCCCAGCCACTGCTCTTCACAGAGAGGAGCTTACCCAAGAGCTTCCTACTTCCCTTGTCCCTAAGGGATCTGCATCACGCAGAACTCACTGGAGACCACTGACAATCCAAGCACGTGGCACTTCTTCAAAATTCCCACTCCTATTTTAACCAGATCCAGGGTAATACAGAAGAAACACTGGAGACCCACTGGAAAACCTTGTCAGGGGACCAGAAAAGACTATCTGAAGGACTGAAGACAAAAAGTTAGGTGGGCATTCAACCGTATGTTCACAGGCAAGAGAATGCTGGAGCAAAAGGACAGCAAAATCCCAGCAGAGGTGAGACCAAGAGCCCGCAGAACTATCCTAATACAAGCATACATTTACTCTTTCTTAATTCTAATGAAAACATGCCTGAACATTACAAGCCTCTTTTCTTTAACATCCAAAAACACACACCAACACAACCTTCCACTATCCAATCCCCACCAATGCAGCCCTAAGCTGCACAATGAAACAGAACTATCATCCATGCCCAGAAACAGATGCATGTGCAGTCACATTAGTGACACAGAAGCATCCATAGACATTCACATAGCCAAGGCCAGGACTAGAGGAACATGCCATTAGTTTTCAAACAGCAAAGCAAATGATCCAGTGAAGCTCAAAAATACTAACTTCCTGAATCTTAACTAATGGAGCTAAAATGACCTCTAAGGTAACACATATGTTTCCTCTATATCTCTTGTCGTTACTTTCTGCTCAAACAAACTACAACCACCAAAAAGCTATTATCACCAGCTGTGCCGAGTGCTGCATCACCGAGTACAAGTGCCCTGCAAACTCAGCAAAAGCTGGCAGGAGGCAGAGCAGCACCACAGGCAGCACGCATCTAACCCGTTATTCACAATTACAGCGCTTTCCACTGAGCAGTGTGATTCCAAAGCCGACCATCTCCCGCAAGAATTCAAGGGGCTCTGAGAGACAAAACCAACACCACTCACTTCAGGTCTCGCATTCAAATGCCTATTTCCTGACTTGAGGCTAAACACCACATTCATTCATTCATACTGATGGTTTGCCTGACGTTTGTTGTCTTCTATGGAGACGAACGTATCCCATCTCCAACACGGAGATATCCACGTTGCCTGGAGAGAAGGGCCAAGTGCCCCTGGTCACAACCTTTCCCACCACTTGCTTCAGCCTCCTCCTCCTCCTCGCTGCCCTCCTAACCACAAACTCCCTCATCCGAGGGTCCCACTGCCCCCGGTTCCACAGCCTGTCCAGTCACCTCCACCAAAACCCCAGAACTGCGGCTGCTGGCCCCTCCTCCTCTGCCTGGGGGAAAAGAGCAGAGCCTCATCCCGACCTCGTGGCAGTAAAAGCCCTCTGCCCTCGGCAGAGCAGTGCCACCCGACACACCTCCTACCTACGGGCACCACCAACAGCCCTGCCGACCAGGGAGCTCCCCACCCCTGCCCGGGACCTACANTGTCCTGTTCCCTGACCCTGCGAGGGCAGCGGATTGCCTGCTGGGCCTCTCTCCTTGACCACTCGAGTGTTGAGCCTTGCAGATGTTAGTCCCAGTCCTTTGTGCTTTTGATGTAGCGTGCAAAGTCAGCATAGCTTCCATAACTGTGGTATTCTACTACTGTTCTGAAACTGATAAATATGACCTTCATTGTCCTCCAAGGAGTAAGTGTGTTGTTTTCTGTATGTTTATACAGTATGTTCAATAGGTGTAGTTATTTCTTTCATGCTGCAAAAGAAAGAAAAATGTAAGCCCAAAAATATGTAAAGGGAAATGCTGAATCTTGTAACTAACACCTTGCAACTCTGTGTTTCATTTTTGTGCTTTGTTGGCTGTTCTGTTCATGTTTAAGTTGTGAATAGTTTCTTAACGTTGCTGTAAATGGCATTATGTATTATTGCAAGCAGAACACATGTAATTTTATTATGCAACATCTAAACATAAAACCACAGAATGGATTGGGTTGGAAAGGACCTTAAAGATCATCCAGTTCCAACCTCCTACCACAGAGACAGGGATACCTCCCACTAGACCAGGTTGCTCAGAGCCCCATCCAACCCAGCCTTGAATACTTCCACGGATGGGGCCTCCATAAGTTCTTGGGGCAACCTGTTCTAGTGTTCCACCACTCTCTGAGTGGAATTTCTTCCTAATCTAATCCTGCTCTCTTTTAGTTTAAAACCTTGCCCCTTGTCCTGCTGCTATCTGCCCGTATAAAAAGTCACCTCCTTTCTTTTTATAAGCCCCTTAAGGCACTGGAAGGCCTAAGTGAGGTCTTCCTAAAGCCTCCTCTTCTCCAGGCTTAACAATCCCAACGCTCTCAACATTTCCTCACAGAGGAGTTCTTCCATTCCTCTAATGTTCTTTATGGTCCTTCTCTGTACTCGTTCCAGCAGGTCCCTGTCCTCCCTGTGCTGGGGCCCCAGAGCTGGTGCAGCCCTGCAGGTGGGGTCTGAGCAGAGCAGAGGGGCAGAATCCCCTCCCTGGCCCTGCTGCCCACCCTTGGATGCAGCCCAGGACACCTTTGGCTTTCTGGGCTGTGGGAGCACACTGACAGCTCATGTCCAGCCTCTCATCCATCAGCACCACCAAGTCCTTCTCAGCAGGGCTGCTCTACATCTGCTTCCAGCCTGTATTCATACCGGGAGTTGCCCAGACCTCTGTGGAGCACCTTACACTTGGTGCATTTAAACCTCATGAAAGTCCCACAGGCCCAGTTCTCAAACTAGTCAAGCTCCCTCTGGATGGCATTCCATCCCTGAAATGTGTCAGTCACACTGCTCAGCTTGGTGTCATAAGCTCCTTTTTAGATACTGGAAAGCTATTATAAGGTCTCCCTGGAGCCTTTTCCAGGCTAAACAGCTCTCTCAGCCTGTCTTCATAGGAGAGGTGCTCTGTCACTCTGATCATCTTTCTTTCTTGGCCTCTTCTGGACTCATTCCAACAGGTCCGTGTCTTTCTTCTGCTGAGGACCCCAGAGCTGGAGTGAGTACTCTGGAGCTGTAATCAGGAGGAAGAGTTCTGTGGCAAGGCTATTAATGTTTTATTTGCTTAGTCATTACAGGGAAAAACTGACAAATTTGGAAAAATCAAAACTCAGTTGAAAGACATAGAGTGGGGCTCGTGTTGAAGGTGCTGGGTTTAAGCACTGACATTCGCTTTGACCCTTCATAATACAGCTGTAGTCAGTCTTAATGGCCTTGGCTCAGAGCCTTGAACTATGCAAAGGGTTGGCAGAAAGTCACAGGGAGCACTGCAAACAGAGAGAGTTGTTTTACACTGCATGGTGTAAGGCTGGTGTCTAAAAGAGGCACATATCTCTCAACAAACTAGATTCAACCAACCTGCAGATTTACATTACGCTATCTTTACATTCACCGATTTTTAACCCCTCCCAACAGGAAGGTTTGCATTGCTCTGCAGTTGTTCAGTGGTCAGAAAAAATTCGCTGAGTGAGTTTTAGCCCTTCATCAGCACACACAATTAAAAACAAAAACAGGCTGTGGAATTATTGTGCCACATCAGGAAGAGAAAATTACAAACATATTTATGCAATGGCATGAGACGGATGTAAACACCTTGATGAGGGGAACAGTGAAAGACTCCCAAAATAATTGTTGTCTCTGATGAGGGTTTGGAATTCCAGAAAGCCAAGGGAAAAGGGAGTGTCTCTTAATTAGCTCCACTTTTGCCATACATATGTTGAGTGTATCATCCTCCCTGAGATGAGGGAAACCTATGATCATAGAAATGTTTGGTTTCCCTTTAAAATCCATGAAGTTACTAATTTCAGGAGGGAATGGAAAAGTCTCCCTTAAATATGCCCCAGGGAGATCTCTCCTCCCAGGTACAGCTTTGAATGCAATGGTTTTTTTCTAGGGGTTTATTGCTGTGCAGAAGAATAAATAAGTATACTGAAGGTTTTATTCTTGAAACAAAAATGGTTTTGTCCAAAACTACCTGATAAAAAGATGCTTGCAGGAGATGCTTATCCACCCTGAAGGATGTGCTTTGGGGGATGGCTTATGTTTCCCACAGTTACAGCACATTACCTTGACATACAAAACAAAGTCCCAGACTTGCACAGTCAGACTGTCACAGGGCTCAGCTGCCAGTTTAAGTGTTTTATGTCTGCCTGTAATAGAAAAACAAACAAGCAAAAACTCTTCTGTGTAGAGTTCCACCTGTCCCAGCACTGGAGTAAGTTTACTCTTTTCCTGAGTAAATGTACAGTAAAAGTGTTGTGTCTGAACCTGCTGTCTTTGCTCACCTCGTCTGTGTTTTGCCTGCAGGGCTCATCTCTTTCATAACAGAACAGCAGCAGTGGTCTGTGAGTCACGACAGACATAAATCCTCAATGAAAAAAAAAAAAAAAAAGAAAGAAAAATCATGTCTTGCCATCCTGTTTCAAAAACAATTTTTTATGCTACTGTCACGAATGCTTTGAAAAACACCTGAAAAGCATGAAAGCATGCTGATTATTTTTAATAATTAATTTGCTCATTAGCCAAGAGGTCCATATACCAGGAAAAGAAAACAGAAAGTCAAAAGGGCCTTGTTCTGTGTCCCACAGTACAAGGTAAAATGCTGGATGGAGCTCCAGACTAGAGGTCTGGGAGCCTGGAAGGGCTCTGGAACTGCCCTTGTAATTTCTCTGGTGTCCTCTCACCCTGAGGGGCTTGCTTGAGAAACAGCCAGGGGTTTGTTAAAGTTTCTCTTTTATACAGGAACAAACTCTACAAACTCTCTATTAGAAATTGTGAAATTTCTAATAAGGCATTTAAAATTTCTGTTGTCTTGTAATAGTACTATCCCTAAAACTGTGGCAAAACCGGAGGTCCTTCTGAGAGAGATTAAGAGAGAGAAATGATAAAAGATTTAAATAAATTATTCAAGCACAGTTGATTTCTTGTAATTTGAAGATATGAAGGGAGTATAGCTACAACAATAAAAGTAACAAGGCCCGATACATGACCACAGAGAAGAAGGCAGCAATTTTTCACTTTAAGCAAGACCTATTTCAGGAACAGTCATTCTCCACAGATTTCACTTTCATGCATACTCCATCTTTCCTACTCATAAGCATGAAAATCTGTGTGTTTTGAAAGAGTTCTTTATGGAGGAAGGCAAGGGGCACCAAGTATCAAGGTCAGGGCCCTGAGGGCACTTGTAGACCTTAATGGCCCTGACCAGCCTCACCTCAGTCCTCCTACTACACCCTGGCAAGCTCCACCCTGCAGCTTCAGGCCCTCTCTGAGTTATGTCACATATCATGTTGGTCCCCAGCTCAGCCATGACCATGCTTGTCCATGGCCATAGATCCCACTGTCTGGGACCCAGAGTTGCAGAATGACTTCCTGGCTTGACCTCGGTCCTGCTTTGTCACTATGGACATGCCCAGTCATCAGTGACTGTATCTGACCCTGATTATGGCCACCAGACCTCATCCTCATCCTGTTCCTGACCAGGAATTGATTTTTCCAGCTTGACCTTGGACCTGCTTCAGATGCTTTTGATGAGTTGGACTCTTGGTTGAGCACAGCTGCCGCCTGTGAGCATGCCCTGCTCCCTCACTCCGGGGCTGTGTTACCAGGCTGAGATCCTGGCTCTTAGGGAGCAGCCAGTCCTTGCTGTGCCCTGACAATCAAGTCCTCGTCACTTTGTCTGGGTTCATCCTGAATGGTGACAATGGTTCTCAGTCCCTGGTATCCTTCCTATTCTCTCTTGAGAAAACCTCAGGGCCAAGCTGAGTTGTACCACACTGCTGTAGCTCTGTTTCATGGGGCTTTCTTCATGCCAAGGATTTAGAACATCTGGCCCAACACCCAGATGTTGCCAATTCTCCATGCTTACCTATATACTGTCTTGCATTTTGTGGTTGGTCGTAATCTGTTGTGTTGTTGCAAGTGCATCACTCCCTGCACTCCTGCTCTAGCATTTCTCCTGGTGCCTCATGCAGCCACATAGACTCTCATCCACATACCACATACCCCAGTTAAATATTTCCTCTGCAAATCTCTACAGGAATTTAAGATAAGTAAAGGTTGATTTTATTTGATAATATTTTTTTTTTAATTATTACTGTATTTGAGTTGAACTTTGTCATTTACATTAAATCCTTGATTGTTTTACACTAACTTGCTTACTTACCATTTTTCCACACAATTTTGATCATATTGAAGCATATTGATCAAAGAAGCAGTCAGCAAACCAGAGGAAGTGACCCCAGAAGGACCATTTGTCAGTGAAATACCACTAACGCCCTTCTCAATAAAACAACCACGTGCTAGGAGAATTTCCTCAATGGCTCTCAATATCCTTATCTTCCAAGGCTTACTTGCTGTGCTTCAGGAGATTTGAGAGAAAGCATGTGAGAATATTCTGCCTCAGTGTCTCTGAATGAGACACTCACAGTGAAAAGATGGATCTTCAATATAATATTTGCACTACTACAATGTAGATTCAGAACAGTTTGGAAAAAGTATGGAAATGGCAGTCAGATTTGTAAGTTATTTTTAACAGAGGTAATGTTCCTGACAGACATAATCACAAAATTTTATCTGTCCAAAGGATGTACAATATGACATAGAAAAATTATAATCTCACTAGGAAAAAGAAAAATCACTTTAAAATGAGCATTAGGTGTGATGGACAGAATTGTTCAGAGAATAAATGGGTGTTAGAGTAGATATCAGGGCCCTTAGGGCACTATTGGACCTTATTGTCCTTGCTAAGCTTCCCCCAGGGTCTCTCCCAACTCCTGCCCATGGTCTCCATTTCAGCTTAGCCAAGAGGTATTATCTGAGTACTGCAGGCTGAGGAAAAAAATCGGTGCTCTCAGTTTAAAACAGAAATTTCAATACTCTCATGCAGACCCAGGGAAAGCAACTCTAAGGAGTCACTGTAGGTGTTTGGGATGGAGAGCAATGAATAAAAGAGACTAAATAAATAGTAGAATAAAGGGTAGAGAAAAAAATTAATAAAACCCATAGAATTGTTTTTTCCTGTATTGGGTAGCCCCATAATAAAAGGCTACCACAAAATTATATTTTTGAAGTTGAAAGTTACACTGGATTTTCAAAAACACAGTAGAAACACTGTTTCAATAATTCCAGGTCTGAGCAAATGGATTAGTTGTGATGGATAAACAGTCAGTTATTACCAACAATATTGTGTGGTGTACTTGAGAGCTTGTATTTCCCCTCTTACTAATGAACAGCTGTTTCCCAACAATGAAGCAAATATGAATTTGCAGATGTATTTCTTCTTGGGAAACTGGTAAAACAAAAATGCTTTTACCAAGCATATAAATTACAGGATTTGGATTTAGGTAGACATTCCAAAAGCTACAGATGCCATAACTAGAATGGCATAAACACATTTCTCCTGGAATGCCAGAGGACTTTTTGTTTTCTAGAGGACTGCTAATATTCATGATTTAGTCTGCAGGGCCCATAGAATGAACTTTTTGCCAATGAAAGCTCAACTGAACATTGGGAAAGCTGTGATGTAAACTCTGGTCAACAAGAACAATTCCATGGACAAGAAGAAAAGCTTTCACTCAGATTGTCAGACAAGATAACCTATAAAACAGAAAGCAATTTTAAAAAATAATTACTTATTGTGTCATGCTTTCAGTCTTTAAATTAAATCATCTGCCTCTTCAAAATGTTATGATACATGGATTCTTTTAATAAAAAAACAAGATGAATCTTAATATAAATACAAAATCAAAACATTTTCCTTTAAGTCAACAAAAATGTTTTTATTGAAAATTATAAGCATGACCAATCTTGCAAGAAATATATGATGGGATTTGCTGGAACTTGCTTTGGCTCACAGAGCTGTTGAACACGCCCAGGCTTCCCAGGCCCCATCACTTCACCCCTTCCCACTGTTTGCCCTGCAGCACTTCACCCTTCTCTGGGCTGTTGGTGCCAGGCCCACAGTGGTGTCTGGGTGTCTCTGAGCCACTAGGGGCCGTGACAGCCCTGGAGAAATAACAATGAGTAATAAACTGAGATCATAACAGACACACCACCCTGAGAAGGACCATTACATCGTCGAGCCTGCCTTTTCGTGATGGCTGGGATCTCTGTACAGTCCCAGGGCACAGGCAGTTATTCCAGGGCAGGGAACTCCATAAATATGCATTTCATCTTGAACACACTTGACAGTTCTTTCACAACTGAGCTGATTTCCTGACTAAGATGCAGACTTGACAAATGAAATTACAAAAGATGAGTTAACCTTTCAGATGATCACATATTTTGGAAGAATGCCATTCCCCAAACAGAATAGTACACACTGTGGTGCTACTGAAGCTTAATACAAAAATGACATGCTTAAATGTTGTCCTTTAATTATAAAGGCACTCTGTAGAAAAAAAAGCATTTTTATTTAGCACAGTTCTTGGCCTTTCTGTATTTCAGAATAATTTTGGGAGACAATTTATGTATTGTTTTTCCCAGATCATTAGCACAGTACAATATATTTGGTTTGTCAGATATGTAAAAATGGCACAGCACCTTTATGCAACAGGCACTTATGCCTTATTATCCTTGTTTTTATGTGCTTGATTATTCTTGCATTTGGAGAAAGAGTCATAGTTTATTATTTTGATCCTCTAGTTTATTCACCAGGTGTATTGCTCAACTCTGAAGTGTACATTTCCTTCCTAGTTATGATGATTTAATGACACCTCTTTTTGTGGCTGGGAAGTGTAAGACACCCAGCCTGCTCTATCTGCATGTATCTGACTGTAGAAATTAAATTTGTTTCAAAATTTTAGACTCATTAGACTGATATTTTATAGTAATGGGTCATGAGACAAATTTGAGAGAAGAGACATAGGCTTGGAGTCAGTGACAGAGAAGCAATGTGGGAAGGCAAAGAAAAATGAAGATAAACTACCCTGGTAGGGCCTATTTATGCTGCCAGAGGTGAGACTGGACCCATGCCCATGTCCCTACCATTCAACCATTCCTGCTGACAATCCCTGTACTTGTAGGAGTCCTGTGTGGACCTGCATGGACAACAGCTGCATGAACTGTAAAGCTGTCAAACCAAAATTCATCCCTTAAATAACTGCAAAGTCTCATAAAAAATAAATTTATCTGCATGCTTTATTATTTCAGTTGCATTCGATTTCTCAAGTAGAAGGTGCTGACAATGCTCAGGTGAAAAGGATACTGGCACTATAGCATGAGTAGCCACATGGCCTCCAAACTCCAGAGTGATTGCAGCATTCTAAAAACTAGAGACAGAAAAGCTACTGTGCTAAATCTCCTTGTCTTCACAATCACAAATGCAAGGAAAGGGCAGAAGGGTTTCTTTCAGGATGTGGTGATGAAGTTGTGCAGATTTGTCTACCATTCCCTACCAAACCACAGTGATGGTGGAGTAAAGACATGTGCCTGAATAGCTGGATTTCTAAACCTTACAATAACATTCCTGTACTTCCTCTGCTTGTAAGAACATGGGAAAAAGCAAGACCAGAAACTATGTTAAGAAAAATAACATTTTTCATGGGAGATTCTGGATACTTTGGTTTGGTAAACTAACATAGTGATTTAAAATTTCTTAACAATCAAATCTCAGGTGTGGGATTCAGCTCCAGATCACAGATATATGTATATATAGGCATCTGAATGGAGGGGCTTGGTTCAGTTGCTTAGTTGCCATCTGAGGTGCTGTAAGGCATCCTGCCTGAGCCCCAGCTGCTTCTCCAGAAGGGCACAGATCTCCCATATACCTCACGTTATATCTGCCAGCCTTTTGCTTCTCTATCCTAGAACATTGAATGCTTATGTTCAATCCTGCTGGAAACTGTACAGCTGTTTGACTCATTTTGAAAGAGACATCTGAATCCCCTTCCAGAGTCCATTACCTGAATTGACTGGATTTCCACTCACTATAATGGGAACATGACACATAGACAGGAAATTAAAGGGCCTACAAGCTAGAACTGACTGTCCCCCATCCCTCCCCAAAGTGTTTAATGTTCCCCAAATTTAAAGACTCAATAAGAGGCATGTGAAGACATGGACATAAAAAGCTTGACTGAGCTTCTCAGCAGTTTATTGTTCCAGTTTCACTTCATTTAGCAATCCTTTAAATCACCATCAATAATAACACTCAGGAAACAGGTTTCAGCAAATGTGGTTGATTCACAGGCAAACTTAAAACCTAAACAAATCTAACAGACCTTTCAGTGGCTACTTTTTGGATCCAGTTCAGAAAATGTTTGGTATCCTTGAATGAAATTAGCATCTCTGTTTCAGACTTAAATTAGACAGGTCCAACAGCTCATAAAAACAAACACAGAACCCATGAAAGCTCTACACAGCTCTACAGAGGATTGGCTCCTGCCACATCCAGGAGCTTGACAGTCACAGCCACCCAGTCTAAGCTAACAGGCTCTGCCACTCAATAGGGTTTGGCAGAAAAAACTTCCTACCGCAGAGCTCAGATTCATGGCTTCCAGAGGGGACATGGCTTGGCTTTGGACCTTGGATCACCACAAACTTGTGTGTCTGGTGGTCACTGGCATGTGGCTGAGCTAGTGACCACCACAGGACCTGCTCTGCTTGCCCTGCTCAGGCACTGTGGGATTGTGCCTTGCCAGGGAGGAGGACACTGTCCTCGCCTGCCTCACTCTCACTCTGCACTCCTGGCTCACTGTCCCACAGTATGTTCTGTTGTGTCAAAGGATTTTCTGTGAAGTCTGTAGAATAACTAGCTAGGTAATAAAACAACAATTAAAATTAAAGGTAATTAAATATGAAACTATACATGAGGAAAATTGTTCCAACCTTATATGTACCAATGATGGCTGCCTAGTTGATTTTTTACTACTCATAAAATTTGTGCGTTAAAAAGAAACTGTTTCTATCATAAGATTCTTATTTAGGCATTCTTTATCTGTCTAGCTAGAAGCTATCCTGTGAGGCACAAATAGGAGTGACTGAAAGCAAAAGCAACAAAAGCCCCATTGCTACTGCTGTGTACCATTCTGTCCTGTGTGTGAGTGTTGTCCAGCTGGATGGCTGCATGTAGAGATTTAATGGTAACAGTGCTCACCTTTCTGCCCCAAACTGTAAACAGTCTGTGAGGAATTTATACTGCTGTGTCACTCAGTAAATTTCAAAGGGAGTACACCATGCTCTGGCTTTCTTCATCTGACACAGAGGAAAACTGCATGCGTTCATTCACATCAGCATCAGTCAGTCAGTTTGGAGTTTCCAAAGCATCCAGCCTTATGACATCAGGGAAACAGTAGCACTTTGACTGCACAGAAAGGGTAAATGAGGCAGAGAACATCTGAGTAGCTTAGCCTCTCTGAGAAGCCCCAGAACACTTGCTTCCTTTTAAATACAGCAGTGCAAATACTGCGAAAACTTGGAATCTAGTGCTTGTTGGAGTTTTGCTGTAGATGTACACGAGGCTTAGGATTTATTCTGATTGCAACGCTCCAGACATGGGAAGAAGGGAGCTCCTTTTAGGGATAAAATTGTAACAAGCACATCTAATCACATTGAGTGTTCAGAGAAGCACATCTTGGCAAGAATGTTTTCTTTCACCTGGCAGTGCCCCTCTGCTTGGGATAGTATGGACAGGTTCAGAAGAATACAATAAGGATTCAAATTTGGATTCACAAAAAGCTTCTGTTTTTTCCTACAATTTATTATTGTTATTCTGTTTCATTGTAAATCTGTGCTTACTGTCTGTTGGGCCACAAAAATTGGCAAATTGAGTTACTATTTATGATCTTACAGAAAAGAATAAATTATTTTCTCACAGAAAAGAATAAAAAGAATTTCTTTTCCTTAATGTTGAACTGTTTTAAACACTGCAGAGCAAGTGAACTTGGTGCACAAAGAATCCAGACCAATACATTTAACTTACTGACAACAATTTATGTGTGTGTTTTGCTTTGTTTTCCCTTCAGTCACCTCTCAAAAGCAATAACCACCGAAACCACCCATTCATCACCTTCTCTTTGATCTTCACTCTTGATAACAGCTATTTTGCATCTTCATTCAAATCACTCCACCCCATTCCTTGCAGTAATATTAAGAGAACCTTCCTGTTTCTGGATGCCTTTCTGCAATAAATCCAATTACTGCAGCTCCAGGGAGGGGTTCAGTTGGCAACAAATGCAGCAGGAAAAGCAGTTTGGTGTTACAGATGGATTTTTAAAAGCTGTTCTGAGCCTTCAAGATTCTGAGGCAGGCAAGGCAACTGCTATATGTTGGAATATGCAGGTAACTGCATTTTCTAAGGTCCCCCGAGAGCCTTCTACAGGATGAAAACAATCAGTGTCTGTTCTTAGACAGTATGGATTGGAAAAATATGCTTTGCAAAATAAAGACCTTGGAGATACATTGTAATTCATTAAGGACAGGAACATCAATTCAGATTTTGAAAAATGTAGTGAAAAATAAGCCACTGAAAAACATGCTCTTTCTAGACAGCCAGAAAATCCTTTGTAATTCACAGAATCACACAACCACAGCATAAGCTGGGTTGGAAGGGACCCAAAGAATTTAATCCAACTGGCTGCACACAGCATTAATCCCAAGAGTCACACCGTGTGTCTCAGAGTGCTCTCCAAACACCTCTTCAACTCTGCCAGGCTGGTGCTGTGACCACTTCCCTGAGGAGCCTGTTCCAGCGTCCAGCCACCCTCTGGGTGGAGAACCTTTTCCTGATAGCCAACCTAAACCTCCCCTCACACAACTTCAGGCCATTCCCTCAAGTCCTGTCACTGTCACCACAGAGCAGAGATCAGTGCCTGCCCCTCCTCTTCCCCTCACAAGGAAGCTGCAGACTGCAATGACATCTCCCCTCAGTCTCCTCCAAGCTGAACACATCCAGTGCCTTCAACCACTCCTCATATGGTTTCCCCTCAAAGCCTTTCTCCATCTTTGTTGCCCTCCTTTGGACACTCTCTCTGGTTCAATGTCTTTTTTACATGGTGGCACCCAGAACTGCCCCCAGCCCTGGAGGTGAGGCTGCCCAGGGCAGAGCAGAGCAGGACAATCCCCTCCCTTGCCCGGCTGGCCATGCTGTGCCTGATGCCCCCAGGACAGGGCTGGCCCTCCTGGCTGCCAGGGCACTGCTGGCTCATGTCCAGCTTGCCACAGACCAGGACCCCCAGGTCCCTTTGTGTGGCACTGCACTCCAGCATCTCCTTTCCCAGTCTGTCTGTACATGCAGGGTTGCCCCATCCCAGGTCCAGAAGCCAGAACTTTCCCTCTTGAGCTTCATCTGCTTGGTGATTGCCCAGCCCTCTCATTTGTCCAGGTCTCTCTACATGGCCTCCCTGCCTTGGAGGGAGTCAACAGCTCCTCCCAGCTAATCCTGTGATAAACATAGTAAATTGCATCTTTAAAAGGAATTACAGGCTAGCCATATTGTGAACTATGAAATCACATCTCTACTGTACAAAGCATGTATCCAAGGAGTTCATGTAATGGTTCCTTGCAGTACTTGGCCTCAATCCTCATAGCTTGCACACAAAACTATGGGATTCAATGCATATCCCTGATTTTTGGCAGCTGGGCATCATGCTGCAAGGGAATGTTGGAGGAGCATGGGTTCACAGAGACTCTTCTGCACTTCTGCTAGGAAGCAGCTGTACTCAGAGTATTAAAACTCTTGTGAACAGCTAAGTTTATTATGAGCTGCAGATTTTTAAAGGTCTCCACTGTATATTTATGACCATTTCTGTCGTCTCTAGCAGCTTAAATGTGCAAGTAGCATTCACAGTGAATTACTTTTGAAGTATCTCAATAGTCTCATGCCTGTGTTGGGTTAACTTCTTTCTGTTGAAGAGAGAGAAGCTGCCCTGACAATCTTGAAGCTTGACCTCCTTGCATATTCTGAGGTCTAGGATTAACCTTAACAAAGTGTAAATTTTGCTGCAATAATGGTTTAGATTGACATCAAAATAAATTTCTTAGGTTTATGTCATGATTTTCTTCAGAAGCAGGAGACCATTATCTGCACATAAGTTAATGTTTTATTATCCTATTCATTTATCCAGATCATTTTGCTTCTGCAGGATGTAAATACAGAAAGAAAGAAGAAAAGAAAAATTTTAAAAAGTTAAAAGAGAAAAGAAAGAAAAAAGAAAGGAGGCAGAACAGATTATGACACGAGTTTCTCAGTGCACAGTAAAGACATAAAAGCTGTGTTTGTCATATACATCTGCATGCCTTTACAGACCTTTTTTCTGACTCAAGGTCTGATTTTGGGGCTTACAAAGAGATGAGAACTGGTAGTATATACATTCCTCTCTTCTCCCGAGTTTCAAAATAAACAAAACCATTTTTTTTCTTTCTTAGATAATGGATCCTTAAAACGCAGTGGCATATGCTGGTTTGTTTTTAAATAATTTTACAATTATTTATGCACTTATTTAGTAATTTGTCGTTTTGGTATTTCAAGAGCTTCAGATTGGAGCAATAAAGTTGTTCTGTGTTTTCTAAGATACCACAGTAGTTTTTTATCTCATTTGCCACTTACAATATCCATAGTACAGCTACATACTAGGATATGTAGATTGATATATTGAAGCTCTACATCTGTTGAAGTGTCATCATTCACGAATGTTTAAATGGATGTCTTCCTTGATGTCCCATTTAGTGAGATAAATTTATGTCATTAGTATTCTGCAAAGGCTTCTATGTGTAATGCTGACAGAGAAACAAACTCTTCCTACATATACACATAAACATTATGGAAAAAACTCACTAGCAATTTGAGATATAAAGAGATTCAAATCCTCTAGAAATTCAGTCAACATATGCAGTTGCACTGGAAATGTGGGGTTTATCTCTTTATCAGGAAGGCAGTTAGGAGTGGGTGAAACAGTAATATTCAGGGGACTGAGGACTAGACAGATGATAAGAAAAATCCTCAGTGGCTCCATTGCCTCGTACTTTGAGGAGTAGTTTAGGTTATCACCACATGAATACAAAACACTGGTATTGTTACTAACAATGCTTGCAGTTGACAATCACTTTGCACCAGAACAAGATCTTCTTTCATCAAGTTACTAGCAAATTATTGAGCGTAAGCATATGGTTAAGTAGATCTCCATTTAACAAGCTACTCAGCCAGCTTGCAAATATCTCAGTATGCATAAACTGCTTTTACCCTTAACTCAGGCAGTTAGAGAGTATTAGGATTACTTTGTTGGATCATTTTGACTGGAAGGAAAACACCTGCTTCATCTCTGCATAGCCTGGTCGTGCAAATCATCTACCCAAAGTTGTGTTTCATAAATACAATAATAATACACAATAGCAGGAGGGTAACCTCCATATTCAGAAGCCTAAACTTTTTTTCCAGATAGGTCTGAGTTCAAAATTTTTGATCCATGTTGAATTACAAGTATAGATTTTACTGGTGTATTCTTGTGGTGGAATATAGGCATGAAAACAATTTGATGTTTACTATTTTTTGTTAAATGAGAAGTATGTCATTCTAAGAGAGCAATAACAGAGAGTTATATGTCATTAAGTAATATGAATTAAAAATCCAGTAAAAGATTTGAAGTGGGCTGTAAGCCAGTGAGGAAGACTTGTTCTTTCTTTTGGGTTCTCCTTCAGGTCACAGTTCTAGAGGTCTCTAATGCTCTTTCTAATCTCCTGGTTGCTTTCGTACACCTACGCTGTGTGATTCTCATGCAACCAAATCAACTCCCTATCCTAAGAGTTGCTCTGGTCTGATCATCCATGAGAGTGGAGCTGAAGCCTCACACAACTAGGTCAATACTTTACCTTCATGACACAAATCAATGACCAAGTCAAAAGTATTTTCCCAGTTCAAAGTTACTTCAAGTATGTTGCTGGGTCAATTAGTAGGCTTTGTCACATTAGGCATTGCCTCTCTGAGTGAGTGATATCTGCAACTGTCTCATCCTTTTCATCAGTTTCTCTGACTCTCCCTCCTCGTCACTGATGCCAGTGATTATTGGGTCTGGATGCTGCAAGTTCCAATTTAAAATTTTGCTTTAACATCAGATTACGCTTAGTTGGCATCTTCCTAATCTCTTACTCAATCTCTCCACACATTTGCCTTCCTCATAGCCTGTTTTGTTCCACCCTCAGCCCTCACTGTTGCTTCCACCCTCACCTTGCACCAGCAAGGTATCACCCCAGCCCACACTAGAGCCATAATTAGGTTTCCCAGGTAAGAAGGTCATTTGGTAAGTCCTTTCCTGGTTCCCTCTTTTGTCATTTTCTGGGCATGGAGCCAGGACCTGGGCATTTTGCCAGCACACAAGCTGCTCTTCCACCCCACCCTGGACCTCATGTGTTCTTGCCTGCCTCACCTCTGGAGCCATGCCTGGGGCCACACCTCTCTCTACACCCCTGCTGTGGAGCCACTCCTGGTCCTGGCCACAACACCTCTGTTGGCCCTGCCTGGACTGGGATCCTCCACACACCCTTGGCCCTGTGCTTCCTGCCAGCTTCCTTCATGCATTTTCCCAGCAGTGGAACACAGCTTGGGTCCATCAAGGTATAGTGCTTGATGTGTTGAATTTTGAATGCAAATAAAACAGATGCACAGATACATTCATAACTCATTCTGCTTGAGACAATGAGAACACGGGCTACATCAATCAGATGTCAACAAGTTGTGGATTTTTAATTGATTTGTAGGTTTACAGTGATTCACCATCCCCAGACATAGCAGGCTCCTCCATAGGTATGTCTGCTGGTACAGACAGAGAGGGGAAGGGCTCCTCTCCTCTCACAAAAGCAGCTCTTGCAGGAGCAGAACATGATCAGCCCTTGCACTGGGTCTGGCTGGGATGGAGATAACTTTCTTCATAGCCTACCGTGTTTGCTGTTTGGGACTGAGAGTGTTAGTAACACACCAGAGTTTTGCATGTTGCTGCTCAGTGTTTGTAAAGTCCCAAGGTCACTTTTTTTTTTTTTTTTTTCCTCTATTCTGCCACACCAGCAAATGATCTGGGGGTACACAGGAAGCTGGGAGGGGACACAACCAGGACAGATGACCCAGACTGACTGAAGGGATTTTCCATGCCATACAACATTGTGCTCAACTATGAAATCAATGGAAAAGAGAGATGTTTGTGGTTAAAGCATTTGTCACTACAAGTGACTGTTACATGTGGTGAGGTCCTGCTTCCCAGGAAGAAGCTGGACATCNTTTTTTTTTTTTTTTGCCTCTATTCTGCCACACCAGCAAATGATCTGGGGGTACACAGGAAGCTGGGAGGGGACACAACCAGGACAGATGACCCAGACTGACTGAAGGGATTTTCCATGCCATACAACATTGTGCTCAACTATGAAATCAATGGAAAAGAGAGATGTTTGTGGTTAAAGCATTTGTCACTACAAGTGACTGTTACATGTGGTGAGGTCCTGCTTCCCAGGAAGAAGCTGGACATCTTCCGCCAATGGGAAGTAGTGAACTAATTCTTTATTCTGCTTTGCTTCCACAAATAGCTTTTCTTCATCTATTGAACTCTTTATCTCAATCCAAGTTTTCAGCTTTTGCACTTCCAAGTCTCTCCCTCATTTCTCTTGGGAGAAGTGAGCAACAGACTAGGTCTAGGCTCAAGGTCAGCCACTACAGCACACAAACTACTTTTGCCTTGGCTGACAAAGTCTTTTTGTTGTCCTGAATTAATACAGATCTGTTCTTTGCCATCAGGGCTGATGGAAAACAGGGACACGTGTCCCCATCAGGACATGGAGGAAGAACTGGTTTTGCCTCTCACCTTGAATGAGGCGGTGTTTGAATGAAAAAGTATTTCTGGTACTGTGACTTAATCATGCAGGGTAAGGGTTAATTGCAAAGGCAAATAATTATTTCTTCCTCCTTTCTGAGCATCTTCTATTAAGCATCACAGTGCCAAGGAAATTCAGGAGAGAGGAAAACTTTTTTCTGTTCTGGGTTGCAGGACTCAGCTCCTCCTTAGAAACTATCTGCTCTTACATTACCAATCTTCCCAACCCCATCCCCTGGGCAGCATATTCAGCTCCTAACAAGGTCATGAAATTTAAGATCACACAAAATGTGAATACTATTACAGAGGCTGTCCATACAGGGGAGAGAAGTTAAGGGTGATAGGCAGCTCCTAACTGCCTCCATATTAATTATTTGTCCAGCTGCTGGCAGCTGCTGCTGTTGTTGAGTAATAGTGTGTCACCCAGATGATGCAACATGTCACTTTTCAATGTGCTACAGCACTTAGGTAGTCCATTCTGCCAGATTATGGTAGTCAATTCTATAAGTGCCATTTTCTATTTCCTAGGGCAGCAACTGATCCCCAAAACAAGCTGTCAGGTGTCTCAGTATTGCAAAATGTGGCATATATAAAATTTTCTTAAGAAAGTATGTTCTTTGATGTTTGATCTTTGTGTAATTTTAGGCCTAATCAGCAAGAAAGGAAATTTAATCCATTAAACAGATAGCAGCTAAGAAGCTCTAAGGGATGTCTGGGTGTTAAAAGGACGAATTAGGTGTTGGTAGGAGTGCATTGTTAAGGTTTAGGGCTTGACAAGCTTCAATGATCTCAGATCCAGGGGGAGGTTACTAAAACATGGGAGGAAGAGTGTACCACTGACTGTGGACACAAAGAATGCAGAATCTGTGGGCCACCAGGAAATTTGGCAGAACGAACGACATAAGGAAAAAATAAATCAAACTCAGCAACTGTGCTGAATCAGCCCCAGCTGGGGAAAGGTAATTGTGGTAGTGGGAGACTGGCCATGACTCAGGGCCCACTGACTCCCAAGGCCCACAGCTCAAGAGCAGAGAATGACTGGGAATCATTAACCAATGGAAGATTAGCACCACTATATAAAGATCAATACTGCAATGGGTCTGGTATAAAAGGGCCTGCAGGGTAGGCAAGTCATTGCAAAACTAGCCCATGAGAGCAGATAGAATTTCCATTCTATATATGGCACAAAATTATTATTGTGCAATTCCAGTGATTTGGTAATGTTTGTTGCCATGCCGACCCTGTGGCAATATTTCCACCATCAAACCCAGACAAGTACATAACTGTGATTGTTTACTGAGCATGTACATCTCATAAATTCCTTTGCCTTTAAAGCCAAGACATTATTAAAGGTTGTGCCATCTTGGTTCTGTTTTCTCTTGCTCTTAAGAAAGAAGCTTCTATGTAGATCTTGTAAGCTTGTAAATAAAACGAGAAGTTGAAACTGATTAAGTTGCTTTGACATCTCTTGTGCCATCAAAATTACTTTTACTAGCATTTTTGGGCAAGTAATTAAAGAAATCAGACTCATCCTATCTTTATAGTGTTATAAAACTTGTGTGTGAATCTTTCATCTGATGAAATAGACCAGTATAAGGCAAAATTTATGGATGGTATTACAGGAAAATGAGAACATATATAAATTTTTCAGCACATCACTGGTCACTATACCAAAAAATACCAGAAAATGCTGCAGTTATATCAATATATATAACTTGACTATATACTTGAATGTAACTATAATTTATGTCTGTGTGTGTGTGTGTGTGTGTGTGTGTGTGTGTGTGTGTGTGTGTGTGTGTGTAGCCTCTAATGCCTTCCCTGTGGAGTATTGATACAATTTCTCAGTTTTTCATTATTCCTCATGAAAAAATTAGTAATGGATCTTATAGCACAGTCACTTTTTGATGCACAGAAACTTCATATTCTTTTCAGTATGAAATGCAAAGTCTGTATGGTTCATTAAAAAAGTGGTAAATTGCAAGAAAATTACCAATGTAGTTACTTCAATTGGAACAGGAAAAACTTAATTCTGCATCCCTTCAGGACCCAGGGTTCTATTTAGTCTGCACCAAATGTTTTTAAATACAGGTTGACACAATTAGAACAATTCAAGCACAGATTTACCCAGAAGGAGAGTACCAAAGGGGCTGAATTTACCCTGCTAACATCACAAGCTATCATCTCCAGTGCTCCCCACCAAAGAGCTCTGCAGAGCACACAGTTCTCCCTTACAGGCTTACACAGACCAACTATTCATAAGTGGCTGGATTAGGTACCACAATAAAGGCAGCCAGGATGCTGTGTGGATGAAAGCTAGGAATGGAACAGCAGAGCTACTTTACAGGAGAGCTGCTTGTTTAGCAGAAAATCTCATACCACAAGAATGGGGTAGGCTAAATAAAAGAAAAAACATTCAATTTTGCATCATTGTTTCTAATGTATTGAAGTTGCTTATATTTCCCCACCTACTTAAATCCTCTAAATTTACTGCCAGGTGCACTGGAGAGAATTCTTTGCTTTCAGCCCCTCTGTACTGATCCATTTATTTTAATTTAATCCTGTTATTAATATGCAGAGTTGCTACTTCAGTTTTTAAAATGTTTAAAAACCTTCTAAGCTGACCTCTTTTGCCTTTGCATTAGAGTTGCCAAACAAGGGCTGTCTGGGGAACTTGAAACACACAGTTCTCAGCAAGGAGCCAAAGCAAAGCGGCCACCTTTCCCTCATGCAGCTCCTGGTAATGTTCTGTCTTCTCAAACATGTGTTACTCTGAAGCAGATTTACAGGTAGAAATAGAAACTGAATTAGATAATAGATGTGTAGTGTTTAACTCCAGGGCCTGTAAATCTCACTCAGGTGCTAGCTCCTTCCTTTCACAGAGTTCCCTCTCTCTCCTCCTTCAAGACTTCCGTACCACTTGCACATTAAATCAAGGAGCTGTGAAGCCAGTTAGGTATTTAGCAGGAATTCATCATGGAGAAAAGAGAACACAAATCTTCTGCCTTCATGTCTCCCAGCAAAGGCCCCGGTGTTACATGTCACGGTCACAGTCATGTAATGTACACCCACTGTTCCCTCAGTTCCCCACATGAAGACCAGGACTGGAATCACACCCTGCCTTACATAGTAAATTTTCAATGATTTCATTTGGATAGCCATTCATTTCCATCTCTGACAATAGGGCCCAAAAGTTTCTATCAGATTTTCCAACTACAACTCCATTGCACTCTGTGTTATAAATAGTACAATAAGCCTGTTGTTACCTGGGGTGCAGCACTGAGGAGCTCTGCAAAAGTGATACTGCAAAACAAGTTTCAGAGGTGTCACTTAAACAGAGTGATAACATCTTGCTGGACTTTATTTAATATATTCCAGATATTAATTAAAGAGATAATAATCCTGTGGAAGGGAAAAACATATGTATTTCCTGATGTTACTTGAATTAGAATTATTAAAGACAGTTATCACTAAGGATTTATCTATACTGCTTACATATTTAATTTATAACATGGAAGGGGAAGAAACTAATTTACAAAAAAAATCCTGTTCAAAATATAACCTGTATTTATAGAATATAATTTCTCATTAAGCATTGAATATCCATTTCTCCTTGAATTTAATTAAGTATACTTGATTAGAGAGTGAGCAGCAGTAATTGACAAGACTCATTAAATTTTCCTTAAAACATATAGCTATGGACTTCAGTGGGAGTTAAATCAAACCCTAAATTAAGAGCCAGATTGCTTCAAGATTAAAACTACTTGTTTCAAAGCCTGGGGACAGTTTGTTCAATTTTATACTGTATTGGTATTCTTCTTTTATTAAGTGCACAAACAGGTGGGATGAGATTCCTCTCACCTAACTTTGGATGTATGCAGTTTACAATTTGGAGCTAGTCATGCCAGACTCCCTTTATACTCAGTGGAGAGAAGCAGCCTCTCGTAAGGCATGATTCATCTGACCTATTTAAATGTCTACTTTAGAATGAGATAAATTGTGTACTATAACCATTTTGTGTTCTTCAGTGAAAATAAAAGTAATTAGGCTAATTCATTTAAAGAGAGCTGTCTGTAGCACTGGTGTTTATATTTAGTAAAATGATTGCTTTCTTTGGCAGATGAAGGTATTTAGACTCATCATCAATGTGTGTAGATGAGGATAAGTTAGGCAGTGGTACTGAAGCACAAATGTGTATTTTACCTGATCTTTCAGATGGAACTTGATTGCTATACACAAAGGTAAAATATTTTTTACTCAATAATGCTTTTTATTCTTCTGATCTGCTATATTTGTAGCTGACTAACATCAAAAAGTAACTGATATTTAAAAGAAGGATGTGAATGGACTACTCCTTCCCCTCCACTGTTAGGGGTATATATGCAAACACAGTAAAGGAAGGATTTTGCCTTATTCTTGCAATAAAAGCACTCTTGGAGTTAAGTGCTAAAAATGACACAGAAAAATCTGTGATATAATTAAGTTCAAGATAATCTGCTGCTTTGCTGGAATGAAAGGCATTTTCATGCCATAATTTATATTAATTTCCCCTGGCATATTCGCAGAGGCATTCTGATTTAGCTGTATCATAGTTGCTGTACCTTGTTTTCCAAGACAGAGCATGTAAATAAAAGCAGAGTTTTCTCTGGAACATTAATAATTGCACTTGTTTCAGAGTTTAAATAGAGTATGATATGGTTTTAGCTCAAAAACAATTTTACTAAAGAGATCATTAAGCTTTTTTCTTATGCAAATTTATTATAGATTTTGAGACCTTTTAATTGTGTTTCATTTATTTTAATTTTCTTAATTAAATGAAAATTGAAGCAATATTTTTTGTAAAATTTATTACCTTTCTTCTCCACCCAGCACTGGAAATCATTAAATCACAGTTGCTGGTGGTGACTCTCTCTGATAATCTGATTATTAGTCTCTAGTAAAAGATGACCTGATAAATATGATGAAACAAACTTCCTCGTGATGGATTACATTTACATCTTGCAGTCAGCACACAGAAGCATTTTCTGTCTCTGATGATTTTTGTTTTGAGGAGTTAAATGTGACATGGATGCTGTAAACCACTTGCAATCACAGAAGCATAAAGTAGTCTAGATGGACTCTGGGACCTTGTCAGGTTGAATCCCCTCTCAAAGCAGGGCTAACTCTGATGTTAGATGCTCAGTGCCTTCCCCAGTTTTACAAATCTGCAACTTTCCTGGAAAACCTGGATAAGCCATTATTCCGTCATTGGAAGTGTCAGGCAGGGTGAGGTTTTGAGCCACTTGAGTTGGTGAATAATAATGTCCCTGCCCATGGCTGGGAGTGATGGACCAAATGATCTTTAAAAGTCCCTTTCAACCCAAATAAATCCAGGAATTATTTTTTAAATAATGGTGAATTAGAACTTTTTCAGGGAATTTATGTGGCCATAATTTATTAGCCATTATTACTTGTCCTTTTGTATTGGACCTCCAAGGAGATCTGTAACCATCCACTAAAAAGTTGCACACAAGTAAATTTTCCTTACCTTTTCTTCAGACTGAACAAATCCATTTACCTCACCTCTACTCACGTGTCACAGGCTACAGCCCTCTGGTCAGTCGTATGCTCCTCTACTGGACTTGTCCCCATATGCTAATGTTTCTTGTATTTGGGAGCCCAAAAATGGACACTACACTCCAGATGCAGCCTCTTGAGTTCCCAAGGAAGTCACTTTCCCTGGCCTGCTGGCTACACTCTTAATAAAGCAGGGCAGCATGCAGTTAGGCTTCGTTGCTGCAAGGGCACATTGCTGGCTCATGTTTGGGTTGTTCATCATGACCCCCAGGTCCTTTCCTGAAGGACTCTGTTCTAGCCTGTCAAATTGTACAGTGGCATTGTGTTGTAGAGCTTTAGATGAGGCTTTACTTGCCTTTTGTAACTCGCTTGGTTGGTTGTTTGATTTTTTTTTTCAGTTTTTTTTGAACTTCAAGAAGTTTCTGTCAGCCTTTTTGTACTTCAAGAAGTTTCTGTCAGCCAATTTCTCTAGCTTGTTGAGATCCCCCTGAATAACTGCCCTGCCCTCCAGCATGCCATCTTTTCCCCATCATTTAATGTCACCTGCCCCACCATTTAATGTCACCTGCCAGCGAGGATGCATTCCATTTCATCATTCAGGTCATTAGTGAAGTTAAATACCACCAGAGTCACAATCTAATGCAGAAGAATACCACCCCTAACTGGCTACCAGTTAGACTTTCAGCTACTAACCAGAACTCTTCGAGCCTGATGGTCCAACCATTTCTTTCATCAGCCTTGTAGACAATCCATCCTGTCTGCATCTCTCAAACATGGTTACAAAGATACAACCAAACATGGTCTTGATAGTCTTGCTGAAGTCAAAATAGCCAGTATCAATGGCTTGCCTTTCATCCCCAAAGAAGTCGTCCTTGAAGGCAGCCAGGTATCAGTGGTAAAGCCATGCAGGCTGCTCTAAAATTGTATTAGGGTTTTGGGGGTTTTTTTTGTGAAAAAACAGATATATCACCCTACACAGCTATAGCAGTTCCAGGGACTATAGATGGCATGATGCTGTCCTGCTTTAACCCCATCCAGCAAGTAAGTTGACTCCCAGAGGCACAGACTCAGAAGAGTAAAAGTGAGAAAACTTGTGGGTTGAGATAAAAACAGTTTAATGAAACAGAAGAGGAAGAAAATAATAATAATAGTGTTAATTACCATAATAATAGGAATTAGAATGTACAAAACAAGTGATACACAATGCAGCTGCTAACCACTTGCCATGTGATGCCCAGCCATTTCCCAAGAGCAGGCCCTGGCCAGCTTTTGCCCTAATTTATATAATAAATATATAATTTATATATTTATAATTTATAATTTATATAATTATATATAATTTGTATACAGCATGATGTCATGTGGTACTGAACATTCCTTTGGTCTTTAGGGTCAGCTGCCCTACTTCTGTCTCCTCCCAACTTCTTGTGCCCCTCCAGCCTTCTTGCTGGCAGGGCATGAGAAGCTGGGAAGTACTTTACTTGATAGGAACACTACTTAGAAACCTAAAGACATCAATGTGTTATCATACTAAATCCAAAGCACAACAAGATACCAGCTACTAAGAAGAAAACTATCTATCTATCCCAGCCAAAACCAGGCCAGACACAGCAGTCAGATTTGAGCTAGCTTTTATGTAACAGCACATGCAGAGGGAAGCACAGGGACATTTGTGTATGTCTTCACTGTCATATGAGATTTCACTTGAATTTGCATGCCTTGCCTATGTTTCTCATGTGCTGGTTCACATAAACCTGAATCTAGCATAAGCATGAAAACTGGCTTGATAAGAAATTAAGGTACAACTAGAGAAATTTTGAGTTTGAATTTAATTCCTGAAAGCAGTTTGGATGCAAAAATGCACAGGTCATTTGAATTGGTCTATTCCCAATCCTCTAAAGTTGTCCCATCATACAGAGCAGCCCCATCTATCCATCTGTATGCCCTCATATCTTGACACCACTCTGCTTCAACTCTGACACCCCTCTTTTAGCTACTGCTGGTAAACTGCAAAATTTTTAAGAGTCTGACGAGGAAGAACAGTTTGGTATCAAGAGGGAATCTGTTGGCTCCTAAGGTTACATCTTCTAGTAGTAAATATCCAAAAACTATTTGAGGACAGCCACTCCAATAAAATCACATGGCAGCTGGTCATGATCACATTAGCAGAATAGCTAGGCATAAAAGAAGAGGAATCCTCAGGAACTTCTTATCTAAGACAAGGAGCCCTCCACAGCCACATGCAACACATACTTCTGATTACAGCCATGGATCTGGAATCCAGAATGATGGCCCCTGGTTCTTATACTTGAAGAAACACATTAACAAAGTTAATTCCTTTCCACCATTTCTGTAACACAGAAATATAGAATATACAGAACTCCATATGCTAATTCCCTCATTTATATGGAATATATATATAAATTTATTATCAGAATATATATGCAGAAATCTATGCTCATGTGGTATAGGAATATGTAATATAATCTATGCTCCATACTAATCTATGCTCCATACAGAATTCCATATTCTTATATAAGCTGTAAGAAAACTATGAAGTCTTTTCCTTTTCTAATAAATTCCAATATTAGAGTTCCTTTTCTGATGTTTTCACAAGTTATGCATATCATCATTGTATCCAAATGGTAATAGTCAGCTCAGAGTCCATTGTTTACTGGTGAAAGTTGCATATATATGAAGCCAGGATTTTTTTGGACACTATTTCCTAGTTATTCTGTCTTACAAATGCCTCTTGTGGTCCCTCACAGTATGCCTTTTTCCTTATTACTCTGAATGCCTTCATATCACAAATTTTCCCACCACACCAGCAAACATGCTCACCTCACTGCTCATTTCTTTTCCAGGTCACCTAANTATGAAGTCTTTTCCTTTTCTAATAAATTCCAATATTAGAGTTCCTTTTCTGATGTTTTCACAAGTTATGCATATCATCATTGTATCCAAATGGTAATAGTCAGCTCAGAGTCCATTGTTTACTGGTGAAAGTTGCATATATATGAAGCCAGGATTTTTTTTGACACTATTTCCTAGTTATTCTGTCTTACAAAGGGCCTCTTGTGGTCCCTCACAGTATGCCTTTTTTATTACTCTGAATGCCTTCATATCACAAATTTTCCCACCACACCAGCAAACATGCTCACCTCACTGCTCATTTCTTTTCCAGGTCACCTAAGAGTGTGCACAGAGCCTTGGGAAAATCAGTGGTTACCAGTGGTTGTGACCAGTTGTTACCACTGACCTTCCACTATAATAAGTAACCTGTTCTCTTACCCTCTATTTCCCAAGTTGTAACATGTTATTGACCCATAAAATGCCTTTTTATTTAATCTCGTAACTACTAAGTTTCCTTGGAAGCTGTTGATGATGGCAATGTCTTGATGAAATGTCTTCAAAAGTAGAAGCAGGTTACATCAAAGGTTACATCTTGGCTTTGTCCAAATATTTGCAGCCATCCTTCAAAAAGAGCACTGTCAAGTAGGAGTTTTGTTTTTAGAAGTCATGCTGAGTCTTCCATAGTGCTTCTTTTATATAGCATTCATTGATCAGCCTTACAGACTCTATGATGAGCTCCTTGATGTGCTGAAGAAGGGTTTAGTCCTCACTTAGAGATCTTCAGCAAGTGTTCCTCACAGCTATTTTTTTTCTCTTTTTTCCTTTTTTTTCTAATATGTTATCAGCCAGGATTTATGAATTGCTCTATTTTCCTCATTTGGATATGACTACAGTGTTTTAAAGGTTGCCTCCTTGCTTTTGATGGCATCTCTTCCTTACTGTTTAGTCATGCCTGGTTCTTTGTACCTTCACTCAAGCCTGTCTTAATAGGTTGCATGCACTGGCATATGACCTAAATATATTAAATGTACAATTCTGCCATGTCCCAGGTATTGGCCTCTGGTGATTATGTTTATGCACATATTAGTTAAGGAGGAAGAGAAGGTTGCCTAGTTTCCCAAGAGAGCAGATGTTATATGCAGTACTAGCCAACCTGTGGCTCCGACAGTCAAGACATCTGACCTCTAAAAAAGCAGAAACCCTGCATAATTTCAACCAAACATGTTCATCCTTCCATTCCAAGCAGTGGTTTTGTACTCCAGAGCTGCAAAGGTAACAATCTGCTTCATATGCCTCTATGGGCCACGACCCTCTGCAGCAACACCCTACAAGACCAATCTGTCTCACCCTGTGTGGGGTCCTACACACAATATTCTCTTCCCTCCAGTGCAGTTCCAGTGAGTATTACAAATGAAATTAGTGATTAACTGAATCCTAAAAATCAGGGAGGAAGAAGGACAGTCAGTCACAAGGACAAAGCAAAACAAAGGGGTGTCATGGATTCATTTTCCAAAGCAGCACCAAATACACAGAGGGTAGTGTCATGAGGTGCCAGGGTCAGACTGCAGCCACCATTTCAGAGAGCTCTCTCATGACCACCTTTCCTTGCTGCTATGCAATACTAATATGTTTTTGGGACATTGCTCTTACCTTTCTTCTGGTAGGCAAAAACCAGATCATATTTTGCTATGATGTCCTTATGTCATTTTAAGGGATCAACAAGTATATTTCAGCAGGAACAACCCTGCACAGGAAACGAACTGAGGAGTCCATATTGGCAATGTATGGGGCAGGAAGGCCTTGGAGCACAAGGCAGCAGCAGCAAGCAGTACATGTAAGGTGAGGAAATGTGCCGTGTGGGCAGAGCAGGGTCTGAAAGTGGGGGAAGGGAGCAGCCCACACTCCAGGGATGGGGAGGAAAAAAGAAGCAGGTGAATAACAGACTCAGCAAGAGGAAGTGCTTGAGGAGATTGTGAAAAGGAGCAGTCTGCAGCCACATGGGCTGCAAGATGTGACTTGGGAACACAGTGTACCTTGAAAACTGGCTGTCCCTGTGGGAGCAGATCTGCGGCCCATGGCATTTACAGGGTGGTCAGTGATGGTCTGCGCCCCGCAGCCTGCTCAGCCTGGTCTTGGCTCCCTCCTTGCTTCACAAGAGGCCATGTGGCACACAAACAGCAACAAAAACACAAATAGCATTTGGATGTGGATGTCCAGGCAATGTTCAAAGTGCACCATTCACAGCTGAAATGCCTAAATGAAAGGCCAAAGCTCTTTTGAATGGGGAGTTGAGGGCTCAGTGAAAGATCCTGGAGGACACTCATTGCTCAGTGGAGATGCTGACCTGTGGCAGAGGGAACCATATACTCAAGCCTCTATGTCCCCTGAAACTCAGACGGATCTCCAGATGTTAACACACATCAATAAACAATGACTATTAGAATAAATGGAGGTATGAACAATGGGCTCGTTAAACAGAGGAGAGGCACTGCTTTTGTCCTTATGAGTAGTATGATCTTATTATTTTTCACCTAGCCCAGTGTTAGAAATATTTATTTCAAAAACAGTAAGCAGATCTAGTACATTTTAAATGGAAGACGCTTCATATTTATTCTTTGCCTTGTCATGAAGGCATTCTCACTTAACGCAGGGAGTTAATTAAACCAGCCTTCACTAATCTGGCTGACAATTTAGACAGTAATTAGTGCAACAGGAATAGACAAGACCTTACAGTTCTTTCAAGCCTCAAGGCTGATATGAGCCTCAAGGCCAATTGCTACAAGATTTAACCAACCCTTCTGCACATTCTTCTCAATTCCCTAGGTACAGACCAACTTTTAGAATCCATCCTTCTGGCTTTCCACCCTACACTTTTAGTTCCTCCACAGAGAATAAGTGGAATTAGCAACACCCATTAGTACAGCAGTATTTGTGAAACACAGTTTTGGAAGAATTTGCCCTATAATTAAAGTATGTGTGTCAGCATCCTCTTTAGTGGCATCGGCAATTAACATTGCTAATGATGTCTCATGTCTGCAGCCTCTCATGTGCTACTTTGGCCCTCTGTTTCAGGTTTTTAAACCGGAAAACACTACTTATTCACAAGAAACACTGCTGTATCTTCCTGAAACAGCTGTTAGCTAAAAACCACGGAAAAAATTTAAAGCATGTATCTTATCTTGGGTTTATCAACCTAAAAAGAAATTAAAGCACATAAGGCGTTAGGGACTCTAAATATTGGAATACAGGCAGTGTTTTCTTGTCATCAGGATCCATATATGGAAAAGACATAAATTGTAAGAGAGTTGGAGTAATGAAAAGACATTTGGAAAAGTGGTTATTTTTCACAAAATAAATTTCTGGTAAAAGACTCCACAGATAAGAGCTGTTTCTAGTCTTGGTCCAACACACACTTTGTAATGGTTATGTGACGTATCAAAGATGCTGTGTAAAATGAAGGTCTTATTATACAAATGGCTATGCCCAAATCTTTAAATATTTTTATCCAATGGCTGAATAAAAGCCATTGAAATAATTATCATTGTGAAGTCTTGCAGGATCCCTATAAAGCCATTAGTGTATGTACTTGTCACTCTTCTAAACAATTCCATTGCTTTGTACACACACAAAAAAAAATTATTTCTTATTATCTGAAAGACTGTACATTGCTTATACAATAAATGAACATCTTGTCGCTGTTTCCCTCTGCACTAAAAAAATTCCAACAAATATTTTAATGATGGGAAGAAAAATGCACCAATTAACCCAAACCCATTTGTAGAAATGCAGGATAGATACAATTATAGATAGTCACCAAATTTGTGGGGAAATGCCACCGTTTATTTGTAAGATCTGTAATATATAACTTCCTTTGCAAAACCGTAAGAAAATGCACAGCCTTCCTATTTATTCTGTATGTATGTATTTATTTTTCACCATAGAATCACAGAATGGTTTGGTTTGGAAGGGACTTTTAAAGGTCACCTAGTCCAAACTCCTGCAACGAGCAGGGACAACTTGTAAGTTTACACAAGAAGTTAAAAGACCACAACTCACCAGTAAGATGCAACATTGTTTTTAAGACAAGTGTGGGCATTGATGAGCTTCCTTGCAATGGATGTACAGAAAAAAATGTTACCATGTTCTGCTCCAGCTCTGAATGATGCAGAAGCAGAAGCATGATGCATGATGCAGAAGCACAGTGAGCAACTGCTTCCCATATCCTGCAGGTGCCAGTCAGAAAGGGAGAGTGATGTCTAATTCACTGCCTGGGAGAGTCCCCGGGAGGACTCCATACACTCAGCTTCTGCTGGTGAAACAGTCACTCTGTTATGCTCAATGCAATAGAATGGGAAGGACAGGACATTTATTCTTAGATGGAAGTTCTCCTACTTCACCAGGGACAGCTGTGGCTCTTGCACCTTTAGAAAGAACTTAGAAATGCTTGGACTTTACCCAGAAGTGTCTTCCATACCCTATTAAAAATTCACTGTCTTTTTCTCTGTTTGAGACACACCCTCTCCCCCATCATAATTCTTCATAGTTTGCTTTTTTACATTTTCATCAATTGTCTCAAAGACTTGCTCTTGTTTGGTTTCTCTTTGGGTCAGACAAATGATGCCAGAAGATCTGTCAAAACAAGGAACCTCCTGCAACCTGTTATTCCCGCTGTGCTCTAAAGCCCTTGCTTCCACTTGCACCACTCAACTCCCTAGTGGGGCAACATTCTCCTGCAGCCCCACGTCAGCCTGCTGCAGGGTGGGACCATGGCTGCATGCATCACAGCCCAGCTCCTGCTGCACACTGCCCTGCCTTTTTCCTGACTTGCTTTGCCATAATAAAAATTGTGTTTTCTTTCATAGAATCAGAGAATATTAGGGATTTGGAAGGGGCCTTAAAGACTCTCTAGTCTCAACCCCCCCGGCCATGGGCAGGGACACCTCCCACTAGACAAAGTTGCTCAAGGCCTTGTCCAACCTGGCCTTGAACTCTGCCAGGACTGGGGCACCCATGACCACCCTGAGCAACCTGTTCCAGTGTCTCACCACTCTCACAGTAAAAAATTTTTCTTCCTAATATCTAACCTAAATTTCACATCTTTCAGTTTGTATCCATTACTCCTTATCCTACCATTACAGTTCCTAATGAAGAGTCTCCCCTCTCAGCTTCCCTGTAGGCCCCCATCATATATTGAAAGGTTGTTATAAGGTCTGCACAACACATCNCACCACTCTCACAGTAAAAAAATTTTCTTCCTAATATCTAACCTAAATTTCACATCTTTCAGTTTGTATCCATTACTCCTTATCCTACCATTACAGTTCCTAATGAAGAGTCTCCCCTCTCAGCTTCCCTGTAGGCCCCCATCATATATTGAAAGGTTGTTATAACGTCTGCACAACAAATCTTCCAGTCTGAAGAGCCCCAACTTTCTCAGCCTGAAATAATTCACCTTTATAATAATTTTCCTTCTCCATCTGCAGTTCAGCCCTAAATAAAGCTCTTCTCCGATGGAAAAATTTCAAAGGACACTTTACAAAATTTTGAACTAATACAGCAAACTAGTGAGACACAATCATTGGAGAGATAGAAGAATTCGTGGTGCTCCCACCAACACAGAGCTGAGTTGAGAATGAGCTGTTAGAATGGAGTCAGGATGAAATTACTTCCGAGATGTGATTATAACTCCCAGGTCAAGAACAAGAATAGTTCCCTATTATTTCTTCAGGAAAACCTTAAAGAATAAGTAGGAAACTCTGTCCCGCTGTTCCCTCGTGGAAAAGTTGCCGCTTTGCATCCACTCGGCAAAACTACGGCCATGTCCTCCTGCAGCGGCGGGACGCGGCGGGCTCCACGGAGGGGCTGCCGGGGGCCGAGCGGCGCCCGGGCGGAGCGGCGGGGCCGCACTCGGGTGTCGCGGGGAACCGGGCAGAGACGTGGCGGG
>VZRH01001146.1:469236-509552 GCA_013397555.1 Urocynchramus pylzowi | reverse complement strand
GGGTTTGCGGAGGGCGCACGGCCCCGGCCCGGCGGCGCTGGGAGATGCTCATTCCGATGGGGAGAGCGGGAAAGGAGTGCGGAGCGGGACAGGGGGTGGCGGCGGGGCGCACCGCGGCGGGCACGGCGGCGCGGGGCTGCGGTGCTGCACGGCAGCGAGAGCTGAGCTCCCCAGCGGCTCCCGCCAGCGCCGGCTGCCGCCGGAGCCGGCCGGCCGGGCACCTGAAGCATCGGGACGTTTGGGAAACGCGTGTTGTGACAGAGACGGCTCTGAGTCACGGCTGCGGCTCCCCGTGGCACCTCTCCTTCCCCGGGGAGGAGGAGGAGGCCGCTTCTGTGCTTCACCGTGCCGCTGGCGTGGGGTGTGGGCTAAACACCGGTACCCGGGAGACCACGGCGACGGGGAAGTTGTGTCGGACCTTGCAGGGAAACGTAGCAACTCTGCGGCTTTTGAGTCGATCCTAGCAGCTTTTGGAAACAAAGCCAGGCACTCACCTGCCAGAAAGGTAGTTCACAAGACTCTTGAAAGTGACTTAATTGAATTCTCTCTGCCTTATCAAGATATAGGACACCTCGACCTTGTTTCTAGCTCGTATTTCCCTTTTGTGCAATCATCAAAGCTATTTGTGTTGATAGTGAAAGCAAAGGTCGAGGAATTAATAGAAATTATGCTTGAAAATGAGCCGTTTATTATTAAAGGTTATAATTTCTTCCCGCAGGTATGAATTTTGGCACATTGTGAAGTGAGAGGCAGTGTCCTCTCAGATTTGCAAGTGGGCACTTTTCACAAGTAATGCTTTCATGTAAGATATAGAGGGAATGTTAATGAGTAACATTTGCGTCAAGTGGATTTTTGTACTGTGTATTTTTTATTTCAGTAAAGTGGATTTTATGATGAGCATGGTTAAATATTATGTGTCAACAATGACTTACATCTAAAACTTGTCTTGGTTTTCTGTGGCATGTGCACCTGGACACCTGGACTGAGTTAAGTTTGGCAATTTCTTTCTTTCATGATTTGGTTTTACTTTTCTTTTTCTGATTAATTTCTGTTCCATATGTCTTATTATTACCCTTCCAAAAAGGAGAAATATTGTGCTGGATGTAGGGGATTACATAGCTGGAGGGCTGTAAGTTTAAAACTCTAAAGTTTTTGGGACTAAAGCTGAAACAAATGCATGAAACTTCCAATGCTGTAGAGAGCCTTGTGAAGCAGTAGCCTGCTTTTGAGCTTGAGGCTTTCACCTGCCCCCAAATTTGTATTTGTTTCTTTGTCTGTGCACTTAGGACTTTGTCAATAGAAAATGTTATTTATGTGAAAGCTGTCAAAATAAACATGGTATAACAGGATGTTTCTGCTGATGCTTTACTGAGATGCAGTCTGTTTTAATCTCAGCTGAAGAGGGATTCACAGGTTGAGCAGAAGGTAGGTGAAGTTTTTATGACCAAGGTGCCATACTGAAAATCTAGGTTAAACCCTGGATCTGTCAATGGTATGTGTCCTTGGGCAAGTTTCCTAATCTCTCATGGACCTAATAAAAGTACTTTCTTCCTCACTCCACTTGTCTACCTGGTCTTATTTAGACTGTAAGCTCTTCAGGCCAGAAGACTCACATTAGGAGCAGACAGGTTCCAGTCTGTGTGGTGTTGCCCTGTGCTACTATAATCAAAGTAATAACCCCTGGAGGGCCAAATCTTGCAGTTCCTATATGACCACAGTGAGCTTCAGAGGCTCTAAACAAAATTGCATTTGTTCCCCTTTGTCCCATATGCCTGCCTCCTTGTCATTCTTATTGCTATTATTTTGATAATTAACTTCATAGACATTTTTTCAGTACAAAAGTTTTAAAAGAATGTCTGAGAAGTGTGGCAGCCCACTCCTGGGATATTTTCAAAGTGTGATCTTGAAGCTATTTGACTGATGCTGTCAATCAAACAAGGCATATAGGAGACACTGTGGAATGGGAGGAACAGTTTCATTAAGACTACGCTTTTTGCACAAAGTTAGTGAAGTGAGTTGCCCTTCAAACTGCTCTTGAGCATGGTTTTGGAAGGAGGGAGTTGGAGCTGGGCAGGGCCAGGGAGCAAATCAATAACAACCAGTGGTCAGTAACAAATTGGTAAAGTGTTTTCAGTGACCATCTGTACTTACAATATAGCATGTTCCTGTATAGATCAATCTAGACTGGACTGACAGAGGGAAGGAAGCACTTGCTGGCAGGCCAAAGTCAGGTTCTAATGACTGCGCTGACCTCGTCCACACTGTTTGATGTCATACAAGCAAGCACATAGCTGTCTGCCAGTCTCTTAAAAGATCAATGAAAAATTGAAATTCACTCCCACTTACAACTCTAGAATCCAAAAAGCAGGAACAAGCTACATTTGTTATCTTGAAAAATGTTAACACCAGTTAATTTTGAAAGATGAAATAAGAAATAAAAGATTAATTCAGACATCCTCTGTGGTTTATTGTGACTTCATCAAATGTATTGAGCTTGCAATTATTTCCTGATAAGTACATTTCTTGTTGCTTACCTGCACTGGGTAGAACTGGATCTCTCTTCATCCAGTCAGCCCATGCCTTTGTGAAATGAAGTGTATAGTGGGGAGATTTTCTGGGGAAAGGTTGCTTTATACAGCCTCTCTCGTCTCCCTTTCTCTTTGTAGCCTGTGTGTAGAGCAGGAACGTGTGAGTTAGGTTGTCAATTGTGCACATTTGTATAGCTCTCAGCTCTATTTGGTGCTTCCCCTCCTGTTGCTCCTGAAGCCCCAGCACGTTCTCTGGGTACCAATGGCCCTTTCTTGGCTCCCTTGGAAGCCTTCAGACCTCTAAACCTGGCCTGGGACACCTCTCTATTATTACTATTATTACCAAAGCCATAGCTTTGGCTTTTATGCAGAAATGAACGTACGAATGCATGTCCTTAATTTATCCCTGCTATGGGCAGGGAGCAGAGCTCTTTCTGGGTTCCCAGGACTGCATTTTTGGCCGGTTGGCTCCTTCCAGTGCCCTCTCGTGGCTCCTCTCAGCAGTACCTTTGAGCAGCCACCACAAACCAGCCGTACCTGCCTCCTGCTCCTTAAAACAAGTTCAGAGAAGCACCAACACTCAGCTTTGGTATAACTCCTATGGCTGCTCACTGCTATATATGTACACCGAAAATACTTCAGAAACTTATTAATCATGTATGTAATAATTCAAAAGAAAAAACTTATTAGTTTTGAACTTGGGTAACATTTGCCTTCAGATTTCTTTGCTCATCCAATCCAGTTTCATTCATAATACCAATTCAAAGAAAATTTCCTTTATCATATGTGTTAGCATGGAAGAGAGATGGAATTTAGGGGTTTTTTATCAATAAAAACCCCTAAATGCATTGTTCCATAATAGTATTTGTAGTATTGCAGAAGTCCAACTCAAGTCATGAAATGCTATTTAATAATGGTTAATGAAACTGATTATTTTACAGATGCTTCTGGAAGGGGGTTTCTTGTTACAATTATCTCAGTTACAATTAGATGCCCAGGAGAATACAGGGAGGAATGCAGCATGTTCACAGTGCAGTATCATGTTCAGGTGGCTCTCCAAAAATTCAGTTTCCATAAGATCGCAATGAATGCTTGCACAGTTATTAATACCACAGATCAACTTTCTGTATGTAATGAAATAGGCCTGAAAATCACAACATAAAAACATTCAATATGCTATTTGACTTATGATATCAAGACTTCAGAGTGCACCCAGCTCATCTTCTTAGGCTTTGTTCTGCAGCCGCTAGGGACAGAAATGAAAAAAAAGAACTAACAGCTAATATTTGGATGGAGAGTTCCAAGTCCCAAAGGCTAAACAAACCTGAAGGTGCTTCTCTTTTCTGTCCTTTATTGATGAAGCAAATGGTCAGGGTGAAGAGAGGCTGACTGCCTTCCATCTCTTCAGCACAGCACTTCAGAGCCTGGCAGGTAGCAGAGGAACTGGCAGTCCTTGTAGGAAGTCTCAGCAGCATTAGGGCATGAAGCTATGGGATACAGAGGTGGAGCTAATGCCTTTTATCTCCAAGGCAGCTCCTCCCTCTGCAGAGTGGAGAGGCAGACAGTGCCCAAGCAGGTGTCATTCCAGTCAGCTTTGCATCTCTGATGTCTCATAGTGTCTGAACACTGGGTGTTGAGATGCACCTCCACCCCTGGAACTGCATCAAGGCCCAGAGAAAGCAGCTGAGATGAGAAGAGCCAGGAGACATGGAGCCAGCTACTTAAAAAAGGCAGCAGGTAGGGGAATGTGGCATGGGAACAGGTTGATGGTACAGTTGCAGGTTGTCCAAAAAGTGAACAGTTGGAAGATAGAGTAGAAGGGTTATGGATAAATAGAAAATGCATGTAAAAGGACACAAAAGCTCTGTATTCTTTAATAATTTTATTTAGGAGACTTGGCTGTTTTATGTAATGCTCCTATTACAACTGCATGCAATAGTCTTGTGCTGTTATTGTTCATTAATCCTTGAGAAAAAGGGAAATACTGTTATCTTCACTTACAAATGAGATATTGAAAATAACTGAGAGACTGAGCCACAGAATAGGGAAATGAACCTACCTCCCCTAACAGCAATTTGCTTTCTAGATCATGTTTTGAGAACTAACTATGCATGTATTATTTAAGGATTTTTTTCTTTTTTTTTTCAGTAGGAAGAATGGCAAAAAATAATTGCCAGCTCTAGAACATATCTGGCACATCAGCCACTGTCTATGAATAGGAACTGAAAGAAAGAGGAAAGGGAAATGGAGCTTGTGGGAGAGGAGAGCACTCATTCCATTTGTTTTAATTTGTTTTGCTCTTTTCCATGTTGGTTTATGCTTTTTTGGGGGGGTGGGTTTACTAGATTTATTTTGCAGATGACTATGAGAATAGACAGCAGCAAAACAAAGGTTTATTTTAATTTACCCTCAAATTTGAAGATGAAAAGCATATGAAATTAATTGGGAGGTACAGTCAGCACCACTCTTGCTGACCCATTAACAACATTTGAGTGTTGTGGGAAAGATGAATCCCCTCCTTAGACTGTTCTAGACAGTCTCTAAATTAAATCATTTGGACATAGTTACTTGTTAAAGGCACACAGATGTTCTTACTGCCTCATGCAGATCATTTACTGAGTTCATTTGTTGCAAGTAATTCCTTACTGTATTACCTTGACCAACATTTAATCTCACAGGTCTGGCAATAGAAGGTGGAAATACAATCCTGTGTTGGAAATATATTTTTTCACCTTCTTCTCTTGGGAAGACATTTGTTGCAGAAGTGCAGACATACTCAGTTTTGTATGTATTTGATCATATTCGTACTTGGTGCTTCAATTATGTTGTCTTGCTTGCAGTTTGAGGTGTCTGCCATTGCAGGCTTTATTTTGTCATATTCACAAAAGTAGTCCTCTTTACCTTCTTGGGTGTTAGATATAGATTTGGGGCTTAACTCCTCATAATTACAAAGAATTTTTTAAAATCAGCTTCAAAGTACATGAGCTGCATGGGTGAGGAGAGCAGACAGGATACCAGGACAGGATTACTTGGGTATATTGTTGTTCCAGTGGAGCTCCCTTCCTGAACAAAGCATTAATAAAGAAATTCTTTCATAAGAGATACTCCACCCAGGAATGTTTCAGGGTGCAAGTGTTCTATTGTGTCTTGATGTGGAGGAGATACTATTATTACTTACCACTGATACTGTGCCACCGGTGTGTTTAGTGGTTTGTAAACACTAATGAAAATAGGTCTTTGAAGCCCTGAAGGGCTAATATGCTAAAGAAGTGCCAGTAGAAGCAAAAATGGCAGGGAAGACCAGCATTTAAAAACCTTTACTTGCTTTGGTAAACAATTACTATCATAAGAATCCCATTTTGAGACTTCCCTTGTTTGAGTGGGGGTACTGTAGCCAAATGCAATTGGTAAGTTGCATATCAAGTTTTTTTCTCATTGTGTTTTTTTATAGTCCTATCTTTTGATGGGGTCTAGACTCACAGACTGGGGCTTCACACAGGGTGAAAAAGAGAAGTAGAAATGGCCAGAGGCAGGTAGGCACTGTGTGTGCCATTTTCTCTGTTGGTTTTTACTCTATCCATCGGGGCTAACGAGACCAAAGTCTGTGATGTAACTCCAGTTTTATGCCTACAAAGCAGAGTCTGGACTAGCATTGCTGCCAGCTCGTTGGTCTTGTCCTTTCATAATGAACTAATTTCAGTATCAATCCTTTCCTCTAAAGATTTGCACTTGGTGTTTGAGGGCAGGGGGTTTCTTATGGTGTGTGTGATGGCAGAAGGAAGAACCTTATGAGGTGTGCAACGTTTGAAAGAGCCTGCCTATAGGGCACTGAATGTATTTCTTCTTTTTTCAGGTTACTGGGTCCATGGTGGCTCCCCACAGGGCTGGCAGGGCAGGGCCTGGCCACCAGGGCCTGTCCCCGGTGACACAGACGGGCACCGCGGCGATGGCTGTGGTGGCATGGCAGGGCCCCGGCCAGGCTGTGGGGCTGAGTCACGCTCGGGGCTGGGGTCAGGCCTGCTCCACCACAGGCTGGTGCTCACGGGGCAGGGCCAGAACGATGGTGCGGGGCCATGGTCAGCCGAGAAGTCATGGCAGGACCAGGCCTGGTGACAGTGACCGGGGGCAGCCGTGATGGCCAGGCAGGCCAGGGGTGAGGTGGCCGGGCTTGAGGCCGAGTTGGGTGTCAGCCTAGGGGTGAAGGCAGAGGCTGTGCACAGACAGACCTGGGGATGCAGCTGGGGCTGGAGCTGGAGCTCGGCCCAGCGGGACAGCCTGCGCTGAAATGCAGCTCCCCGGGGCAGGAGGGCTCAGGCCTGCTCAGGCCTGTGGCTGTTGTCTTCACGACACCTTTGTCTGAGGACACCCAGCTCTGCTCTTCCCAAGCTGGTCCAGGGCCCAAGCAGCCAAACCCACACGAGTGGGAATGGCATTCTCAGGGCACTTTCACCTGTGCTCATTCAAATGCAGGCCTTGTGCTGGGTCTTTCAGACTGCCTAGACTAATGTTTACATTTTCAAGTGACCAAATGGTGTAAAAGTGAAAATCAGATGGATTATTATTGTTATTATCGAGCTCACTGTCTGATGTCACTAGGGCTGCCAAAAGTAAGATGGTGTTGAAACTGATGGGATTTAAGCAAAGACTTACTGTTAAGTCATAGGCAGACATTTTCCAAGTCCAAGCTTAATGGTAAAAGTAGAATTTATTAGAACAATTTATAAATTAGGTCAATTTATCTACATAGAACTCTGTCTATGTAGATAAATTGACCAGCCTTCAAGAATAAATAGGTCGGACACAGCAGAACAAGCAAGCATTAACTATTGAGTAGACAGTCAATATGGGGAGTTGTTCTGGAATAGCTAATGCAGAGCAGTCCAATTTTTTTAGGTTTTCCATGGACTTGTGACCCAATTACAGACTTGTGCACCTTGTAGGAAGTCTGCACAGTTCCCAGGTTTGATCTTTCCAACAGTAATGTCTCTATATTCTCAACACCCCCTGTCTCCTCCACAATTCTGCAAATTCTGTCTCCTCCACACACTGCAGAAAGTGCAGAAGTTAAATTATTAATTGACATTAGCTGGAATTGGAAATTGCCATTAGGTGGAAGAAGACAGCTTTCCATTCTAAGCAAGCAGAGAGTCATTGAAATGCCTGTATGAGAAGAGAATGATTTTCTCATGCTGACAGCTTCTACACACTGTGTCCCAACACCTTCAAGTCCTTGCATGTATTTCAGAAATGATAAATTTGTTATGCCAGTAATTCAAAAAAGTGTTTTGCAGAAACACATCTGATTCATGTTCAGAGTGGCTAGCTATCTCCCCGTGCGTACTGGCACAGCTGTGCTCCAGTGGTGTGCTCAGGTTACATGTGTCACATAGTCTGTCAAAGGCTGCAGCACCTGCTTTCCATAGTGAAGCCCAAGGCGCTGGAGTTTTGCTGGATTTGATCCCTGATGTACTTCAAACTCCTGCATCCATCCAGACATGCAGCACTTGCACCTCCCGCAGATGTGGCTCTCAGCCTGGCTAACAGCTGGGGGCAAAGCTACTTGGGCTGTGTGTCAGGATTCCAGCTGATGTTCACTGGTGTCTGTCAAACATTGTTTTGATGGCATTTGAAAATTGTTGTGAGTATCCGTCTCCTTTTCTTCTTTTAAATTTGGGGTTGCCAGTGGTTTGTGTGTACTGAATTTAATTACCCTTTAAAATCTTTTTTCCACGGCAGCGAGGTTTTCAAATCAAGTGGAGTCTGGCCCACTGGAGTTTTGAATTTTGGGCACAGAGATCCCATTTTCTTTTCTGTTCCAGAAATTTAAACCAGGACTATCTAAAGTAAGGCCTGACCTTTGTTTGGTCTTTCCTGTACTTGTTTTAAATTGACAAATTACGTATTTCCTTGGAGCTTACAGTCTGAAAAAAATTCACTACTTAAGTATTTAATGCAAGAAATTCATTAAAGCAGGTGGGGAAATATGGGATTTGTTCTGAGGACATGTGCATCTAAAAGTTCACAGGAAATGTATTTCTAATCCTTCTTTGCAGGTAAATTATTATGTTTACATTGTTAACTGTAATAAACTGTATTTAAATGTCTGCATTTTAAATGCTTAACTGAAACGATCTTCTTTTTCTCAGTCTTACCTCAGAAATAAATCCATATACTAGTACCATATTAACTGTGAACAAACACATCAAAACCACAAAAGCCAAGAGTAAATGATGAAAAGTACAGTATTTTTATACTTTATAGCACATAAATTACATCGAATTTACTTTGTTGTTGGAATAATCAAGGAACTGTAACACTTCTACTGGCCATGTCTTTGGATTTTTAGATCAGTAGGGGTCTGAGTGCAGAACGCTGCAGTCAGGAAAAGCTGCAGCACTATGTCTGGTGTGCTCTGCAGTCTTTGTCCATTAGAGACTTGTGTGTTCTTAAATACATATTTATATGTGTATATTTGTGTGTTCTTTAATATATGCAGAATTATACACATGCAAATATAATATTTTAAAGTATTATTATGCTATAATATTTCCATTTCCAGTGGAAGGATTGTGATAAATTATGAGAGTATAAGGTACTATAGCAGAGGATCTCTGTGTAAGTATATATTACATACATGTATATAAGCATTACATTTCCAGATGAAAAACACCCACTGTGTCAACTTTTAAAGCTTTCATTAATTCTTATGACCTATTTCCTTCGTTTAAAGCAATGTAAATGAGGCTTTTGTAGTGTTACAGTAACACATAAACTGTGTGCAGGTACAATGACCTGTCTTACTTTTGTAGTCCAGAACTATGAATTCTGCTCAATGTGGGACTCTGCACAATCATCTGAGATAGCAAAGGTGTATTTTTAGAGCCCCAGGCTTCAGACTTAGCTCTGTACAAGCAAATGTCTAAGTCTGTTTGGAGCCTCTCAGTTTCAGAACTGTGTCCAGACCCATGGGCCATCATACACAAACGTGCTTGTAGAGGTTAGGCTTTGCTCTTAATTTGAAAGCAATTCCCCTCTTACAGAGTTCTCACCTAGCCTGTGTTTTGTTTCTTGTTTTGTTTGGTTTTTTTTTCTTATATTGTTTGTGAGGAAAGGTTTTTCATAAAGAAAGATGAACAACAACATAAGGAATAGTTTCTGCATTGTATGTCTTTTTAAGGCAGTTAACTTTACAATACATGACTGAGCTGTAAATTACTTGCAATAGATGACTGTCTCTTTGCATGCTATCAATATTTATAAAAGATGATTGTAATCAACTAGCAGCTCTACCCTGGCAGAGTAAATATGTCTCTGTTAATCATTAGCTTCAGATTTATTGAGAGACCTGATCCTCAGCCTTTCTACCCATTATGTGGGACGCATGGTATACATCTTACATTTCCATGTAAGATTTCTGGGACAGAAGTTCAGGAGCTTACAACTTATTCCTGGCATGCAGTGTTTTTGGACTGAGATTACATCTATGACTGCAAATAAACCAGAACCTTTACATGGAGAATTATATCCATTGTCTCTATTAGCATGTATTAATATTAATAGAAATTCCTATTAATGAAGTAATCTCATTAGAGACATTAATTACTACCATTCAGAAGCTATGTGACACACTTTAAAGATGATAAGTGGCTTTTCTTTCCGTTGCATCATGGGTTTGTTTTGTAATTATCATACAATATTGGTAGGTAGCTTGCAAGTATTAACAGCATAGTAAAGTAACACCCTTTTTTCTAGACTGTCATTTGTAGCCTACAGAGACATTGTAACTAATCGATAAGACATTCACAGAAGAGAGCTTTCCCCTGTATTGCATGCACTGTGAAAGGAACTGCAGAGAGTCAGCCCAAGCTGGAGAGTCACCAACAGCTGTGACATTCCTAGTGGTATTTCACCTCATCCGCTCTTAGTGACCAGCTGCCCAAACCACTTAAAGCTTTCATTTTCTAAGTGTGTATAACTGCTACAAGATCTGTACTTACAGACTTTTCCGTTTGTTCCAGCAGGGCTGAAATGATGTTTTCACTGTAAACCCAGGGTAGCTGCTAAAGAAATAGTTTCATGTTAGAAGTAATGCTTTGAGGCATTGTTACACCTTGAGATGCATGATTAATCACCCTCAGCTCCCGTGATCTCAGTTTTCAATGCTCTGTTTTGAAAACTTAACTTTTTGAAGGCAGCCATTGAGCTTCTCATTTCAGAGCTTTAATTGAGAACTTCTGATTCCTGAGCTGCCAGAACAGAGAGGAGTTATGTAGTCAGCATGAGAATTAACCTTTGTTCTTGCCCTTACAACATTTCCTAGTTTTCCATTTCAAAGGAAAGTGTCATTCTATGCTCTTGCGCAGGAGAGCAGACAAAAGCTTCAAGGGGAAAGGAGTGTTGGACTTGATGAAGGAAAACAGCAGCTAGTGTAAGTCAGTATATTAATTTCACATAGTTTAATATGAGAAGTTAATGTTTTGGAGAAAACAGAGGTAACTTTTGGTCACTGTACAGAGGGTGTTGAAGTTAAAGAATTGTAGACACAAAAGTCATTGTGATTTATTGAGTAAAAGTATTCGATGTCCACTGGGAGTCCAATGTTTTGTGTATGCTCATAGCCTCACTGTCTTTGTGGATTGTGTGTAATGAATGCCCACAATGCCACTGGATTAGGCTATCTCAAAGCAGGTGATCAGCTTTAATTTAAAAGAATAAATTTGTTGAATAGAGATAGTGTAATAATGTCAGATTTTGTGATTTACTTGACTTTTTAATGAAGAAGAGGAGAAGTGGGAATGGAAGGGTTTTCCCCAAGCAGACAAGGTAGAACTTTAGTAAGGGCAGGAAAGATGTTCTGCCTTTAACTCACATATTCCATGACTGTATCCCTGATACACTCAGCAGGCCTTAATGTGTGAATCTGATACCTGTTCTCAAAAAAGTGTTCTAAGGACAAAATTATATTTCTGTTTGGAGGTATCTGTTTATGTATCCCTACTTGCTGTTTGAAAGGATACTTCTCCCTGCATATCAAATTCATGTGCAGAAGTGGTATGTTATGTTTTAAGTACTTCTGCCTATTAAATGTACAGTCTGGGAGGAAAAATAGAGAAGATGAATTACCTTTTCACTTTCTTCTGCCTTCTGTCTCTTGGTTTTGCACATTACTGGAATGTAAATATTTAGGGATAATTATGAGGTGGCAATGTCATGCGATTACTAAAGTGGAACTGAAAACATATGCCATACAGTTCAGTGCTGGGCACCCCTGGCCTTCAGGTGAATATTTCTTGTCACTTCCAGTTGCTCTTTTCCAGGCAGGGGTGTCACCACTAGGGGACTCTCCCTCCCGCAGCCTGACCTGGTGCCTGTTCAGGAGAGCTGAAGTCCTTCCATTGCATTTATTGGTGTTTGGGTCCGCGTCAGTCACAGACACTGAACCCACACACTCTTTATTCTGCGTTGTTGTGCCACATCCTCCTTGCCCATGCACATCTTTAGTTCTGTTGGTCACATACTCAGATAAATATATCTGAGGGCAACTTAGTGGGTTAATGGTCATTATAAAATGAATACATAATAACAAAAATGACAGAAGGATGAAAAAGTATGAACACTCAGAAATCTATTACTTCGGGGGAAGAGAAGATTAAATTTGAGCAGCAACAACCCATCAGGTTAGATTCAAGCATTATTGATTGGCAGCGCATTTTGTTAATCAAAAAGAGGAAACCTTGACTTTTCAGATAATTACTGCAGAAATGCTTAATTTTACAAATATCAAATAAAAAAATAAGTGAATTTTCAGTAAAATCTTTTTACATTGTCTTGTAGTATGTACAACCAAACCATGGGAGTCTTTTTTCCTCTGTGATTCATCTACTTGTGCATAATGTCTTACATGTAATAATGAGGCTGACTTGGTTCATTTTTATTAGCCAAGCAGACAACAGTAAGAAAGAAAAATAAACAAAACATGCTTTAACGTGAGTAAAAGTATACCAGCTACTAAGAATAAAGACTGCCTTAGAAAACAGACCTGTTGTGTGTCTGACGTGCTAGGAAAGAGTGTGTTGACTCATTGTTTTTCTTCCTGGTAGGATTAACCTGCCACAGGAGCTTCTCTAGCACCTTGGAAACCAAAATGTTGTTGTTATTGTTATTATATGTTTCTAGGAAATGATAGATAATAATTTTTTTCAAATTATTTCAGCTGGTGGCCTTTGCCTTTGTCAGTAATACTTCTTTTCCCCTTTTTTTCTAATTAAGATGACAACTTGGAAGTATGTCTTTAAATTGTTTTCATAAAATTAAAAGGACCTATAAGTAAGAAAATATAATTGCATATGCATTTGTCCTAGTTTTGGACAATTTGGAAGGGAACTTCCAAAGGGATGTTCCCTAAAGGACAAAATTCAGCGGCTCTTCCCCCCACCTGTTCAGGTGATAAACTTCCTTTGAGAAAAGTGGAATAAACTCTGTTTATTTAACAAGCGAAGTATTCACAAACATGAGAAAATGAAAAACACTAAACCATGGAACCTCTCTTTGTTCTGAAGAGATGACAAATAGAGAGAGTCCTTTTGAATAGTTCAGAGTCCTTTTCGTGGGTGTGTCCTCGGCTTTCTCTCAGTCTCTCCGGAGCTCAGGTCCGGTGTCCCGGCCACAGTACAGTTTGGGGGGCCCCCAGACAATAGTCCTGGTGTTCCCGGACCGAACAATGGCTGAACAGTTCCAAAAAACCCTTCTGACTTCAGCTAACGAGAGGAAAAAACAGCAAAAATAGCAAGGGAAAACTCCCCGTCTGTCTGCAGAGCGGAGAACACCGAGAGCACTGTTTACATCTCTGTTTTGAGTACAGCCGCGAAAAGAATTCCACCGCTTTTCCTTCTGCCCCCTTCGCTCTCAGATCTAGTTTTAAAGGTGCAGAAGTTATTTCTCGGCTAAACATAAGAATGAGAATACAATCCAGCATCATAAAGTCGCCCCAGGACAGCGTTTTAGAGCTATTTGTGGCTGTGACAACATCCAGAGTTTTCTAGAAAAATAGCTGGTCATGGAAATGGTGGAGTTGTACAGTTCACTAGTGCAGTATAATGTACGAAATGGTGAGAAGGGGATAAGTTGAACTAAAAAATTTAGGAAAGAACAGGTTTTTCAGGCATTGATTTTTAACATCTCCAGCCTTTTCTTCCTGGCAAACAAGGAATATGAACAGAGTAAAGAGAAAAGCTTGGTTTAGGTTACTGCAAGTTATCTGCCCTGCTGTATTTTTTATCTAATGCTTTCAACACTATTTTTCTTTTCTGCAGTCCTTTCAGTCTTGTATTTTCAGACACTGAGAACTTTAATCCAATGAGTGAATTTGATCTGTTTATTCTTCACCTGGTGCAATTCCTCATTCTTTGTAGTTGTTGCTTATCTGTTCTCTTATGAGGTCTGTGGTAAAAAGGGCCAAATCCTGCTCTGCTAAAGTCAATAAGAATAATAATTTCTGCTTTAGCAAAAATGGGATTGAATCCTCTGTCCTCTGCAAACAAGTGCTGTCCCCAAATGTCCTATTTGGCAACCCTACTACTTTGAACACGTGTTCCTCTTTATATTTAGAGTGAAGATGGTAAGGAAAATGCCTTTCCTCTTACAGTAGCAATTAAAGCTCCTTATTATCCTAACAGGAAGTGGCAGGGGAGGCTACACATCTATTGACAGTATTTATGATAACCCACATGAAAGTCTAGAGCATACAAACATTTAGGGTAACTTTTCCTTGGAGATGTCTGTAAGAAATACTGGGACATCCTTGTGCCAATAAGGAAGAGATGTTTTTTAAAACAGTGCAAAGAAGTTTCTTCTGAGTGATTCATTGGTTTAGACGCTGTGTAGAATAATAGATGGGAAAAGATAATGAGCCTGTGAGTTCATTTAGGGTTGCTGCCTGCACTGGTTTGTGGAGCAGTCTCCTGTAAGTAATCCTGGGAATGGATTTGCCTTCAATCCCACAGTAGTTTATAGATACTTTTCCCAGTCACAATGATGTTGTCTCCTCTCAAAAGGTAGTGGCTCCAAGTGTACAAAATAGCTGTAGGCAAATGAGGAGTAAGGATGGATGGAGCAGACTGGGAAGCAGGATTAGTACATTTGGTTTAGAGTGCAGTAGGTGTTTTGACACTCCTAAGGTGCAGTGTCTCAACACATAATGTGTAATCCAAGTAACAATAGTGCTGCCTCAGAGGCAGGTTCATTGCAATACTGAGTGCAGATACCATCTCCTGCTGTAATTGTTTCTTGAGATGGGCTTTCCTTCTGGCTCACAACTGGTGCTCATTAGTGTCGTGAGGGGGCACGTAAACTTGACAGAGCAGGTATGTAGGGAAATGATGTGGTTTGGCTGGGCGTCATCGCGAAGGAGAAATACTTAATAGTCATGCAATAGTGCAACTACGTATCGTGTCTCATACTCATTAACTACTATTCGTTACTCAAATAACTACATATATAGGGTTCCACATATGGGCCTCTGTGTGTGTATAAATATAAATATGCACAGGCAGTTTAAAGGATTTATTTGATGAGTTGGGCATGACAGCACAATTCAAAAGCAGCATATTCACAGATAACGACTACATATAATGCCAAACATGTACCAGTAAAGACTTTACAGTGTTTAAGCACTGAAGTTAGTGTTTGTGCAAGACTTTAACTCCGTTTCTCGGTGCAAGGCGTGTTTGTGCAGTGCCTGGTATGGTCGATTATAGAGTGATTGTGGGGTTTTTACATTTCCCTTTGCTCTGGAATGCGTAAATGTGCGGCAAACAGCTGTTTCCCCTTGTCCGTCCTGTCGCTTCCCGGCCGCGGGCGCTCGGCGGGNCCGGCCGCCCCGGGAGCGGCCATGCCAGCGCCGCTTGCCCCGGGAGCGGCCATGCCAGGCCCGCTGGCTCCTCAAAGGCCGCGGGTCGGAACTGATGCTCCCCGCTCTCGGGACTCCAGCAGAACTGCCCAGGGGTTGTTTCCCGGGCAGGCGCTGTGGCTGCAGCTGCTCCCCAAGCAGCTCATGCCTTCCTCTGTGCGCCTTTACTCCTCGCAGTGTCTTGGATCCCCTTTGGTAAGGCCACAGCAGTGAGGTCATGGAGTTGGCTCTTGAGAGCACATTGTTCATCCCCTCCTGTTTCACATCAGTGCTAGGCTGCGTTCCAGGCTGCACAATGCATTTACGGTGTTTAGTCACTCCCATGGTGCGGTAATATCTGCGATGATTAACATTTTTGCCTTTGTAATGAGTTTATTTGGAATGGCTAGTACTTGTGCATGTGGCTGTGTAATCTTCTTCAAGGGAAATACTCATTTCCCAAAAATGTCTCCCTTCAGCCTTCCTGTCCATCAGATGCCACCAGATGCACAGTAGGGACTAGTATGGACAATGAACTCTATAAATTCCAGATCAAAATATATCTATTTCCAGACTAGATGTTTAATTTTAAGTTTGTTCTGTGAAGTAGCATTGTCTCAGATGAGTTTTTATTTAAATTGATAACTGAAGCAACTTATGTTCTCTGAGAGCATCTATATTCCTGGACACAGATTATTACCACTGATTAAGGAGGCATATTTACATGAAAGCCTTGCTCAGACATTGGTATTACATCTCCAGGCTGTGCATGAAGTCTTGTTTTGTTGCCATCAGAATCAGTTGGGGGTGTGGGTTTGCTGTATTTGCATCTATACTTTCGACACTAGTGTAATGTAATTTGAAAACAAGTAACTTTGCACGTCCCTTGCACTATTCCCACTCCTTTGCAACTGTACCTTGTTCTTTTCTGTCCAGCTAAACAATTCATTGCTATGACCTCTTGGTCTAAAATCTGAACTTGCTACTAAGCATCTTCTTCGGTTGCAGCCGCGTGTGTGTAGCTTGCTGAGGCTGCACCTCAGTGTGGCAGAACATTCATATTCATTATTAGTTGCCTCCATCCATATTGAACACAAGCAGAATCACTATGCATCAAGGAAAGAGGAGAATGTGATAAACTTGTTGAACATGTTGCATGAATATCCATTAGCTGCATTCTCAATTCACTGTTCTCCTTTGCATGGAAAATGTGTAGTGGACACCTCATTGTCAGGGCATCAGTGATCTACCCTTAGAAAATAAAAATAATCTTGTTATTACTTGTATTTAAATGAGTGAATAAATATCTCAAAAATTACTTTATTTAGGGTGTTATTTTTTCTAATTTGATTATTGGATCAACTTAATCTTACTTTCAATTAGTTTTAGAATGCATATGGATTGCCTTATTCTTGCAAGGAAAAAAGATGCACTTCCTCAAGGAAGAGAATAATGCAAGCATATGAGTCATCCACTTAACCTGGTCCCATAATCTCATTTGTTAAACAGTAGAATGTTGCTGTCACTAAAACTTTTTTGTGATTGTTGTGAATGTATCATGTCTCACTGACTTTGTAAAAGTCATTATATGTAGAGATATACTGTAAATAATGAAAAACAGGGTGAGTTCCTAATGATGGCCCTGTAATATCTAAAATGGCTTAATTTTTTTTTTTCCTTTTCAGCAAACTTCTGAAGAGAAAGAAGTCTGAAAAAGGGCTGCAGGGAGTGACTGGAGAATGGTTTGAAGAAATAAAAAGGAGAAAATTTCAGAATTACATTGATGTCAATAGAATGTTAAAACCACCATTAGAGCATCAGCTAAGGAAGAACAAAAACACCAGTAAGTTGCATTTGCCCATTTCCTTATCTATATAATAATGGTCACCAAACCAATGTCTTATGGCATGCCAGAGTGTAATAGTTAAGGAGTTTCTGAAATTGCACTGAGCCTCTTCTCATAGCATAGTTTTACTAACAATGTCTTTTCAAAATGGGTATGTTTCTTTAAGCAGATTCTGTTAAAAGCAGAGCTGGGATTCACAACAGAAATTCCCTGATATTTTTATGCCGTAGTTAGAATCATAGTATGGCCCAGGTTGGAAGGATATCAAAAGATCTTCAGGTCCAGTTTTTCATAGGAAAGGGAACCTGGATAAGATTGTTTGACATCGTTTGCAGTCACATCTTGTAAGGCTCTAGTGATGGGGACTCTACCATGTCCCTGAGGAGGCTGTTCCAGTGATTAATTGTTCTCACTGTAAAAATGTCTTTATTAATCAAAATGAAATTGCTATAATTATAGTAAATACAGTGGTAGTTTCCCAATCAAAGCAGTTATGTCTGCATTGTACAAAAAGGTTCTGGTTTAACCCCAGCTGGCAGCAAAGCACTACACAGCCACACACTCACTCCCCAACCATGGGAGGGAGTGAAAGTTGGAGGGCTAAAAGTGAATTGAGGTAAAGACAGTTGATAAGTAAAGCAAAAGCCACACACACAAGCAAAGCAAAGCAAGGTATTCATTCACCACTCCCCATGGTCAGGCAGATGTTCAGCATCTCCAGGACTCCATCACATGTAATGGTGACTTGAGGAGACAAATGCTGTCACTGTGAATGTCCCCCCTTCCCTCTTCTTCCCCTAGATTTTATATGCTGAGTATGATGCTGTATGGTATGGATATCCATCAGGTATGCTGGCCGCAGCTGTGTCCCTCCTGCCTCCTTGTACACCCCCAATCCACTCGTTGATGGGATGGGCTGAGAAGCAGAAAAGCCTTGGCTCTGTGTAAGCCCTGCTCAGCAGTAAGGAAAACATCCATGAATTACCAACACTGTTCTCAGCACAAATCCAGAACATAGCCCCATATTAGCTACAATGGAAATAATTAGTTATCACAGCCAAACTCAGCACATTCTTTAATCCTTATTCCATGCCCTTTATATCACTCTCAGGTCCCACACTATGCAGTATGTCCCCATTAACCACCCCACTGCCTTCACCTTGTCTGTGCTCCAGCTTAGACTTGCCCATATACTGCAGTGTCTCAGGGGTACACCTGCTCCAAGTAGAGTCACAGTCTCTCCATGGATATACTTGATTCAGCATGGACTTACCCACAGCCCCAGTCCATCTGAGGTGCACCTTTTCCAACATGGCCTCCTCCATGGGCCACAATGCCTTCAGAAATGCACCTACTCCTATGTGGCTTTACCCATGGCTGCAGTCCCTGCAGGGGAGTACTTGCTCTGTTGTGGGCTTATCCATGGCTACACACTTTGAGGTTCTCCCTGATGACCACATGCACAGCCACAGATTCTTTGAGGTGTATACCTTCTATGGACTTATTCTTGGTCACAATCCTTTCAGAGGTACACCATAACCATGGCACATAACCATTCCACCAAGGAGCACTAGGCTCTAATTTACAGCCTGGCAAGCAAGCCTCGTGGCAAGCACTGGAGCCTGTCAATTAATAGCTAAACAGCAAGAAAGTGATAAATTCAGTCTAGCACATTCCACTGAGATCTGTCATTATCTCAATCACTTCAAGCCCTACACTGGGCATCCTAAAGGACTCTTGTGGTTCAGCCATCAACTAAGCACTACCCAGTGGCTCATTCACTTGACCCCCATCAGGATGGGCAGGAGGCTAAAAGTGAGAGAACTCATGAGTTGAGATAAAGACAATTCAATAGGTAAAGGATAAGCCTTGCACATGAGGAAGCAAACCAAAGAATTAAGTCACCACTTCCTTCAGGCAGGCAGGTGTTCAGCTGTCCCCAGGAAAGCTGGGCTCCATCATGCACACTGGTTGCTTGGGAACACAAACACTATCACTCTCAACATCCTCCCTTCCTTCTTTTCCCCCCAGCTTTCTATGCTGAGCACATTGCTGTATGGTCTGGAGTGTCCCTTGGGTCAGCTGGGGTCAGTGTCCCAGCTGTGTCCCCTCCCAGCTCCTTGTGCACACTGAGCCTACTTGCTTGTTGGGTGGGGTGAGAGGCAGGAAAGGCCTTAACTCTGTGTAAGTGCTGCTCAGCAGTAACTAAAACATCCCTGTGTTACCAACACTGCTTCCAGCACAAGTCCAGAACACAGCCATGCAAGCAACTATGGAAAAAATTAACTATACCAGCCAAAACCAGCACAAAAAAATTTGGTTTTGCTTAGTTTTCTTAAAAAACTAAAAGCACCTAAATGACATTTGGAATAAGTAGATGAGTTTGGGTGAGAAGGGTTTGATTATACCAGTGGAAAACTTTTCTGGTAACACTGGGCTAAAGACATGCCAGTGCTTATTATCAGGGTGAGTGTCAAAGCCTGACCAGGAAGCAAGTTCTTGAGATCTCATTTCACAGGTTCTGATGCTCATCCAAAATGAATGTGCACAAGAAACATGGTGTCTCTATAAAAAGCATGGTATTCTGTACTGTCTTTCATTTTCTATCCAGATAGCTCTCATGCATAATATATGCTTTCATTCCATTCACACTTCTTCATGTTTTTCATTGACCTCCTCCTATTTGTGCTTCATAGCAACTGGAAGTAGAGTCATGTATTTCAAAAGAAAAGTGAAACTTTAAACATTTTCCTCATACTACAGACTTGCACAGAACAAATCTCAGTCTTTCCTGACCTTTTATCCCCAACATTCCCTCTAGTCCTCAGCTACCTACTATTATTCTCTTTCAGAGATGGTCTAATTGACTAAACTCTTTGTAATTGTTCTCTGGTGTTTAACTTTGAAAGCACCTGTTTCTATTTCAGATCTGAAGAAGGGCTTGTGTGCCTCATTTCCAACTAAAAGTTGCCTAAATAAAAGATACTACTTCTACCTGCAAGCCTTGCTGTGTCTACATCCCTAGATCATCCTGTCTATGGCAGTGCTGTTGGGACTCTCTTGATGTCACCTGCATTGTCAAGTCAATGCCACCAAGAGATTAGGCTCTGAAAGGGGTAAAGAACGAGGCGTTTTGAAGTACACAGAGATTGTCACTGAAGGGAAAGCCATGTACTACACACAAGATTTAAATCACATGACATGAATTATTCACTTCATTTTGGACAATGTCCAAAATGCTGCCCCTTGCTATTGTTGTAAGTGACACTTTGCCCTAATTTCTGGGTTTGCTTTCTCCTACAATCATTGGATAAGCCATTTTCAGGCTATTGTATTGTTTCAGGCATGTGAATTCATATTGCTTTAAATGAAAAAAAAAAAGTAATGCCTTATTCCTGTGTCTTGTTTCCTTATGTCTTCCAGTTCACTGTGGTGTGGTGCAGGTCCTGCCACTTCTTTCCCTTATCTATAAGTGATACTCATCCTCATCTTCCCACCAAATGCCAGCTGCTTTTACAGGCAGACTGAGTTTATGTTCTATTTGAAGAAAACAAGTCATAACCTTCCCAAAGAAATCATTCACGATATCTTGCATTGAAAATACAGATGTGATATGCAGTTTGTAGCAGAAAAAAAGGTACTCCAGTGGCCACAGGAATCCCATTGTAAGGAAATCTATGATACAGAGGACACATTAGTCTGAGTTAGTGTTATGTAGTTACATTGCAGTCAGTTAGGTCATTGTATATTCTGGGTTGTCACATTCTTATTTCTTACAAACGTAAAAAGAAAGTGAATAATGATTGTGGGTGCCTCAATTTTCAAATGTTTGACTTGCCTGTATTTTAAAACAGGTATGATTTTCAAGTAATTGAGTTCTGATTACTTTGTGAAAATCTGCCTCATGTATCTCACATGCATCACCCAAAACAAATAATACATTTTGAAACTTTAGATCTGTTTATCTTTCTCTGTCTTCTAGTTAGTCATTATAAACCAGTATGTCACATAGTCTGTCCAAAAATGTCAAAACTGGATTTACCTGACATAAAAGGTAAGCAAAAGGAAATTGTTTACAAGGACATAACATTTATGTATATTTTAATATTGCATTTATTAAGAACTTGAAATAAATCTACTTTTTATCACATTTTTAGATCATAAAGAAATAAAGATGTCATCCTGCACAAATCCTCAAGCACAAAAGAACACTTCAGCTTCCTTTCTGGGGTTCAGATCACCTTTTGCTTGGCTTTCCTCCTTTAGAAGATCAAGGAAAACCCAGACTCAGAAGCAAGCACGGTGAGCTATAATCAGAACATACATAATTTTCAGCTTTGAAAAAGTATATGAATTGTTCTGTGGTTTAGAACAAAGTTCTAAAGTTTTAGAAAATTTTGTTAAATTATTTTTTCAGTCTCTTGCTTTATACCTCATTGGGAAGATTGGGATTTTACTTGGTCCTGTAATGAGAGATTATCTGTATTGTGTCAGAAGAAAGAGGACTGTCACAAGTAGTAGGTAGAGTCTCTTGGCTAAACCTATCTTGCTCAGGTTTTGCATAAAGACTTGAAGTATATGAAAGACCATAGACTTAGGAGCAGCTGCATCCTGTTTAATTCCCTCTCAAGAGGACACGGTGTAAGGTGCACGGGGATCTGGTGCCCTATGGCTGTGATACAATAGGAAAGCATGGCTTTCCCAAGTCATGGCAGAGAGTACCGGCCCCAGGCAGCTCTGCTGCATCAGTTCCCACCATTTCTAGCCCAGAGGCAGCTTAGAGGCAGCCCTGCAGCTTTAGCTCCAGCCAGACAGACCAGACAGCTCTTGGCCCTTTTGCCTTCTGTGCTTTCTTTGTTGTGCTTTGGTTTCAGTACTGGGGTTTGCTTTGGTTTACTTTGGTTTTTGAATCTGAACCAAAGTTGGTTTCATACTCAGCTCTAGAGCTCCTGTTTGAAGAGCATCCTTCTCCTTTGCCATTCCCAGGGCTGAAGCTGCTGCTCAGAGGAAAAGGGGTGGGGGGGAAGCTACATTCAGGCTGGTTAGGCTGCCTGATCTGTCTTAACTTTTGTCCTGTCTGGCTGTATGTCCGCAACACGTGAATGAAGGCTTGCTATTTTGTGTGCATCTTAGGGTAATGCTTGGGACTGGCAATCACAGGTAGAGCTGCATTGTGCAGTGCTGTGAAGTCTAAGTATAAAGGTGCAAGATCTCTGGTACAAAAAGCTGATTTTCGCTCAGTGAGTCTCAGACTGGTATTCTGGTCTGTGCCTGGGGCTCCCTGCTGGCATGATGGTAAGACAAGGAACAGCTGTAATAAACAATGACAGGGAATGCGAGCCTCTAAAGAAATTATGATTAGTCTGATACATAGGTTTTGTAACAGAGCAGCTTGCTGTTGTGGAGTGTTTGTATCAAAGCAGGAGATTTAAGTAGAGGTTTATGTAGAGGCTGTGTGGTTAGCTTTGTGCATTTTCACTGGTAATAGTTCTCTTACATAACAACACAACATAGAAAAAGAACATGCAGTGTTAACACTGCTCCTGTCATCTTCTCCTTCCTCTTTCTTGTGACCTGGTAATGCCCCTCATCCTGGAACACAGCAACGCTGGGCCACAGTCTTCCCTGAAGAATAAAGGGACACTTGTGTAACTGAGAATCAGATTTCAAGGGTGCTTTATCCTGCTGCACAGCGAGGTAGCCAATGCGCACACGAAGGTCGAGGCTTTGCTGTAGAATCTAAGCACTAAAATTATTTCTTAATTTACGAAGGCAAAAAAACCAAACCGTGCCTACTCGTTACATCAGCTTTTCTTGTGTGTTTATCTGGCTTTTCCATGGAAAATCTATCGTATCTCAGGCTCAGATGCCTTTGATTTCTGACCGAGCATAACTTGAAAAATAAACAAGTCAATCCTGACGTGTAACTGAGCTGATTGCTACATTTTCTAGTCACGCCTCTCTGTTGAAAACTTCCCCCACCCTCTTCTAGGTGTTGCCGTGGCATGTGGTTTGCTTTATGCATAGGCAAAGCACTGAAATAATCTGCCTCTCACCAGGTAGAGTTATTTTGGAGAGCTAGTGAAACACTATAGGACGAAGCACTGTAAGTCCTGTAAGTAAGCCTCACTGGCAGAAGCTTTTCAATGGCTAAACATTAATGGCTGGTTAGAGGGTCCTTTCAGTTCTGGAGAGACAGCTTCAGCAGCTGCGGTGGTGTTCTACTGTGAGAATAAATTATGGATGCTGCAGGAAGGAGTGCGCTCACATGGAGATACAGAAGATGCTAATACAAGGTTTGTAACTGTAGTCTGAAGGCAGTTTGATCACTTTTGGTTCAAAGGTGTCAGTGTTCTTGAATTCATCCCTGCTATTTTCTCTATATGTGTGATTCATCCTGGATAAAACTGCTGTTTAATTGTGTTTTCAGCATATGTGAGTTATGCATTTGGGTTTTAGTTGGCTTCTTATGTAGTACTGATAAGAACAGTGTTGAAGAAAATGGATTTTACTGACATTAGACAGCTTGGTGGTAGCCTGGGGAAGACAGGTGCCTTGCCTCTGTGGAAATACTAATTCACAGCAGATTTTAATTCATGGATTTTTATTATTGTTACCGGTTGTGATAGTCATCTTTTACTTTAATCTTACATTAAATTGTCATTAAAAAGATACATATGTTTGTAAGTGGAAAAGTAGAAAATATAATTTCTCATTTTCCATGCTGAGGAGTATTTTCCAGATGGCAAATATTTCTGAACTTGAACATCAATTTAGCTTCTTTCTGTTTATGAATAATAGACAATATTTGCAAGTATATGTATATGCATTGTGTGCAAAATAATGTAAACATGGCTCAGTGTCGTTAACCAAAATAGAAACTGAATTACTGTTTTGTAAAATTAGGCAATATTTCTCTGAAAGTAAGAAAAGCTTTAATTTTGAAAAGCTGGAAAATTTAAAACAGTTCATAGAAAATAATAAGGCAGTTTGGGAAATTGAGAGATTGGCATAGGGAAAAGATTAAAATAACCTTGTCAGTATAAGTTAGCAGGGAGAAAAATAAAGCAGGAGGCAATGACCATTTATTTCAGAGAGAACAGTGACAATGAAGACACAGATGAATTTAGAATAGTGCCAGAGGTGCAAATGAAAATTTAAATTTTGCCTAGACTATCAGAAGACATTTCTAACTGACATTTCTAACTAACGTGTCTACTTCACGTAGGTTCATTGCAAGGAGCAATTAATACAACATCAAGTGGGGAGAGCTTTGCACTCACGGGCTTTCCCAAAGAGTGCCTTTGCACAGTAAAGCTGGAGAAGAAAGCTTCTAACAAAGCTTTTGTATTTTTGTTATGCATATATGTAAAACTAAGGTAACTTGCTAAGCCACAGGATTTTATTGAATTTAATTTACAGGAAATCATTGTAAAAGTTCTGAAAAGTAAGTTTTGTTCTTAATTCGTTTTAAAAGCATTAAAACACAACTTTATTTAAGTTTAAAGGAAAAGCTACATACATTTCTGAGTTTTGGTTCTGTAAACTTCATTCAAAGGGAGAGGTAACCCCCTGATTTAATAGCTATTTTTATTCAGAGGTACAAGGAAAAATTAGGAATTTCAGATTCAGACTGTCTAGCCAAATCCTAAGCCCGCTGAAGTCAACAGGCTTGTTTGGTTTCAGTTGGACCCCATGTCAGAGAGGAATCCTGGTTTTACAGTTCACAATTACAGAAGCAAAAACAAATTGCACCTTTCAACTGTTCTTCCCTGCCTGCAAGCACATTGCAAACAAATGACAAAGCACTTCAGGAGGAAAGGCTGGGCCACAAAGAACTTGCCAAGAAGCCGGTTTATACTTGCTGTTGAAGCACAATAAAGTAGTCTACCTGAGCACAGGGAGGCTTTAAGAGCCTAAGAACAAGGTCATTCAAAAATACTTTGAGACAAACAGGACTGAGCAGAACCATCTTTCCCTACTTCATTTTCTCCCAAGAATTAACTTCCTGGGAAAAAACAGTTTGAGACAAGGAAGAATTGGCAATCAGCACAGGCTGAACAACATTTCCTTCGGGGCTTTTGAAAGGACTGGGTTTGCTTAGTTGTAAAACAAGGATTTGCAGACTCAAATAGATTCAGTGAAGTCTAGTCCCATTCTTGTTTCTTTCCTTTATTTAGTATTTGTCTGCAAGTCACCCCATCAAACAGAGTACTTTTTATGTTCGGGGCTTCTCGGCTTGTTCTAACTACTGCATTACTCACAGACGCTCGAGCCAGTTCTCTGCCAAGCCCTTGCAGCCTTAAATAGCTTAGGAAAGCAGATGAGCCCTCTACCATGTCTTAAAAAGTGGTAAATAAAGGCTGTTTTGGGTGAGTAGCAGCAAGTTCCAAAGTTCACACCAAAACCAATCTGCTGTCTGTCTCTCCTCCTTTGCCGGGACAGAGCACAGCTCTGCATCTGACTGGGATGAAACGGAAGAGAAAAACAATAGAATTGCAGATGCAAACCAGTCAGAACTTAACAAGTATATAACTTAGGCTATGAGTAGTACCTACTAAATTATTGTTGTTTGAAAAAAGAATGAACACCATCTTACCATAATGCTGGATTGAAACAACTACTGTTGCAGACGCCGAGATGTCAGTAGGTTGAGTTCATTTTTGGCTGTGCAGTTATGAAGTTTGCAAGCTAACAGGGCCAAACTGAATAGTACATTTTCCCAGCACTTTATTTTTGCAGGATTTTGGCATTGGGGAGGTAAGGATGAATTCTTCATAGAGCAAGTTTTTTTTCAGATGCTTCTCAATAGTTGTTAAAATGAGAAGCTGCTGGATATTCGCTACCTGTGAAATTACATCAAGTTCCTTTTCAAAACCAACATTTAAATCCCTCTGCCTACAGATATGACAGTTCTGCTAGCCCACCCTCAAAAGTGGAAGAAATGGCAACGGTAAGTAGCTTATCAATTTCTTGTCTGCAATGTTTAAATACAGATTTTTAAAAAACTAGTCCCCTTGCTGTAATCTGTTTAAATAGTATTTTTGCCGTTCTTGTTTTAAATGTTGAGTAAAATGTCTGTGTTGTGAACTTGTTGCATGTAGTAGACTGAGCTTGTCTGTTAAAATCCAAAGCTTTCCTAGCTAGGCCCTACATAAACCTCTGCCAGATTTCAGTTCTCTCATAATCACAGAATAATTGCATGGATCTTTTCCTAGGTCAAGACCTTCATGTATCTTGGCAACTGTAACCAACCTGTAAATAGATCAAAACTCACACTAATCTAGTATATTTACTTTGTTTCATTTCATTTGTAGAAGGATCAAAAACAGTAGGTGGCCTGGGCAGGCAGTAAGCTAGAACCTCTTCTGCAGCATTTCCATGCACAGAGTTACCATGTAAATGTAAATTTTGAAGTAGGAATTTTTTTTTTGGATGGATGGATGGATGGATGATGGATGGATGGATGGATGGATGGATGGATGGATGGATGGATGGATGTTCCATTTTATAAGCACAAGCTAATTTTAAGGATAAAACAATAGATTTATTTCTGATGTAATTTAAGTGCATGCTGTTGGAATACCAGATTTTCTTCCAAGGTTTATATTTTTTATCTTAATTATTTTATTACCCTGTATTACTAACATGTTTTTCCTCATCTTTAATTGGGTGACATAAACACAGAGGGGACTAAGAAGGTATACAGTGTATAATCAAAGGCACAGAGGATATAAACTGGCCACCTCCCTTCTCTCATATTTCAAAAACAAAGGGATAATCTATATTAATATATGACTGAGCAAAGATCTTATCAGAGAATCCTGTCTGTTATATAAACATATTATATAAAGCTATATTATAGCAAGATGAGTAAAATATTATTAATATGACGAACAAAAAAGTAGTAGGGTGGGTTTTTTTGAAAAAAGGAGGAAGAGTTTCAGCTAAAGTAATTCAGCAGTTAAACAGTTGCCTGCACTTCCACTATCTGAGACTGTGAGCTTAGAGAAATATGGGTGGGATAGAACCTCTCAGTTTAACATGTAATCCAAACACAGATGGGGAACAGGATGACATTTTTCCCACTTTTACCACTAAGTGCTGTCTTGCAATAAGAAAATGGACTGTAGTGTTAAATTATTAAATCTCAGTTGAGAAGTCTGTTGGGTGAATTTTGAAATACACTGGTCAAGGAAGAAGTGATTGTGGAAAACTAAATTGAGATACAATGCAATAAGGATGCATTAGAATAAAATAAGTAAACTATGCCCTTATTCAAAACATGCTGCAGGATGAGGACAAGATGAGTAATTCTCCTTATTATATGCATAGAAGTCTTTAAAATGCATGCAATTTTACAACTCTCAGTTGTGTATTTTAATAATACATTATTTAATGGACTGACAGAGTTTGCTCACCTCCGGCATCTGTGACACAGTTTGTGATGTGATATGTGAAACGTGATTTGAACCCACATGTAGAACTGAAACCAGGTTACCTTACAATTTTTAACAGACTGAAATGTGTAATTCCCCAATGTCAACTGAAGCAAGCGGTCATTCTTCTGATACAAACCAAAATGAAACAATGGAGAAAAGCACACTGGAATGGAATGAGCAGCTGGAGAAGGAGATTTTCAGTGGTAAGTGTATGTCCTTATTTTGGTATTGTTTGATAGTATTGTTACCAGAAGTGACAGTGGTTTGAGAGAATTTTCTGCAAAAGCACGGGCTGTAAAACATGGCTCATTTCTAGCAGAGTGGCTACTTTATGTTGTCTTTGTCTGACAGCAGAATGTCTGCTCCAACATTGATTTCAGGAGATGTCAGTGATCAATCACTCTTAGAAGGCATTTCATCTCATACTGGTACAGTTCAGAAGAATCCCGTGTAACTGTGCATAGTGCTCACTGCTGTTTCTGCCGGGAGCCCATACTGCACCCTTTAGATGCAGACATAGGGTTATGTGAGAATTCTATCCCAGTTTCCTGCATGCATAATTTTGATAATGATGAATTACCAGGCCTGGTTTTATAACCTGTAAAGCCACAAACCATAGAAACAAGAGGCATATGGCACTCAGTTTTCTGGAAGCCTTTTTATACCCCTGGTCAAGAGTTGCAGGTCCTTTTTTAGCTTGGCTCATATCCTCCCAATGGAAGACACAGAAACAACTCATCTTTTTTCTTGTTCCGAGTTTCTCAGGAGTCTTCTCTTTTGTGTGCTGAAGAGAAACTTAGGAAAAATGGAGAATTTTAGTACCTTTGGATCACATTTTATTCCAGCTATACATATTTATCAATGCTCTCTTAATGCTTTTTTAGTATTAGCACAGGTCTGTAATGACTGATCACTCAGTCTTATGTATTTAAGTGGATTAGGAAATTCTGTAACAAAACTATCATATCCATTGTATATTATGTGTAGTATTTTGAAAATAGCAGAAGAATAAAATTAGCAAAGGCATAATTGCTTTTGACAATAAAAATAGTTTTAATACATTGCTGTCAGTCTTCTGACTGAATTTCTTGGTTAATTGAGCTATATAATGTTTAATTCCAGTTCATGAGGTTACCTATATATTTATATAGATACATATTTGTTGCTAGATTGAATCACGGCTTCCTAACTATTTAATTAACCTTTCTTATCCAGAAAATGCCATTTCCCATGCTCATACAATTCAGAAGAGAACTTACTGTGTGAATGAAATAAACAGTGGACATGCCAGACTACTGAATATGCTTGTTTGATGGTTTGCAGGATTCTGTTTTCTTATAGTTATGTCATAACTGTGCTTTGTGAACACACAAAAAGGTCTGTGTTTGCCTAGTGTATTCTTTTCAGATATTTTTTTGCTTACAGACTGTATTTGGAAGGTTTACACATACACACACACACACACACACACAGAGCAAGTGAGAACTCAGACTTCAAATTGTTTTGTTCTTCTTTTAACACACACACACACACAGAGCAAGTGAGAACTCAGACTTCAAATTGTTTTGTTCTTCTTTTAAATAGCATAAAGACTAACATTTACATAAAGAGCAGTCATGGAGGAGAGCATTTTTTTTCTTGTAATCATAATGGGTGACTGCTGAAAGGTCCTATGGAAGAAGAACGTGTGGTTTGGGAAGGGTTTTGAATGCTGAGAAGCCGACTGAGAAGCCAGTTCTGATTATTAATGTAGTACATGAAACTTTTTAACATAAGCAGTCAGAAGATTATTAAAGAAAACAAAACCAAGTATTTTCTTTTTTTTTCCCCTGTGCAGTTCTAAGTGATCTGGATGACCAGCTGGCCCAGGAACAAACCCAAGACCCTTTGGACAGGATCGTTTCTACAAGCAGTGCATCAAATGTCCAAAGTAGTAGTGCATTCCCTACTTCAAAGAGTCAGACTGCTAGTAGGGAGCAACGTAGAAATGACTGGAGTGACATGCCTAGCACATTTTTCCCAGATGGAATGAGAACGCTGAGGGCCAAAGATGAACACAAGATTTTCATCAGACCAAGGAAGTTGCACAGTGCATATATAAACTGGCACCAAACAGCCTTTCCAGAAGATTGCAGTTATGGTGATGCAGCCGATGGGAATCCTCGTCTGCACCGCAGGAGGCTGTCTGCGGTTTCTTTCGGACGGTCTTCGGAAGGGAGCTTATATCCCCCTTCCGTCACACACAACAGCGGATTCAGGCACAAGGCTTGTATCAACAGGGATACAGCTGGCAGAAGTTACTCTGTGTGTTCCCTTCGGAGATGTCCATCAGCAGTGTCTTCTGATCAGCTCTCGGCATCTAGTTTACAGCATCCATTGGCAAGGGAGAGCAAGAATGGTTTTGTACCAAGGTTTGGTCGACAGAACCCAAAGAGAATTCCTCTGTCTTCCATTGTATGGAACAACACACCAGACTCTTCAGAACAAGCGCCAGAAACAATGTATAGAACTCAATCACTGATGGAGTTTCATGCTACAGACCATGGTAGATATCCCAGCTCTTTACAAGAAACTAAGAAATACCCAAGTTACCACTCAAAACACCACTATAGAAGATCTATTTCAAGCAGTAATTGCTTTAGTAGAGTTAGCTGCCCTGACAAAGCTACATCTCCATTGCCCTTTGATAACTGGGAAAACTATCCTTTATACAAATCAGAAAATAATCTCTCTAGATCCTACCATAGAGACACCTCTTCTCGTGGGAAGTTGTATGCAAGCCAAAAAGATTCTTATGGAAGAAAAGACAGCTATCCTTCTTGGGCTGATATTCCTCAGTGTTACAGTGATGATGTGTTTATTTCCCCTGATGCCAGCTTTGAAGCATTTATGGCTAATTTAAATGAGCAGCAGTGGGCACATGCAAAGAATGCCAAGTTTGGTTCACAGCGCCTGCAGAATGATTTTCACATGTACTCTCCAGAAAATACAAGTCTCAAAAGGATGACAAGAAGTGCAAACAGACATTTTTCAGAATTCACTGAGGGCTGTCAGCCTTGGCTAAGTTGTAACTCTTCTGTTTCTTCATCTGGTATCAGAACTGATGAGTCAGTCTTTCCCAAATCAAAGAACCAGCCAGAACCTACAAGGCTGAACAGGAATTCAGTTTTCGTTACCCAAAGGAGTGCTAAGGCAGACTTTACACGCCTGGAAAAGGCTGAAGGTGTGAAACAGCCAGAGGAAGACACGCTGCTACCGTCAGTTCCTCAACAAGCAGACACAAGCTACATCAACGCACAGAGTTTTTCCTCTAACAGCCCCGCTTCTGCCATGTGGCAAAGAGATCTATCTCTCTTTGACACAATGACATCAAAGAGACAAGCCCAAGCCACTGCCAGAGGAGATACTGCAAAAATGTATACATCAAATGGTGATACAAGAAATGTAGAAATGAAGGAAAATGTTTGCTCACCCAATAGTGTGTTCAGTCAGCCTCCCTGTATTTTGCCAGCTGATGGGAGCAGGAAGGAACCTTTTCTTCCAAGTCAGAAAGAATGGGAACATAATCTGTATTATGCAGCACAAAGAGAGAGCATCAAACAGGATAGTTGGAGTGCAGAAGCCCTTAACAAAGCTACTCCAAAGAGACAGTCCTCACTACTGAATGTTACTTCTGCTCTATCCACTGAAAAATTAGCAAACTGTCAAGGCATGTTGTCCTGTCCTCCTGAGCTCTCATCTAGTTTCTCACAAAACTCTCCACAAGCACTTTCTCATAAAGACAATGCTAAATGCTTGGGAACACTAACTAGCTCTTCAGTAAATTGCACTGTTACTGAATCTCAAGCAGAAGGAGGGAAAACAGCTGAAGTGAGTAGAACAAGAGTTAGCAAAGAGATTTCACAGAAAACACTGCAAAATACAAGCACTTTAGTTACTAAGGACTGTAATGGACAATTCACTACCAGTTCTCCACGAAATGGAAATTCTGGAAATATTTATATGCCTAGCTTTGATGGAGACCCCAATACCTCTGAAAATAGTTTAAGTTATTTTTGCCTTGAAAAAGGAACTGAAAAAATGAGGAGTACTTCACCTTGTATCAAAAGGTTTCACAGGCAAGACAGCTCGCCAAGACATACTAGTAGCTGTAGCATTACTGGCTCCCCTGGCAGAAGCAGCTCCAAATCTTCTGACCCCCTTGTTATTTATTACACTTTGCCTAGAAAATCAGCTAGCATTGCTGGTAGTATTATGTCAGAGACACCCATCTCTTTACCTAGAGAAAGCAGAACAACATACGATTGTTTAAGATCTGAAACTCTGCATAGAGCTGACACCTCTTATTCTAAGCAAAGAGATGTGTCTTGTTTAGACCCAAAATGTTCCTGTTTAACATCAGCATCATTAAATACTGCCACAAATAACAAAGATTACCACAGTCCTTTAACCAGAAATAGTAATGATTCAATAAGCAGCAGTACATCACTTGATCTGACAGACAGATGTAGACATCTAAGTAGAAGAGAATCCTCTGTGTTTTCGGATTATAAGGAAGGGGGAAATTTTTTGCAGAAATATAAAACCACAAGCACATTTACAGTTTGTGTTGATGAAGATCATGTCAAGTATCATGAACTAGTTTCAATTTATTACACACTACCACGGAGGCATTCAAAAACATTTTGTAGTCTCTTTAGAGATAATTCAGAGGATGCAGATTCACCTTGTCCCAAAGAAACTGCTCAGTCACCAAGAATACAAAACAAGAAAAATGAAGGTCATGTGAGTTTAGCAAATGTTTTCTTCCCTACTACTTCAGAAAAAGAGGTGTCTTCACATTCTTCTGACCAAGTATCTTCAGTTCTGGTCACACCTCAGAATTTAAGAACTGCTGTTGATAGTGAAGAGAATTCTCACTTATCCCCTAGCTCTGAGAAGTCAGTGAGTGTGGTACCTAACAAGAAAGATAATTCAGCATATCTTCCATTAGCAGAAAATGTACTTTCTGATGTGGTGACAAAAGAAATTTCTTTTGGTGGCCCACAATCCACTGCAATAGTGGCTAAGTCAGGTAAGGCAATTTCTGATGCTTCAAGCAGCCAAAAGGCAGAAATACATGTAAAAGAAAAGAAGGAAATTTTACAAAGAGCCACACCACTAATGTCCACTTTATCAACCCCTTCCAAGCCAGGCAGACATTTAGAGAAGCCTTTGTATTCTAATTCAACAAATAAAAATATTGTACAGAAGGGAAGCTCTGAAACTTGCTCTCAGCCCCCAAAAGTGAACAAGAAAAATCTGAACAGTTTATTCCTCCGCTCCAGGGAGAAGAGTTCCCTTGGAAGGAGTGGTAACACAGAGCATGCTGATGTGTCACTTACTCCTGTGGAAGATATGAAAAGGGACAGTGCCCAAGTTAAACAGAGAGTAGATGTCCTACACCGAACCACCCCTCTGTGTAATAACAAATTTAGTGGACTGCAATTAAGGGCTGACAGTTCAAGAAAAAAAGAGAATGGTTTAAACTTTTGTAGCAAAATGCTTCCAGAGTCTCCAAGCAAAGCATCTGAGGTAAGCACAGCTTCCAGTGCTGATCCATTTCTTCAGCTAGACAAAGTGGCTAGCACAGATACAGATGAAGTAAAGAATTCAAAAATTAAAAAAGAGCAAAACTCACCGAGTTTGCATATGGGTAAAGTTTACAGTGGTTTTCAGGAATCAGAGAGGCACAATAAGGGCAACCTGAACATTAGAGTCCCCAGGGTTACACAAGATCAGAACATAACACAGAGTGCAGAAGAGGAGAACAAGCTTCTCTCTGACTGCACAAGAGACAAAGTTAAAGATATAGAGAAAAGGAAAAACAGACCTTCAATTAAAAATAAATTGGCAGCTGTTTACAAAACAAGTCGTAAATTTTCAAGTAAAAATTTACCCCCCAAACCACACATAAGTAACATTTTTTCACAGAATGATGGAAGCGCTACTTCTTTAGAGGTCAACATGTCTCTTGACTCATTAATTTCAATGGATTCCCAGCAGCCATTCCTGGAGTTGGACAATGAAAATCAGAATCACAGGCTGAACTCTGACAAGAATACTCCAAGACCAAGAACAGCTGATAGTAAGAAGACTGAAAATCAGAATGATCCTTCTTTGCTTGTTAACAGCAAAAGGAGGCCTTTTACAAGTTCATATACCCAGAAGGAAGCCATCGGTCCTCAAAAAACTGCAGTGAAAGTGGAAAATAGGCCAAGACTCACAGCCCTATTTCCAGATAAAGCAGTAACCACAAGAAATAAGAATTCCCAAACACTTGATCTCGGGTTAGAAAGCAAATGCCAGCCCATCACTCCCAGTGCTACTACCTCATACCCAGTGGATGAAGAGAAAGGAAGAGCTAGCAGCCGTACCTGTGCTCCTCCCTTGCCACTTTTAACTGACAAAAACTCCAACACCTATGTAAATAGCTGCTTGCAGGCAGACACATGTCCAGAGCAAAACTTGACTTCCCAGACAGTGCTTGGTCAGCGTCAAAATACCTCTCAGCCTGCCGGCTTAGAAAACGCTAACCTCAATAGCTATCAGTTGTGCAAGAGCCATGTGAAAAGTCAGCGTGAGCGTCACCTCTCTGAGGGCATCTGTGCTCGAGACTCCCTTGAGACCTCTGCCTCGGGAAGCAATATTCTACCCAAAGATGGCATACATGGGAAGAGATTTAAATCTTACTCTGAGCTGTTGTCTTGTGATGAGAATGAAAACTGGGCGTCAGACGATGAGAAATGTTACAGCACCAGAAATTTAATGTATCCGTCTGTGGAATTTGGTATATTTGGCAAAGAGCAACAACTGGCTTTCCTGGAAAACATCAAGAGGTCACTCACAGAAGGGCGATTATGGAGACCATGTCTACTTAATAACCCTGGTGCTTTCAGAGATACAGAGAGCTCTTCTATAAACAGGGCTCAGCTTCTGAGCTCGAGTTCTGCTGGGAGCAAAATGTCATCAGCTGCCTCGTCCCCCCGGGAGCTGACTGATACCTACGTGGAAGACCCAGCTGCTTACTCAGACTCAGACAGTGATACCACCACTGATGATGAATATTACCTAGATGAGATAGATAAAGAATCAGAGCTATGAAGGGACTGTGGTACTAAGAGGGCACAACAGCGTGGTAGTTTCTGGGCAGGCAAAAATATGTCAAATACGCTGGGCCCATTCTTGTGCTGCTATAAATTGGTACAGCTTCCTTAGTTTCAAGGGAGTTAGTATGGTATATTAGCTGAGCATTTGAGCATTTTTGTACTAAATGTGTGGCTTCACCTTTCCTGTTTCTCTTAGCAGGGAAAAAAAAAAGTTAAAAAATCCCTTCCCCAAATAACAGAAGGTAAACAGCTGTGGAGCTTTGGGCAGTGTAAGTCCAAGGATGGCTTTCCTCTGAGTCAGCAAGAAGTAGTTAGGTTCCTGCCAGCTACACAGTGCTGGAATGGATAAATTCTAGCTTGAGCTGCTTTTTCTTACAGAACTTAACAGAAAACCAAGAAGTTACTTTGCTGATAATGTGTTGTTTCTATGATCTTCCTCATTGTCAAGCATGATTATGCTAATCCTTCCCACTGAACAAATATCCTCACAAAATGAAACCTCTTGAATCTTTACAGCATATTCTGCATGAATGTTCTTTTTCTGCATTCCTGGGAAGTGTAGCAACAATGTCCCTGGTGGCATTTGTTCTGCTGTGCTGTTGAGGCAGATTCCACACCAGGACTTTTCAGCATTGCAAGAACAGTGAGCAATGTGAGTTGCAGAAGTACTTCTAGTGTAGGAGAAAAAGTTCAACACAGGGCAGAGCACTGAGAAACTGACCAAAAGAAAGTTAGCTGAGCATGGAAATCTGCTTTCCAGACATGGAAGATTCATAACCAGCACAGCTTTGGTTACAGTTGACATGACTGGCCAGATTTCTGGTCTTAGAAACAGGTTAATTTGGATTAAAAGGCATACACTTTTAACAATTCAAAATATAAAAAGATTTAGCTTGTTGGTTTCCTGTATTAACCTCATAGGTTGAATCTTCAGTTGTCCTAGTAGTGAGAAAATAACCAAAACAGTTTGTGAGGTCCCAGAGTTCTGCAGCTGCCTCTGCTTGGCTGGTCTCAGGATGAGGCACCTGCAGCCACTGGGCTCCTTCAGGGCAGCAGCACCTATCTGGGGCAGCTGAGAGGGCACTTGGCTGGGGCAGCGCTGCACCATACAGACTGGTGGCTTTTTACATGCAAAGTAAATAAAACCAGTAAGAAAGGCTCTTTGCCCTTTGTTAAATTACCATCCCCTTTTGGTATTTTTCAACTGTTCCTGCTGTGACCACAGTACTAAACTGAATGGGTGTAAACATGTTCCATTGGCTCGTCTTCAGCCACAACAATAATGTAGTATTATTACTCAGTAGCCAAAACTTGTCGCTGGCCATAAAATTTCTAACTAAGCTTTGTTCTCTTTTTATGAAAAATCAGAAGTGGCTCACTGAGCCAGAAGATATATTTTAAAATATTATACATTTTCTTCTACTTTATTTCTAATTTCATATATGGTCTGAAATGATGGTCCATATTTTTATATGCTTTTTAATCCAATAAAATTTCTGTAGGACATAATTATATTTTTCTAACTTGAAGGACAGTATATTGGTATTTTAAAATAATATATTTTACACAAAACAAGCAATGCTTGTATCACTGACTATTCCACAAGAAACTAAAAGATGAAAATATTACAGTAGGTAAGAGGTATCCTTATTTTTTCATACTGTAAGCTTCGTTAAAGAAGTGGGTCTGTAGTTCAAATCTGTACTGATATATAAGTATCATTACTTTTTGCTGGGGTAATTTGTCTTTTGTTGTACATAGAGGGACTAATATAAACGGTATATTTATAGTCAGAACTGATCTCTACGACATGCCTGTTTCACAAGGATAAAAGAAAATACTGACATAGGCAATGCTGGAAGGAAATTACTACTGTATAATTGCAGTCTTGTAAAAAGTGGTATTCTAAGGAGAAATTATGTTTTTCTTTAAATGTCTCTATTCTCTGTGTGTACAGGATTCTGTAGAGTAAGACAATAAAACCAGCTGAGTATCTGTGCGGAATTTCTGCTGTTGTACATTTCTGCAAAATAAATTAATCAAAAAATTTGGAATACCAGCCTACCTAAGGTAAAGAATAATAAAATAAATGTGTACAAAGGAAGTAAATAGTCATACAATTTTTTCTTGACTAGATATGGATGGTTCAGAACATTTTTATTTGTAAATATTTTCTAACCACTCAACAGTAGTTGGATTAAGTGCTCACCTTTCAGGCATAAATTTTTTTCATTTGTTATGCTGTGTATGACAGGAGATCAGGTGGCTTGATTTAATGTAAGCAAGTAAAAATTGCTTTTGATTGTAAATCAGTTGTGGAAGACTGCAGCCTGTTGAGGATCTGTAAACTAAAATTTACACTGAATAACAGTATTCTAACAGTCAACTGCATGAAAACATAGGGAGAAATACCTTTTGAATAGCAATCAGCTTCAGTTTAACAGAGCCAAATTTTGACACTTCCACTCTTCCAAGAATTTCTTTGGCAAAAATATATTCTATAAATATGGATAATTTACAGGATTTTCACATTTAAAACAATTTGTTTGAAATAAATTCTGCATTTACATGAAAAAAATGTACTTGTACTATATTTGTTTTTCACATGCTGTGAATGCAGTAGACTATTAAAAAAAAATCCAGCATTTTAATATGGTTGCCAACATCATCAGGGTGCTGATGGCCAACAAAGCCATGGATTGAGCAGGGCAGGAAGCCTTGGTCCATCTCACAGCTGTAGCCAGCAGTCACATCAGCTGCTTGGCTCAGGCAGGATCTGCTACCTTCTCTTGTCCTGCCAGCTGACAAGTCTCCAGAACACAAAATAGTTTTCCATCTGTGGTAGAATCTTTACAGTAGATCTATTAAACCCTTAGAGAGCCATATGCCTACAACTTGCCTTGAGGTGCCAATACTCCACGTAGGGGCCAAGGGTAGTGTTTGATGAGTAATTTTACAAGGTGATGAGCTCCACGTGAAGATCCCTTCAGCTGCAATTAGGCCTGAGTGAAACCTGGCTGCCATGTGCCACGTAATAGTGTGAGACTAATCACAGTCTTTCAGCATTAATTACTACAGCCAGTATTTGTGGTACCTGAGCAGTCCTTCAGCCTGGCTTTCAGGAGGAAACATGGTTTATGAACTAAGGTGGTTTTTCTGTCTAGACCTCTGTCCACCCAGTAGGTCATGCATGTACCCAGATGATCTTGAGCATTCTACCATCTTGATGACATTTGAAAGAAGGGACAGAAATTTCATGATTTCATCAAAGGATAAGTCAAAGTGGGTGTGACCTAAGAAGGTCTGTGGTCCAGCCTCCTGCTCACAGCAGACTGGCTTTGAGGTCAGGGCTGGCTTTTTAAGGCTTCATGCATTTGAGGCTTGAAAATCTCTGGAGTGGACAGTTTCTCTGGGCAACCTGTGCCTCAGCCTATAACATGGAGGTGTTACAGGGTGACCATCTCTTCTTTCAACTAATCCCAGTTGTCTTTTCATCCTTCTGCCCTGCACCATCTCATGATCTTCCAGGGGGCTTCTGTGAGGTCCACCCCCTCATTGAAGGTATCTCTTAACAGGCTTAACAAGTCCAGCTGCCCCAGGTTCTCCTCACAGGGCCGGTGCTCCAGCTCTGCCATCTCAGTGGCTTCCCCTGGATTTGATCCAGTTTATTGATGTCTTGTACTGGGGAGCGTAAGGCTGGGTGCAGGATTTAGATGTGGTCTAACAAGTACTGAGTGGAGGTGGATAATGACTCCCCTCGACCTCTGGCTCTGCCCTTGTTCCTTCAGCCCAGGCTGCTGTTGGCCACTGTTACTGCCACTGATGGCCCGTGTCCCTCCATGCCCACCAGGACCCCCAGGGCCGTTCCATCAGAGCTGCTCCCAGCAGCTGGTCCCAGCCCATACCAGAACAGGGGTGGCTCCTTCCCAGGGACAGGGGCCCAAGAGCACCATCAGGCCCTGATCCCCCTCACTCTCCCTGCCCATGGACACCATTTCAGCCCAGCCTGGGGCCATCAGTCCCTGCCCTGCTGATGGCATAGGTCACTCATTTCCATTTCTCCTGTGCCCTCCCTGGCCAGCCCTCCCTGCTGAGCCTGGCCCTTATCTGCAGGATGAGAACCCCAGAACAGGCAGCTATCCCAGAGCGGTGTCTGACCCCAATTCCCCTCACAGGGACTGATCCTGATCTGCAGATTGATGTCCCTGCATGACCTCAGCCCTGCCCTGCACCCTTCAACACTACACAAGTTTTCTCTCACCTGTTGGGAGTATCAGACATGGTATGTCAGTGGAGATCTGTGGCTATCTGAAGTGAGGGAATTTAAGAGACTAAAGACAAAAGCAAGGAAGAAACCAGACTTGATAATTCCCCCTTCAAGGAACCTGTTTTTCATGGTCTGTATGCATAGAGACTTGAAGTTCATGTTATTCAAAACCAGGCAGAATTCATTTGTGCTCTCATTGCTTTGCATGTGAAAATCCAGGCTTGCCCACAAGCTTGATTTAATTCTCCTACAGCCTTGTAAGCCCTCCCATCTATTCATACCTTGAAATACTTCCTAGTAGCAGCAAATGGTAAAAACGATAAAACAACCTTAGGAGACAAATCATTGGAGTTTTACCCTCTTTACTTGTAACCCAATGTTTTCAATCCATGAAATTACTTTGTTGTTACATTTTCTAGAGGTTACTGTGATCCCTTTTTCCCCGCACCAAGCATCACAGCACTGATGAGGGCCACCAGCAGTGTCTCACCCACAGACCTCAGAAGCACCTGGGCATGGGTGCATGTCTGAGCCTCCTCTCTGGGACAGGGAGCTGAGCCCAGTGACAGCGAACCATGTGTCAGTGCGTCCTAACAGGGTGCCTGCTCTGTCCTTCGCTTTAAATGCAATTGCTATGGGAGATCTTAAAAACAATGAGGAATTTTACATTATGTCAGGTTTTGGGGCTTTTTTTTTTTCCTTTTACGCCAATCTCTGTACATCAGCTGACACAAGGCAGTAACAATAAGCTACAGAGAAAGACGGTTTTTTCCTCTCTAAATTCCAGGCCAGATGTTCAGCTGCTGGCTGGATTGCATCCTAAACCACAGGTAACGTGTTTTTGACGGGGGGCGACACCGCCCGATCACCTGCTCCTCAGCGCGTCCCGCAAAGCGCCCACATTCAGGGAAGAAAAACCTCTCGGAGCAGGCAAAAGCAGACCAGGGGGTCCGAGCCGCTCCCCGCTTTCCCAGCGGCTGTGCTGTGTTTCCCGCGGCCCTGGGGAAGTGCACGGCTCCGAACCCGCTCCCGTTCGGAGCCCCGCGGGCAGGGCACGCTCCCGCCGCCGGCGCGCTCCGGCGCACCCGGGCTGGGCTGGGCTGGGCTGGGCTCCCACCCCCCGCCCCCCCTGGGGACATGGCGGGACGGCCCGGAGGAGGAGGACAACCAGGAAAGGCGGCGACGGATTCAGCCGCCCG
>VZRH01001146.1:382208-469188 GCA_013397555.1 Urocynchramus pylzowi | reverse complement strand
CTGCTGCTGGGCGCCGCGGGGCCGCTGCTGCGGCCGGCGGAGCCGGCAGAGCCCGTCAGCGCCGAGCGGAGCCTGGCGTGGGGCCCCGGGCTGGAAGCGGGGCTCACCGTGCCCGTGCGGTACTTCTACATCCAGGCGGTCAGCGCGGCCGGACGCAACTTCTCCCGCTCGCCGCCAGGTACCGTTCGTGTGCTCCGGGGCGCGAACGGACACCCTTCCCCGGGCTGCGGTTTCGCCGCAGAACCTGGCTGGAGGTGTCCAGCCCTTCCACTCTTCCCCTCCTCCTTGCTGCCTTGCTTTTTTCTTTCCTTTCCCCGTTCCGTGCGGTGGCTGTGCCATCGCTGCTCCCGGGCTGCCCCCCGCGCCCGGTCCCGCTCCGCCCGGGACACGCAGGATGGCAAGGGAAGGACACGATCAGAACTCCTTTCTTCCTGTGCTGGCCAGTGCCTCCTCTGCTCTCACCAGAGTCTGCTCTAAACAGTATGGAATTTACAGCAAAGAACCGTAAGCTCAAAAAGAACCAGTGTTCCTGGAGCTAGTGGATGTAAAATCCCAGTACACAGCTGGGAAGTAGTAATTTTTTTTAATGCTGCACACACACCAGTTGCTGAAAATTTCTGTCTCAGTCAGCAGAACCCTCTGGGCTCTGTTATCCTACTGCTGCTCCGTTAAGGAGTAATTTTAATTTGTTGTTTACTCAGCACAAACACACATCACCCCATGACACTTCTCTTGAGGGTGGGAGTTGGGTTTGTTATTGCAGGCCAGCTGTTTGCTGCTGCAAGTTAACTCCACACATTCTATATTAATAGTTTAAACTTGGAATAAAAACTACTTTGGTGTCACAGATTCCATAATGAAGATAACCCTGAGATAACCCCAGAGGGAATCTTGTGTTGCTAATTTACATAGGGTAGAAGCTAGTTAATTTGCTGTGTATTATTTACCGTTCACAGAAATGGTAATGTGAGGGCAGCTACCAGGTATACACAGCCTCTTCATGTCTTGTTAGTTAAAAAGCTGCTTGCAGAATTAAGGAGTAGCCATATGTTATACAGGGTATGTCTTCATTCTGACAGGAGCGTGGATACTTCAGATATTTCAGATCTGGGCTTTCTCCATCTGCTGTTGCAGCTTGGTGCTGGATGTCAGCGCAGTTCTGTAATTGCAGTGCAGAATGTGACTGCATGCTCACTGCCTGTGTGGTGGAGGCTGGAAGCAGCTGCACAGGGAGAGCCATGGGTTCAAACAACTGGTGCTAAAGGTGAAAAGGTGTGAAGTTCAGGTGGATTCTCATGCTAGTGTAAGTCCTCCAAGATGAACTGGGAGGACATGGGTACTGAGAACTTAGAACTAGTTTTGATCACAGTGTGCTCGTGTGTGTTCATATTGATGTTAACAAATTCAGTGTCCCAGGAAGGTTTCCAAGTCCCAATGCCATCTGGCATGGAGTGATCTCCATTCATCCCATGACCTGCTGTGGCCTCCAGTCAAAGACAGAGCATGCATGCTGCTGGCAGGGAAGAGCTGTTGCCTCGGCCTGTGCTGACTGCTGTCCCATGCCAAGCATTGTTTAGGAGAGTGCCAAGGATCCTTAAAAAAATTGGTGATAGAGTTGATCATCTTCCAGTGCATGAGGACTATTTAAAGAATTCATAGAGACCCTGGCTATAAACTTCTGTTCTCAAATTATTTAAAATGTTCAAATCTGTAAAATTTCATTAAGAATTACAGTTAACAATATTTATTCAGGCATCACTCTCCAATATAAACTAAATACATCTCAAATTATACCCGTTGAGATAGCAAAAAAATTCACATTATCACCTCCATTGCAAAACAGGAACCCTGTGATCAGAACAGCAGAGCTATGTTTAAGGCATCACATTTGTGAAATTTGTCCAAATCTATCCCAGGGCCACGGGAAATACAACACATTTGTGAAATTTGTCCAAATCTATCTATTTGTCCAAATCCAAATCTGATTTAAGTTCAGATTTGTTTTCTGAATGTCAAATCTGTTCACCAGAATTGATATGCACCATTGCACATTACACTGGAATTTCAACCCAGAGGCTGTAACTGTTTGACCTGCCTTTGTAGGAAGATGTCAAATGATGCAGAATTCATTCTTTCCCTAGAAAAATTATTTCAAAGATTAAGAAAATCCCTGCTGAAAATACAGAACTTTCTTTTAGTGTAAACTGCATAGATTTTTTTTTTCTTTGGATACTTTGATAAGCCTTGTCCTTCTTTTCTGCTATGTTTTATCCTAAGTTTAACTTAGATAGAAGAACTGCCAACCATGTCTTTATGTACTATTGACCATGATAAAATCAGCTGTTGACTGTTGTTCAGATGATCTGTGATCATCTGTTCAGATCATCTGTTGTTCAATTGATACTGTGCTAATAAATATTTTTCAAGGCCTCTCAGGTATTCTTGCAGGTTTCACCAAATGCTTTCAAAGAGCAGGGCATGCTTCTTCTAGCTCTCATTCCAGTGCTGCCAAACAGAGTTGTACATCTCAGTTCACTCACCTTCATACCTGGGCACTCCCTTTGTGTCTTTGGTTACCATGATCCCTGGGCTTTTGTGATGGTCACACACAAGACCTGTATTTGTTTGTTACTGGATATAAGCTCTTGCATCTGACTCTCTGAAAGTATAGGCTAACAATTCGTGTGGCTCTGTAGTGAGTCGATTTTGTGATTTCCATCTGTGAAAGTAACCAGAAACAATTCCAGTAAAACAATTTAATAAAAAAAAAATCTTCTTTTCAGATCTTTTAATTTCTCTTCAGCATACATGTCAGAAATAGGGTTGCTAGGTTTTTTGTTCTTCTCTAGCAATTTGCCTAAATTCAGTATCTTGTTACTTTTTCTCTCTTTCCCTCCATTTTGTCACTTGTTCCTCCATGTGTGGCATACCTCTTTTGCAAGCTGCACAGAAGAAAAAAAAATGTGTAGAGCAGGTGTCATTAGCTGGATTTCTTGAAGTATCCCATTTTGACTGTGTCTATATTTTAGTCTTTCCTCAGTACTGGGAAATTATTTTGTACTTAAAATGCTGTCCCAGACATGTTTTCAAGGTAACAGAGAAGTACTAGAGGTGCTAGTGATTCAACAAGGACACATTTTTCTTTTATAATTCCTTTGGATTGTGAGAAACAAAAAAAATGAGTGAAAGTACCATGGTAACTTCCTCCAAATAAAAAAAGAATTAGCAAAAAGCTGTTATGAATAAGTATGCAGTAGAGGCCTTGGCCCATTACACAATGAGTGTTGTAAATTACAGACAAGTCTGTTTCCTCCAATGAATTATTTGTACTTACATGAGATAGTCTCGTTTTCCTTCCCCTTCACTTTCAGTGGAGTTAGATTTTTCCCAGAAAGCTTTGTTATCAGTTACTTCCCTTATCAAATGACTCCTATGTCTAAAGTGCCACCAACTAAACCTAACATATATTTTGGGTAGATCAAGGGCTCATCATGTCTAGAGCAGGACATACATAACCAGCAGGGGAGAAGATTCACTTAGTTACTTCCTGTAGGTGAGGACAAGGATATAAAATTCAGTAATATTTGACTTCTGATTTCACAATATTCACTCATTTTTATGACAGCTGAAAACTTACTTTTCTTCAGTGGAAAATCACTACACCCAGTAAAAATGCTGTTTAATAAAATGGGTACTAGGAGACAAAGACGTGATACCAACAGGAAACTGTTTTCTTTGTGAACCTCATGACATACTCTGGATGTGAATACTCCTTCAACCAAATAATACTAGATGATAGTCATAGGGAGAGGGTACTTGGTTAAAATCAGCTACTTTGAAGCAAGTTTAAAATGATGATTGTGACTTGCAGTGACCTTTAGAGGCAGAGATGCTCATTCTTTCAGGAGAGTAATTTAATCTGAATATTTTTGCACAGTATTTGACTTGAATCCAATTTCAAGACGCAGTGATCTAAGGAAGACATGATTAATCATTAAAAGACTGGTACTTACTACATCAGTGTATTTGTCTATGTATGCAAAATGTAGAGTTAACTTTGACATCTCAGCCTTTTAGTGCTGTTGGGACATATTCAGACTCTAGTAACATCTTGATTTTATCTGGATTTTTTCAGTTTCATTTATTTCTGTATACTACTTGGTAGTAGCATTCATTGTATTTGTTTGGTTCACTATGCCTAGACTGTCACACTTCATGAATAATTTGTCCCCCTCCTTTTTTTTATTAATAAAGTTGACAATGACCACTTGTGATAGAACTATAACAGATTTATGTTTATGCATACTCATATTGTCCATAAATTATTCCATAACTTAGTGCATTAATGGTGAAATGCTGGTGATCTTTAAGCACAGGTCAGACAGATGTCCAGGGAACATCTCTACTATCATTCTCTTATCCCTGCTTTTCAGTAGCTGAGACTTTAAATGTGCAAGACAGTCAGCAGCAGCCCAAAGCTGAACAAATTGTATGTGACTCCTGCATGCTGCAACTGCCTTTCCACAAGCTGGCAAGTATTCTTTTCTCCTGTTACTTTAACTTGGTTTCCTGTCTTTGCTACTCTAGAGGAAATTATTATTCCTCAAAGCACTAACTTGAAAACTTAGAGTAAAACCTAATCTTAGCTTCAAAATACTGTTTACCTTTCCTTCTGTCTTGTAATCAAATATTTAACTTTTTATCTGCACCTGCAGGTTTTCCATTTAGAGGTGTGCAATGACTAAGAATGTTTGGTAGGATGATATTTCATCACTGGAAACTAGTTTTACCAAGCTGGTATAATTAAAAAATTGTAGTGAAAAATAAATTAAATTCCATGGTCTTAATTCAGTGGAGTTTGCTCCTTACCTTTATTTACTAGATGTAATTCTAATAGCTTAAAGTGATTTTGTCTGGTTTTATTTTCCTCTTCCCAGGAAGAACACAGTTTAAAGTGGTAATTAAAGCACTTTCTCCAAAAGAAGTCACCAGAATTTACACCCCCCGGCCTTTGGATAGAAATGATGGTACATTCCTTATGCGGTATCGGATGTATGGAAGTGTCACAAAAGGCTTAAAAATTGAGATACTTTATGGTGATCAGCATGTGGCTCAATCACCTTATATTTTGAAAGGTAAGGGTATTTTTTGATATAATGTCATGTGTCAAAGTTCTGAATCAGGATATGTTTGAAACTGCAATACCTGGGCTGTGGTAGCTGTGGACAGCTCAAGCAGTTCTGAATCCCCATGTGCTTGGCAGGGTCACAGAAATGGAGCTTCGTTTAGCTGAATAATTTCACCCTGATAACACAAAGTCTTGTATTTCTGAAAAGAGAAGAATGTTGCTGTTTTCTCAGTTACACTGCAAAATTCCAAAAATTATAGGAAGGATGATTTCCCAGGAAAACTGTAGAAAACATGGTATAAAAATACCAAACCACTGTAATGTATAAATTATTTGTGCTGCAGAATCACGAATACAGACTCTGGGTGCTTTGTTTTCCACAGAGCCAGTTTATCATGAATACTGTGACTGTCCTGAAGAAGACCCTGAGGTCTGGCAGGACACGATGTCCTGTCCATCCCAGGAGCCTCAGATTACAAAAGACTTCATTTCATTTCCCACCATTGACCTGCAGCGAATGCTTAAGGAAATCCCAGCGAAGTTCAGCCAAACAAGAGGTGCTATTGTTCATTACACTATCCTGGATAATCACATCTACCGGCGCTCCTTAGGGAAGTACACTGACTTCAAAATGTTCTCCGATGAAATGTTCCTGTCACTGGCCAGGAAGGTATCGGTTTGGATCGTGTCAGACTATTAAGGCAATATCACAGAACCACAGAGGGGTTGGGGTGGGAAGGGACCTCTGGAGAACATCTAGTCCAACTCCCCTGCCGAAGCAGGTTCACCCAGAACTGGTTGCACAGGATCACCTCTAGGGTGGGTTTTGAATATCCACAGCCTGCCCGGGCAGTCTGTTCCATGGCCCCATCATCCTCACAGTAAGGAAGTTTTCCCTCATATTCAGATGGCACTTCTGTGTTTAAGTATATGCTTGTGTCCCCTTGTCCTGTTGCTGAGTGCCATTGGAAAGAGTCTGGCCCCATCCTCTTGACAGCTGCCCTTAGGATATTTGTAAACATTTACAAGATCCCCTCTCAGTCGTCTCTTGTCCAGGCTAAACATATTTAAATATGGCAGTACTGCAATTGTTGTTGTATCTTCACATGTATAATTCCTGAAGTAAGATTTGACATTCCATCAAAACAGCACTGGGTGTTAGGAGTAACGTGTGGAGGCTGGTCCTGGAAGTAATGAAAATGCTTGGAAAGCTCCAAGAGCTATGGCCCAACTGGGAGCTGTTCCGTGGCCTCTGGGTGTTCCTTTCAAACTTGCTTGCAGGGCAGAAGCTTGGAATTCATGCATTAAGCACAGCAAAATCTATGAACTATCCAGTAGGTGCACTGAGTCTGCATGACATGAGAGAGCTGAGGAATAGATGTAAGAGTGACAGAGAGCTTCTCCATGTTACTATCCTATCTTGGGTACACGTTTAGGTTCGTCTTCCCGACGTGGAGTTTTATCTCAATGTTGGAGACTGGCCAGTTGAGCATCGGAAGGCTAATGACACCCCTGGGCCTCTACCTGTCATCTCCTGGTGTGGCTCTGTGGATTCCAGAGATATCATCCTGCCAACCTATGATGTAACCCACTCGACTCTGGAAACCCTGCGTGGAGTCACCAATGATCTCCTTTCCATTCAAGGAAATACAGGTGAATTAGAGAGGGTGGGTTTAAAAAGAATTTGTGATTTCCATCGAAGAAGCAAGCTGCATTCAAATAATGTGTTGAAGTCTTCAGTTAAAAGTGCCCTGGGACATCTCTGAATACAAGCAGCTTAGTCTTTACAGATTGCAAACACTTCTCAACACTGCCACTAAGCAGGTGTAACATTTAGAACCAAAATTTAAGAAGTCCAGTTTGCAATAAACATGAATTTTACATTAAAGGCATCCAGAAGATGCCTACTATGACCTGGCAAAGTAAAACTAAATGTAATTAAAAGGCATTTCTCCTCAGTAAAGGGCTCAAATATGTTTATTCTAATCAAATAGTAACCCCTTTCCTGACTGTGTTGTGGCCCAATGTTCTGTGTACAAAAAATTACTTGAATCCTGAAAGAAGTAAGCTGATACTGTGCTACAGCCTCTTTTAAATGAGAAAACACTGTCTATATGAAAAAAATACCTCCGAGTGAGATCTCTTGAATTGCTTTCCTAGCTTTGAAAGAGGAGTCAGCTTTACTGACAGGTGTCTTCCTCCCCCTCGGGAAATTAAAGAATACTTAGGATCAAACAAATGGCATAAGCAATACCTAAGCAGTAAAACTGGAGTGGAAAGTTATTTATTTTTATTTAGTTAGTTCTCAGTTCCTCTTTTCTTTATTAGTTTTTAAATTAATATTTCAATTAAATGGTCAGTTAGAGGCATTATGTGTTTACTGATTTAGTACAGCTGCTTTTCCAATTAGGAGACAGTAAGAGACTACTCCATTTAGTAGATCCTTTAGGGAAATTTTCTGCAGAAAGGTGAGGAAGGGCATAGTTAATGCAGTAAGCAGAGATTAAGTCTTTCAGACTCTTGCTAAGTGTTTAGAGGACACAACATAGCCATTTATTTTCTTTTTTAAGGCATCATTAAGTGGTTCTTCAGGGACCTAACTAAATTGCTGGGTAACAGAGGTGGATTTTACTAAAGAAATTAGGTTATTGTGGCAGGCTTTATGGATGGAGAATTGCTTTAATTATTAGTATTTTCCTTACGTATTTTATTATAATCCCTTAGGTAGCTTTCAAGATAGTTGAAGTTATTGAAATACAAAATTGTTGAGTGGAAAAGCAGTTCTCTGATTTTCCTTTTATGAGTTTCTCATCCCAAAATTCAAACCAGAATTGGGAGTTTAATCCTGTGATTAATAAGGAGTTATGGGAAACCATGCCTGTCCTATCATGTCTCCAAGTGTAATGCCACTGTCAAACCAGGTTCCTTATTTGCCTTGAACAGATGCTGAACATTTCACTGCTGTTTGCTTTTGCCTTGTCACTCACTGCTCATAGGCCCCTTCTGGGAAAACAAAACTGAGCGGGCTTTATTCAGAGGTCGAGACAGCCGAGAAGAACGTCTCCATCTTGTCAAGTTATCCAAGGAAAACCCAGAACTACTAGATGCTGGAATAACTGGATATTTCTTCTTCAGAGAAAAAGAAAAAGAGCTGGGGAAGGCTCAGCTGATGGGCTTCTTTGACTTCTTTAAGGTAGCAATCAAATTATAGTTTTGGATTAATTTTGCTGTCAAGTTCTTACCAACTGAAAAGACAAAGCTTACTTTTGTTAATTCTTTTCAGTAAACAGAACAATTATGCTGCTGTGGGAGCACAGGTCCATGCAGAGTAGATAAACCACCTGTGATCAATGTCCTAGTGTGACACACTTGTAGAGAAAGTCACGAAAGACCTTTACAGAGACATCTTGGCTTATTTGTATGTTTTACTAGACTGAGAAATTGGATTTGTCACCATCAGAGTTTCTTTGATTTGGGGTAAATATGAAAACAATGGACACAACTTACAGCCATTTCAAGTACACTATGGATGTCAGAAAGAGTCTTTGTAGTAACAAATTAGAAAAATAGATGAGTGGTTTTGTTGTACTTTTAACATACAAATTCTACTGCAAGAGAGACAAAAAAATAAAGGGGACAGAGAGAGTCCTGTATAAAGCCATTATAATATATAGCAATTGAAATTCTCTTCTGAAGATCAATATTTCAGAAATGCTGTAACAGCCAAGAACATCTGCCAAAGCAGAACATTCATGGTTATTTCTAGTATAATGTTTCAGCTTATTTTATACAATAATATGTTTCAGGTTATTCTATATAATAATGATGAGTTAGAATAAATTTACTCTGTTTGAATTGAAGTATAGATTAGTTTTATTTCCTTCCCTGCTGTAGCCCTTACTCTGTCCCAGGACACTTCAATAGGACACCCATCAGGCAGTTCATGTGACACAAAGGTTCTTGACTGTCATCCTTGTGTTGAAAACAAATCCCTTTTCCATTATCTTATCCAGAAGACCATGAAACTACATGTGCTTAATGCTAAAATGAGTTTGAAGATGAAAATGAATAAACATGATTACTTCTTGCCTGTTACAATAATAATTTATTCAGTCATTGTTCCCATTCTGATACAAAACATTTCACCTTTTTTTCCTCTCTCTTCACGCTGTAGTACAAATACCAAGTGAATGTAGATGGCACCGTAGCAGCTTACAGGTTTCCATACCTCTTGCTGGGTGACAGCCTGGTATTGAAGCAAGATTCCCAGTACTATGAACACTTTTATATTGGATTAAAACCTTGGAAACATTATGTTCCAGTTAAGAGAAACTTAGAGGACTTGCTAGAGAAAATAAAATGGGCTAAGGTAAGCTCCATTATTGATTCAAGTTCAAAGTGATGAACAAACATGTAAACAATTTATCTTAATAGCCTCTTCTTTTGTATTTACACATATATATTGAGGTATGTATATGTGTTGAGATCCTGGAATAAAGGAAGTACATTTTGTTGTTAGTATAAAATGGGAAGGCCTTATTTGAAATAACCATCTCTATTTATGGCAATACTTAAGTGTTCATTTTAGGTATGGGCAGAAGAGTTCATGAGTCAGAGCTTTAGTATACTGACTAAGGTAATTGTGAAAGAAACAACCAGATTCCTAGATACTATTTAATTAATGCTATAGCTTTTTTAGGCCCTGACTAGAGCAGAAGTTACTGCATGTGCTGTTTGAATGTACAGAAAATTGCTGCTCTCTGTAACATGCTCAGAGTGAGAGGCTGGGATCCTGTAAGCAAATAGATACAATTCTGTGATTGAAAACACCATTTGTGCTTTAAGTCAAAGTGCTGTTAAGGTTAAAAAAACCACAGGAAGAGTTTCTTTTCTGAGAGTAGTGTAGTTCTACGTAAGGAATCAGATGAGAGTACTAAAAGCTTTGCAACATAGACCTAAAAAGCTTGAGAATAAATACATTAATTTATGCAGTTATTTTTGAAAAGAAGACATTTAATTCCATTGCATTGGACAGGACAAGAGCTGTGGTTTTGTGCTCTGTAAAACTAAGTAGGTCTGGGAGATATCAGATCTGATTTTGAAGAGGCTTGGACAAAATGGTAGAGCAGTAATCAACTGAGTTTTCAAAATTGTACAGTTAGTCATGAAAGTTGTTATTGATAGCCCGAAGGTAGCAGTAGTGACAATAAAAGCAATCCAGTATTTTTAAACAAATTTGCAATTTTAATCATGCCTTTGCAATCTACCAGTAATTGCAGTTAATTTTGCAGATTTGAATAGCCCATTTAATAAAACTTAATGCTAGTCAGGCTTTGAGTAACTCACTGATTGCTCTTTTATTCATTTGTTTTATCTGAAATTTCCAGGAAAATGATGAAGAAGCAAGAAAAATTGCTAAAGAAGGACAATTAATGGCAAGAGAATTACTTCAGCCTCACAGGTTTTACTGCTACTATTATAAAGTTCTCCAGGTGAGTACAATAGATCACTTTATTACTCTCCCCCCAGCTGCTACTGATGCTACAAATTTCATATTCAATTTTTACTTAAATCAATAGCAGACATGGTATATGTTATTCATAGGAAATCAGTGTGAAGAGCTTTGCTAAACCCTGCTTCTTAATTAAAGAAGCTACCTGACATAATAGTTATTTTGCAGAATCAGGAATTCTTTTTCTTATCCCCATCCCCAATCAGCCCTGTTTTCAGTCACTTGGTATTTGGTTTCCAAAAGATTTCTGTAAGACATAAGCTGTATATCCAGTATTCTTTTTTTTCCCTTCATACTTCTCAAGCTTACATCATGAGCTACTCTACTACAAAACAATGAATATATGGAAAAGAAGTTCCAGAAGTGTGTCTAGTAGAGTGTAGGGGATGAGGCAGGCCCAGTAGTCATTTCTTCCTTAGAAAATGCAAATCTCTAGTGAAAGAAGTTTCTCCTTTCTGAAAGTATCTTTTTCCTGTACTGCTGTGCAGTTAGATGGCAGCTTCACCAGCCACAGGTTAACACAAAGGCTGGAACTGTTCAGTGTACAAAAATGACATTTTTTATGCATTATCTGCATAAAGTGGTTAGGCAAAAATGATGACAAGATTCAAGTTACCATAATAAAAGGCAGAAATATGAGAGGAGGTGTTCAGAAGCAATGTAGCCCATTAGTAGGTGTGTTACAAAGGCACCTTGTGCAGAGGTTGTGAACAATGGCATAAGGAGCCTGGATAAAGGTAGGCTTCTGAGTGGAAGGGAGGAGGAAAATTCTGCTTCATGAATTATATGTTGGTGCTTATAGCATTCTTAAATGTTGTTTACATATTTCAGAAATATGCCGAACGCCAAGCCAGCAAACCTGAAATACGGGATGGAATGGAACTTGTACCTCAGCCTGATGACAGGGACTCAGTCTGCAGTTGCCACAGGAAAAAGCCTTTAAGGGAAGATCTATAACTGTACTGGATGGAGAAAATTACCCACTTAAAATGCAAGAATAGGAATTAAGCTGTGAAATCTAAGACTCTTATGCAGTAGCAGACATTCTTAGTTATGTATTCCTCTTGTATTTTCATACCCTTTTTCCTGCTCATTCTGATCTACAGTGTTGGTTCTCACAGTTTTGGCTCCATGACCACCACCAGACAGACACTGAGCCTGCAGTGGGGAGTGTCTGGGGGATTTGTATGATGTACTGCATCATCAGGAAGCAGAGCACAGAGCTGCTCATGTTCCAGATGGGACCTATTTACCGGAGCTTTGTGAGGAAATAGTCACCACAAAAGATCTTGCCACCAGTCAGTGCAAGTTTTCTCAAGGAGCATTTGTGATGCATTGAAACAGTGTTATGATTTCTTCATAAAGTTTACCTCAGTGTTAGATTGTTTCTTGTATACAAAACAATTTTCAAACTAGACAAAGAAAATGAATATTAGAAATTTACAGGTATCAGATCTGGTCATGCTTTCAGATTATTTTGTGGTTTATGACAGGTGACAGACAATGTGATATAGCACTCATCAATTTTAGAGGGAAATGGAGAGCAGGGGGAGTGATTAGAAAAATAAGTTTATAATCGTCATGGCTGTGAATCACCAAAACTAAATGCTGGTTTAAAACAGACTCTGTAGCTATCACAATCACAGTGCTTTGGGTGCCAAGTCACTACTCTGAAAATCTGTTCCCTGCCAGTGACTGCCTGTAAATGTAGGCACAGATCCACTAAAAGATCTGGGAAATTCAGGCCATGGGAAACACTGGGGTCTTAGTTCAACAATACTGTCTACAGTATTCTGGACTATGTGAAAACTGAAATTTAGACCACCTAGGTTTAATTCTTGTGTAATAGTCTAGAGGTTAGAGTCCATGTAAAGCAATTGGGAAGCTGGTTGTCCTCCTTGGTTTAATTCAAAGCCATTTTTTCCAGAGGGTGTCTTAGCTCCAGACTGGACAAGAGGTTTTCAGGTCTTCTGCTGAAGTTTGTATGCAGCCACGAAGCTAACAATGCAAAATTCACAAGGGCAGAAGGATCTGGTCATACCTTTGTGATGAAATCTGCCTTTGGATGGGGCAGAAGAAGAATCCTAGTCCTGGATGCAGCTCCAAATACCTCTGTTGATTTTTGCCCGAGTTTGTCTACTTCAAAATGCATAAATAGTCCTGGAAGGAGACACAAATACCAAGACCAGTGCCCACAAGTACCCATTTCTCTGTTTTCATCTTGGCTAATGCAGCCTGCCTGAGCAGCTCCTGGCTCACTACAGTCAGATAAAAGCTGTCATGGATACCAAATTCTCCCTACACTAAAAAGAATGGAGATGTCTTCAAGACAGTGGACTTGTCTCATTGATTTGGTGTGCAAAATTTAGTGCTCTACACATCATGCAGGCTTCATTCTTGGTTCTACACTGCAAATTACATAAAATTTCTGCATTATAACAGGAAGAAAGGCAGTATGCTAGATATGGAAAGAACTTTGGCTTTCTGAAGAGGTCAATGCAACTGTTCATCAGTCATTTATTACATTATGCCAGTTAAGAAAAAAAACTGTATCATGTTGCTCTACCCATAATCCTCTTTGTTCTGGTTCTAACACTCATATTTATAGTGGTTGTATTTTTATTTAGCATAAAAACCAGTCCTAGAACTTCAGGTTGTAAATACATGTTCAACTCATCTGACATAAAATTTTCTACATTGAATTTCAGGAACAGGGTTCCATTCCTGAAGCTGACACTTAAGACTGAGTATGTGCTCTCCTTTTGTTCTATGTGTCATTTTTACTGTATTATGTGATCTTATTTTGGGAAACTACCCGTTATGCCATGTGCTTTTTATATTCACCAGTGTTTATGGAGGTGGCACGCTCAGCAAAGGCAAGTAAGCATAAAAGATGGTTGAACAACAAAGTTTTCCACATATTTCAAATCAAGAGTCCAAAAGTGATTCATTTGTATTTTTTTTAAATGGGAGAGAATAGTCATGACACATACTTCATGGTTCTTTGGAAATACCTATGTAGGAAAACTTGCCTTGCTTGAAACAAAAGTCTTTCAAACTGGAAGAAGAATCAGATAAAATTCAAATTATGAATATAAATAAATGTGAATATTTTATCCCTCCTTTATTCCCTCATGAAAAGGGAAAGAAACTATTCTTAATTCTTTTCTGCCTTGCTTTTGTAATAAGCATTGCTTCAAAGCAAAGACTGTTTTGTCTACAGAGTGCCTTACAGATGCTTTTATAGCTTTTTATAGGCAAGAAATATCCTGAAAAATATGACTACACTCATCTTCTTGCTGTAATTTAAAAAATAGTAGAGAGGTGGTGGAACTTTTACCACAAGTCCATAGTAATTTGAGAGAATCTGGTTCAGTTTATAACTATAGCTCTTCCAAAGGTAAAAGAAGGTAGGGCAAAGTCTCTCTTCTTTCCATTGGTGCTACTAAATGCAATTAAAATTGTAATGAAGAACAGTTGTAACAATTGCCCCACCAGGCTAGAAAAGATGTCAGATCTGTTTGAGTTTGCTGAGAGGATGATACCCATTGGCCTGGTGTGTTATGGGAAATGCTAAATATTGAGTAAAACCTGGTTTTGCATGTGAAGTGTAATACATACATTAAATAGAATTTTTAAGTGGCATACGTAGACTAGACTGTATTATTCTTTGGTAGTTCTTGAACAGCGACTGTTCAAAGGTGCAAAAATCTCTTGTTGGTGGTAGTTTTGGAAAGCTGTTACCATACCACAATACTAAATTTTGCTATAGTAATTTCAGTTTTTAAATAGAGAGTCAAACCTGTCCTGTTTTTGTCAGGGATTTACCAGTGATGATAGAGGCAGGTTTATTTGTTTGAAGTAGTATGTCCTAAAGCCCTGGACCAATGTTTTCAGACACAGGAATCTGCAGAGAAGGGGTTTGACATCCAGAAATGATGGGAAGGCAGAGTCTTTACCTAAGAATCTTTCTTTTCAGATTTCTTGAACCTTAACAGTAGCCTCATAGAGTGAACACTGCTTTTATGTCATATGTATGTCCTATCATATTTAGGCTCCCACATTTGGAAATACCCAACCTTAATTTTGTCTTGAAATGAGAACTAGTAAATCCTGATCTGTTGAGCATAAAGAAGATACAGTTTCATATATATTTTAGACTGTATTTTTTTACCTTTACTTCAAAATCACCAGTATACTGGTTTCATGACAGAATTGTGCCAGGCCCGCCTTGTAGATTCATAATTTAAAAAACCCTATAATCAAAGCTTGTCTGATGGAATGTTAGATTCAAGCATCCATGCCGGGGAGCATACGCCCGACATTATTACATTACAAAGTAAATGATTTAGTTAGGGAGGAGAGCTGACAGGGAAAACATACATCACCTGTTGGAGCACGTCTGAGAAGCTTGCAAAGAAACTATAATAAGGAAAAGAAGCATTATATAAACCTACGATATTATCAGCTCCTTTAGCACTGCAGTTTTGCAAAGATTTTGTCTCTACAGGCGCTGATGAAGTGCAAGATTTTATATTAATATTGTTTAAGTTCACAGGATTTAACAGCGAGAATCTTGTCTGTAAGAAGTTTATAGCATTTTATTGAGGCTATACGAGTACTAATGCTTGAGTTTTGAGAACAATGCTTCTGTTGTTAATTGGAAAATCTGTACTGCAGACAGTTACGGCACTAATTTTGGATTTTGCTGTGAGAAAAAAGATTATTTGCATGTTTGTTTGAAGTAATTTTAAACATCATAACTGATGTCCCATCATGTGAGCAGAGCTAAGCAGGAGCTGTACTAGCAGGAGTGTGGCCAGCAGGTCAAGGTGTTTCTTCCCACCTGCTTGGCAGCTGTGGGACTGCAGCTGGAGTCCTGCATTCCGTTTTGGACTCCCCTGTACCAGAAATACGTTGGCGCCCAACATGGAGCACCAAGGTGACAAAGGCAATGGGGCACACGGTGTGTGAGGACAAGCTGAGTGGGCAGGGTTAGGTCAGCCTTAGAGAGAGAAGAGTTCTCAGAGGGACGCAGCAGAAATCCTAACAGACACAAGCTGCATCATGGGAAATTGCAGTTAGGTAAGGGGAAAAGAATCCTAAACTGCTATCCCCGAGGAGATGAAGCTTTGCCTGTGTGACCTCCAGATGTTCATTATTCTGTGAACTGCTTTTCAGTCACACAACAAGCATTTATCTAGTCACACAGCAGCAGGATGAACCCAGCTCTTGAGTGTCTCCAAGAGGCGACGTAGCCTTTCTGTGCTGACACTTTTGACACTATTTGTGGTTATGTCTCCCTTGATAATACTGGCAAAGTTTTGCAAAGTTTTGTATTTTTGTGTTGGCTTGTAAGGCCATAAAGTTATATGTTATATTAATTATACTTTTATACTATTAATACATATGATAATTTACCTTACTAATACACATTATCACAATGTATCCTAGTCATTTAGTACACAGAATATTTGACAGAAGTGAGATACATTGATTTGGCATTACAGGCCTGGACTAAAAGTGCAAGACCTGCTCTTTTAAGAAGCTGCATATATACTTTGCAGGTATGAGACAATTGTAAAATATTGTGAATACAGTTATGAACCATCAAAGGAATTTATTTTAAGCAGTCAGTGAGAATATTAATGTATTTAATAAGTTATACATATGTTTAAATGCCAGCATATTCTGTAGGCCACTGGTGAATATTCCTATCTCAACTCCCAGCCCTAAAAAAATCAGTCAGGATCCATCTGTACCACAGGTTTGCAGTATAGTGTGGAGAGACCCAAGACAGCAAGCATTAAGCCAGAAGGACCTACCCATACAGGACATGTGAAACATGGTAACCTTCCTGCTGAAAACCCACAGAGTACATTATCCTGGATGGAACCTGTCTGAAAAATGATCAGTTCAAGTTGTACTTGTCAGACTTAACTTCCCCCGAGGCTTATGTGACTCAAAGAGGTCGTTTACCATTAGCAGATGATTTTGCCTATCTTTGGGTCAACAGCAGCCACACTTTCAGGTATTCTTTGTCTCCCAAAATGCCCAGCCAAGCTGTTTCACAACTCCAGCTGCAGAGATCTGTCATCCCATGGCTGATACCCACGATAAAGCAAAATGGTTGCTACCATGTTAATGTCCTGCAGCTCCAGCACTTGATCTCATCTTGCGTGTTACTCTCACCAAATTTTTCACTGTTGCAACAGAAAGATATTTGAGTATCTTATTAACTTTAACATGGGAATCTGCTCTCAGCGTGAAAACAGATTAGAATGAAAACTCAGTTTGCTTCCAAATGATGATTTTTTTGCTCAGCACCATCAGCTTTTACCTCAGGAGCAAGGTAGTTTTGTCAGCACAGTTCATTTCATTTAATTAATAAAAAAAGCAACATTGTTATCCAAAACCAAACAAAAGCCACTCTGCAGGTAAAAGTTGTTATTTTTTTTAAAAAAGATGCCTGTTACAGATACATTGGTATGTTTTTAGTAGTGAAGGCAAAGCATGAACTGAACTTTATAAGCAAAATAAGTTTAAGGGATATTTCAGGAACAGGCTATCCTGTGTTACTGTACACTGATAGTGATCTCCAAAATTAGATAATTCAAAACAGTGAAGATTAGAGCCTGGATTATACAGTAAGATTTTATTTGCTAAAACATAAGAAACAGAAGAATCAAGAAGACATTGTGTGTCTGACATAAGCTCTCATGCAAAATCCTGTAGTAAAGAGATTCAACTCACTCTGCCAAATGTCCTTAAGTTTATTTTGGCTTTTTGGCAAGGTGAGTTATTTAGGAAATGTCAGGAATGTATGTAACTGATAGAAGCTGCATCTCTGCCAAAAAATTCTGCTTTCTTCTGCCTTAGGAGCAAAGGAACTTTGAATGTGGACTAACCCTCACTGGCAAACTCCAGCATGCCTTTTCACACTACAGCCTTTCCATATTATTTACACCTTGGTATTTCCTCTATTCCCTGAAAGATTTATTTGTGTCTGTAAGGTAACCAACAGTCGGACTGATCCCAAACTTTCTGTAACTGAACCTGAAATGTAGGTGTGAATATTAAATACCTGATTTGTACTAAATTAACTTTTGACTCTTTAAAAACACCAAGCATTTGAAGATCACTTAGATTATGACTCTCTGGTAGAGATCACTTAGATTATGACTTTCTAACAATTGTAAATATTTGGCAATACTTAAATACAGGTAGTGCATAGATAAGATATAGAATAATTCTTAGTATTTCTTGTGAAATAGTTTCCAAATTCTGATTACCTGTGATGGCAAATTTCCCTGTGATAAAATGTTGTCTCAAATCAAAATATCCCCAAAGATTCAGAAAAACTGTGACTTTTCCCTGAATAATAATACTATATATTATATATAGTGAATTGTTCACTGGAGCTGTTAATAGCTATTGCTATTTACTCTTTTGCAAGATATATGTATTATATATATATAAAATATATTTCTCTTATTGCAGTTCCATTCCAGTCACAGAAACACACACTATCAATTACATCTTTTATTTCAAAATGGAGAGAGACATGGGAAAATTGGCTTTTCCCTTTAGGACTTGAACCAATCAACTCAGAACAGGCAACACATTCACTTAAGATGCCAATTCCAATTTGAATGAGGTCTCCTCTAGGTTTCCTCCACCATCATATGCCTATCCTGTGAATCTAATGAAGTAAAATCTTCAGGAAGTCCTTCATGAACAAACAGCTCTGAGTACCATCCACAAACTAAGCATTTACTTGAATCTGGTGATGATTGAACTACCCTCATATGCAGTAGATGTTTTCTCCATTCCAGTCCCAAGCTGGTATTACCCCAAAACCAAACAATTCTTCTGCTCAGAAGTCACCACCTTCAACCTTCTCAAGCAGCTATGGTCCACTGTCAAATGTGTTTGCTGTATTTAATATCAAGTTACACCCTGCTTTGATGACATGCAGTAATGTGTAATTGTTGTCAAACTGGATCTGTTAAGTAGGTTACTGGCTGCAGTTGTCACCAGTTCCTTGATGGATTATCTTGTTAAGGAGGCCATTTAAAAAATCACTTTTGATGGGGAATAAAAATTATGTTCACATAGAAACACCAGACCCTGGTCCCATTAGAGTAAAAAGGATTGGATTTTTGCTGAGTGCATTCAGATTTTTAACAATAGATGAGGTCTTGAAGGTTACCTGATCCAATGAAAAAATTAAGGAAAAAACACCTACTGTTCATAGACAAATGAAAAATTAGCTTGCTTATCTCTAGGGTTAAGACACAGGACATCTAAATCCACCTAAGCAGTTTCCTGTTTCTAAGAACTTGATAATTTAACAATTTGTCTCCTCAATCAATTCCGTTGAACCACTCCATCATTTGTCAAGACTAGCTAAAACCCTAAAGCAAGTAAGAAATTATATGCATAGCTGGCTAAGCTATGGAGATGAAATTTAGTTCCTTGTCAGTTGGATTTATTTCTCATGGTTACACCATCAAGTAAAATTTTAACAACCTCTGCCCAGATATGAGGAGCCCAATGAATGTGGGTGATAAACTGTCATTTTCAGGGCAATGGAGGCAACATCAACACCCACTGAACTCAAACTGGCCCTTGAAAATTGAATTGTATCAGATGGTAGTCTCCTACTTGTTTCTGAAAACAAAATGGTCTGTTCCTGAAAAATTCTTAATTCTATAGAAAAAGAGAAAATATAATATGATACTGGTCACTTAAGTAACCCAATTTAATAAGAAAAACTTCCGACATTTTCTGGGGCTTCTCACTTAAAATGGTCTGGCTTTTTCTGCAGAACTGTGTTAATTAACCATGTTATTAATTTTGGACTTCTTGAAGTGGATCACTATATACATTATGCCAAGTTAATAAATGGTTACAATTTTCCATACTCACCAATTGCATGGGAAAGAAGCATTTTCTGATTAAATAAATATATTCTGATAGTGCTCAAAGACTTAAAAGAGGTTGCCTGAAAAGAAGACAGAATAAAACTAAGCTAAAGCTCTCTTTCACACAAAATATTGTATATTGAGCTGAATCTAAACCTACAAAGTTTCTTCTCTTCCCCTTCTTGAAAAAAAATCATCAATTCATGAAGGATCAGTAGTTCTCTAATTGCTGAGAAAGATTTTCCTTTGGGAAAGAAAGCAAGCAAAGCAAACAAATCATGAGTTACAAAATTAGTGTTTCACTTCACAGGAACACTTGCTCCTGTCATGGAGCCAGCAGGTGTTCCCTTGGCTGATAGCTCAAGATCTGAGAGCCCTGACAGCTTTCCTGGCACTTCCCCAGGATCAAGCATTCACTCACAGTAGGGAAATCAGCCCCTGTATTTTCAGTCAAACCAATGCTTATTACAGGGTCCTCTCTGTTTTTCCATGGAACAATGCCATATATTTATAGTTACAGCTGCCTTATTTGTATAATATTGCACCTACATTTGTATTCTCCCTATATTGTCAGACTAATACTTGTCTGGATTTAGCTTTGCATTTTAATTTAATGTTAAATTACATGTAATTGCTTTCTGTAATAAATTTTAATTTGGAGTACTGATGGGGATGAGGGCCTCTGGCGAGTGTTGTCTCTTACAACTGGCCTGAGTAGTTTCAAAAGCTATCTTGTGAGTATAGTTGGGCCTGCTTTCAAACAGACTTTCTATTACTTTCACAGCTTTTTGATCACTGTTTCAAAGTCTTTGTCTTTGAAATCGAGTTGCAATATCATCAGCAAATCTAGGGTGTGTTTTCTCTTGTGCTTTATGTCCTCTTCTTCAGTCAAGGATTTTGAAACTCCTTGTTATATAAAAGGCAACAGCTTTTGTGGAACAGTATCTCCTGGCTTAATCAGTACAGGCATTCTCCTCTTTTATTCACCCAAATTTATCCACCTAGCTGATCTAACAGCACTAACCATATATAAGAGGTTCACTTTAAAATAAAAAAACTTTAGGGTTTGGTTTGTTTGAGTTTTTTTGCCTGTGATAAAGTAAATAATACAGGTTAATATGCTGCATGATAAGAAGGATTAATAAAATTAAAATGAAATAAAGTTTCTTCTTCCTCTGATACATTTAAAAATTCCTGTTACCTGGGGCTGCACCAGCAGTGTGAATATGATAGTCATCTCTCAGGTCTTCCCGTCGTCGACAAGGGAAGTCAGAGCAGTACACGTGCTGCTACCATATCTAACTGGTCACAGGCTATCCAGAAATCAGCGTATTTATTTGCTTCTCTGGTAATCTCTGGTGTAAGAAACAGAGATTCTGCTTACTTACCAAACTGATGGACATTACACAAAAATACAAATGGATGTACACATCCATTTTAAAATGGATCTATTGGGAGATTCAATTGCATGTCTACAACTGTCATTGAAATCAGTGACAAAATCTACTTTGTTGGCAGTAGGTATTATTTTCTTCTATTATTCTTTAAGTAATTGGATATTCTGACAGGGAGGATACTCACCAATGCTCTTCTTCTTGAATGTTCTTGATGCAGTCTTAATTTAAACTCTAGAACTATTCAGTAAGAGAAGTATCATACTAAACAAATATAAAATGTTTGAAGAAATGACCGAAAGTCACTCCCTGGCAGCCACCAGACACCCCAGGCCTGGAGCAGACAGGGCTTGCTGTGTGAGAGCCAGCTCCCTATGAGTCACCCCCTCCTCCTGGCTTGATCCTCAAAGAAAAAGGTAGATTTCTCTGCTCATTCCCAGCTGGTGGGAAGCACATTTGTCAAGCCATGACATGAGTTTCAGCTTATGTTGCAGCTTACGCCCGAGTGTCAGGCTTGGGGAGAGGGGAAAACAAGCTCTGTGGAAAGGTTCATGGACTCAGAAATCTAAAATGGGGATAGTTTCATTGTTCAGGGATGGCTTTCTGTCATCTGCTTGAAAGCTGCCAATTGGAAGGGACCCACAAGGATCATCAAGTCCAGCTCCTGGCCCTGCACAGGACACCCCACGAGTCACACCATGTTCCTGAGAGCCCGAAATTGCGTGTATCACAGCCTCAAGGATGATCACAGAACTATTCCAAACTTTCACTGCTATCCTGTTCACCTCTCATCTCCTTTCTGCTCTCTCATGGTACCCAAGTCTGTTTTCTAGACCAGCTCTTGTGAAAGGCCATTCCCAAACCTGCTCCTGCCTGCTTTGCCTTTCGTTATTCCTGCTTTGTTTCCTTCTGTGCATGTCTTTTGTTTTTAATTCAGGGTCATGTACTTACAGAGGTCACTCTTCCAGAAGTGAGGACCTGTCCTACATGCTTGCTTGTCCACCAGATGACTCTAGTTCATCAATCATACACATATTCTCTCTTATTACTTAAAAAGGAGGAGGAAAAAAATTCCTCAAGGGTCACAAGTATTACTTATAGCTAGAAAATAATTAGATTAGAAAAGGATGTGGATATGATGAGCTGATTTTATTGAAAAAGAAAGTTGTGTAGGACTAAAACATTATTTTTCAGACTACCTCTGTAAATTCTAAGCTGGAGAAAAAGAGCTGAGTTTCACCCAGTGGTTATTTTCAGGAAAAAATTAATTTAGGGATGTAGATGTTCTATTTCAACCTGTTTTCTACGTAGTGAATGTGGGACTGTACTTTATACTGATACATACTTCTCTGTAAAAGCTTTTTCACTACTAGCTTATTCTAATATAAAAATAAACTATTTCTTCTAATAATGTGTTCAGTTTCTCTTACATTGATATGATTTATTAGAACATTTCAAGTTCTAAAATTATCTAAGATTGGAATGGGAAAATCTGTTCACAGCTGTTTTCCACCATGATAAGTTAGAAAGACCTTTTGGTTTTTTTAATAAACTATTTCTTCTAATAATGTGTTCAGTTTCTCTTACATTGATATGATTTATTAGAACATTTCAAGTTCTAAAATTATCTAAGATTGGAATGGGAAAATCTGTTCACAGCTGTTTTCCACCATGATAAGTTAGAAAGACCTTTTGGTTTTTTTAATAAACTATTTCTTCTAATAATGTGTTCAGTTTCTCTTACATTGATATGATTTATTAGAACATTTCAAGTTCTAAAATTATCTAAGATTGGAATGGGAAAATCTGTTCACAGCTGTTTTCCACCATGATAAGTTAGAAAGACCTTTTGGTTTTTTTTGTATGTTTGCACTTGTCTGCATCCATGGATCAATTTTACAGGTGCCCAAATAATTCCTTTACAACAAACCAATCTTCCTCTTCTGGTGAGGAGCATTTACCCTCAGGAGATGAGGGCAGTACAAGTTAGGGAGTGCAATGCAAAGTAAGATACATTCTACTGGTGGCCTGTTGGGTTCCACTACTGGCTGTCTCACTGCTTTATAGTTGTGGCATAGGGCTGTAAAATAAGGCTCATTACAGTAATTTAAATCAGACAGTTATTTTTGATTGCCCCCAGTCTTTTCTGGGTCCCACAGTTACGGATGCACTGGGAGGTTGAAAACAACTGAAACTGTGATCCAAGGGAAAACAAAGCTGAACATCAAAGACAAACAAAACTAAAGGGAAGGAAGGACAGAAGAAACTAAGCACACAGAAGGCAGCTGTCTTTTAGAGTTAATTATGATGGACTGGAATTCATTTCTTACAAGCCACTTGAAAGCTGCTTGATAATTATAAAAATATTTATAGGCCAAGTCGACTTCCTTTGCTTATTCTTGGGAGACTATAGATGGTATATTCTTTAGGCAGCTTTGTGTGCCTGCTAGAAACCTCACTATGCTTTGCAAGTTTTCTAGTTTCTCTCCTAAAGGGCCTAAACCTGATCAAGAGCCTGTTTCTGCAAGTACTGCCAAGTAATTGAAGCAGAATATTCACAGTAAAATACTTTCTGACCTAATTTCTCTGTAGGATGCAAGCATTACAGATCTTTATCTTTCCACTTGCAGACAGAGTTGCTAGGTGTTGCATCAGACACTGTCATCAAAATCAGGCTAGGTACTGTAAGCATCACTTTACCATACGGGGAATTCTCTGTGGTATTCATTCTGGATGCACAAAATTGCCACTGCATGAAAGCATTAAGAATATTTGCATTCACTAAATGTGTTCAAAAAAGTGAGTCAAAATGGATAAAACTAGATTCCTAAATCCACAATCTCTGCAGTGATAACCACTTGTCAATGTTATTGACTTAGGGATTTGTGGGGGTTCTGCTTTTACTAAACCACAGCTTTTTTTCCCATCTCAATCTTAGTTTTTCTGTTGATTTCAGCCACACCTGATTCTTCTGGCAGACTCTTAGTGGCCAGATTTATCCCATCTGTCTCTGGTCCCTTGGTAGAGACACATCAGGAAGAGCTGTTTAAGGTTCTTCTGTAGTCAGCAGGAAGAAACTGGGATCTCTGCAGGGCAGTTAATATCTTGGCTGTTGCACAATTGCTCTGGGGAAGAACCTTTCCAGCTGTGGTAGCTACAGAGGGAGCCTATGGAGTGTAGGCTTCTGACTTGGGTGCTACAGGGAGTCTTAAAAAATGGTATGAAGTGCTTAAATGTTCTTTTACTTGAAATATCTTAGTACATGTGTCTGCTTTGGTTTAGGGATAAAATGCTTGTCTCTTGATTTTTGGTGTTTAAATAACTTGAAAAATCATAGTCCTATGTAAATGTCTAATGCTTTTGGGGTATTTAAATAATTATTATGGCTACCTCACATGAGATTGCTGGAAGGAAGCTAGATTATTGCCCAGATGTCTGGCATTACTAAATTTCTGCTTTTCTTCTATAATGATTTGGTTTCTGTCTCGAACCTCTTCTTCCTTATTTAACTGCCTTATACACACAATGTCATTAGTATACTCAATTCAATTATACACAAGGAAAATGAAGCATTAGGCACATCTATACTTTTGAATTACTCTAAGGATTTAACTGGTTTTATTGTGTTTTATTGTTGGCATAGGGCTTTGTTAAGCAAGATTGTAACACCACTGCATGTGCACTTAATTATTTTAGAATTAAGTTTATTTTGGTTGTGACTGTACTTTCTGAAGAAAAACAATTCATCAGTGGCTGCAAATGCAGTCCTTGGCAGCACTTTCTTGATATTTAACACTTCCAATATTAGGAAATAGTGTCTTCTTGTAAAAAAAAAAACCAAAACAACTGACAAAGGCTACACATCAATACATGGGAGTGGTAGCATGACTCCTTCAAAAAAAAACCCAGCTGGTTTGTGTTAATCCGCAAGGATAAATCACTTTCAGACCATAAAAAAATTGAGCAACTCTACAACAAAGAAGTGGTTTCTAAGTGGATGATAATGCATTTTCAGTAAATTCTAGTTACCTCATAGAGAGACTTGGAAGACCAATATCAAAATAATGAGTTGTTCATAAATTGGATATGTTAAACACATTGTGACAGCCAGCAATAAAAGTAAATTACTTATTTTATATAGAGAACATGTTGTAACAGCCTCCTCCTCCAGTTTAAGAAATCCATTCAACTCCTTGGTGTATAGTCAATTGGATCACTTCTGTACTGAGATACTCATATTTCTAATAAAGAGTAACTGGAAAATGCAACAGAAATGTAAAAATATTAGTTCCTTAAAATGGTTTTATAGATATGCAATTTCTTAAAGCATTATTTAACTTTAAAAGCTTCAAGCATATCTATAATTAAGAGATAAATAGTTCTTTCATAACAACAAGCTAAAAAAAGACCCCTCAGCTACAACTGTAATGCAGATGCTGTAAAGAAACCAGAAAACAATGAGAGAAGCAGGGGAGGGACAGGCTGAGAGCCACATTCAGTTAAGGCTTTTGAAATTAAACAAAAAAATAAAAGTGTAATTTATAACCATGAGAACAAAGACTCAAAAAATAGTGTAGGAGTGAGAAGGAAAGTGGTTGAAAAGAACAGTGAGAAGCAGGGAGCCCACAAGCTGACTTCCATGTTTTACATGAAGTAAAACTGGTAATTTGGAACTGAATGATGACAGGACACTTTTGCTTTAAGTAATTGTTGCATATCCTGAGGAGAAGCAGAGGCTCAAAGGTTTGTGTTTATCTTTCTGTACATAATGTCTGCCTTAACACAATACCTCGTGTATTGTCAGTGCTTTACAAGACCTTGTGTGTAAATGACAGAATTAAGGTGAACAGATAAGAGATAATTGAAATGAGATGTGTGTCACATGGCAGTTTGCACCCACAGTGGTTTTCACAGACCTAAATAAATTGATTTAAAACTGGTTTTAATTACACTGGTAGGACAGCTGTGTGCTGATAGGGCATCAGTTTCTGTGTTTTGACATAGCCAAGGGGCTCTTAGTGTGTATGATCTACTTATGCATTATGCAATGCATAGGTGTGTTAACATAATAAACTGATTAAGGTAGTGAGGCAAGTCTAAAACCCAAAACAAAATCATATAAAGACCCAGATTCTCCTTTCTATTACACTGAGATGATTGAAATGGTTTGATGTAATTTAGGACTCACACTGCTGTCTAGAAAAAAATCCACCAACAAACTTATTTTGTGAGGAATAATTTTGTATTTTAAACTATGGAACAATAGGAAGTGGAAATTATTAAGTAAAAAATATAGACTCAGACCCCAGAGCATTGATATCAGATATGTCTCATAATTACAGAAACTACTTTGTTAGATGTGCCATCTTAAGGAAATTGAATTTGCTTATATCTCCATTTCTACAGCACAAATGGAACTGTCTCTAGGTTTGATTTTGTTTGGTTGTTTTAAAGTTTTAAGTGTTATAAGGATTTGTAGCAGGTATAGGTATGGTGTAATTTTAAGGATGTAAATTATATATTTACTCGCATTTCCATTCTTGTTTAGACTTCCAGTTTATTAAGTCACAATATGATCCATATCCACACTGTAACTTCAGTGGAACAGAGGCTTTTACTCCCTTTTAAGAAATAGATTTCATATCAGGACCAGATGTAATACCAGTAAGTTCACTTTTTCTCTGAGAAAGACCTTTTTCCAATGGATACAAATCCTAAGTGGTCACTTTTCTAGTATTTGTTTATATCTTCTGTACTCCACTGTGATGTGGAGTTATAATTTCAGCAGAAAACTGATTAAACAAGTACTGCCTGACTGAAAAAGCAAATGTCAGCTGCTTTTATAGTGGCCTCTGCTGTTTACAAACACCAGTGTCAACATTCTGCCCAAAATGCATTTGCAACAATGTCGTTTTTCAGAACGCATTACTTCTGCACAATAGATTGCTGAATTCATGCTCAAACTTTATACTAACAGCTGAAAAAGTTGTTACAAACTGACCCTTTATTTTTAGCTCTTATTACCAGGATTTTTTAATCTTTAACCTGTTTCAGTAACATTTACTTAAATACATTTTGCCTGTAAAGTAATCCCCTCTAAACTGTGGTTGTTCTCTCTCTCTGTCCCAGGCTGTTTGCTTCACTTCTGGCAGTTCACAACACAGAAGTTCCTCAGAAGTGGATGTTGTGGGGGGATGTTTTGTCACAGTCAGTATTGCTTTTAGGAAAGATGAAGCCAAACCACAGGGCTTGTCTGCAGCATCAGCCCTAAGCCCTAAACCATGGAATTCACCTTGGATTTTGCTTAAGTCTTTGCCTTTATTGCTAAATAGCAAAGGGGTGAGGGAGCACGAGGGCCATGGGTCGAGCAAGCTGGAGCCCCGATGCCCCACACTGCTCAGTCATCACCTACTTTATGGGCTCAGCTTCAGGCAGCACCACTTGGCTTTTTCTCAGCTTTAGTTTGTCAGAGCTCGTTTCAGAAATGGTACAAAAGGGACAGTGGATAGCACTGCCTGGGGTTTGGCTCAACAGTGTTTATATACATTGGTCTGTGGGTGCAGTCAGAGTCTGGTAGGAAAAGGAAATGCAAACAATGTGAAGACAGAGTAAGAGATACTAAGCTAGATTGGTTAGACATTTATGTCTTTTTTTATGTCTGATTAGAGTAACTGACTTAACTTTTAACTTTTGAGTAAGGTGATGTTACTTTCCAATTAAAGACTTACATAATGTGAGAGCTATTTCAGGTATCTTGGCAAACTTCTTGGAATGAAAGTCTTAACCAAGGAGTACTGGTCTAGTTCTGACGTGCCAGCTGTCTGAACACAGGGCAGGACACTCCAAGAGCCTCTCCTCCATGAAAGCATTTGTTTCGGGAGCTGCCCATGAGAGGTACTCATTTAAGCAAAACATCTTGATTATTGATAAGTGTTATCCAGAACTTCCATGGCATGTTTAAGGGCTTGGAAGCAGGGCTGGAGTCTTGAAGGAAAAATGTAACTCTCTGTCTAACAATGACTGACTGTGTTGATAAAATCTGCGACGTGTGGCCTTGCTGGTAAGAAGTTAAATTCCCTTAAAAGAACAGGATAGTGGGCTGGGAAGGAATGCTGAGGAACGTGCACACCACAAACTTCAGCTACTGTGCAACTATGTAATTTCAGGTTTTCCTTTGGCTTGATGGGCCCATATCCAAAAGTAGTGTCCAGGCAAAGGTAAGCTCAGGGGTACAGTGACTGGAAGGTGTCCGGAAATTCCAGGTGAGTCATGAGAAGCACAACTGCCTTATTAGTTGTTTATTTTATATAGTCTGAACTCTGTATGGAGCACTTTTTGGATAGAGTTTCCAAAGCCATTATTTTCTCTGCAGTGGCTTGAGAAACACCTACAACTAAACATTTGTCTTCTAGAAATCAGAATCTATCTCTGTGGGAAATCTCAAGGACTCTCTACCACAGACAGAGGTAGTTTGAGGAAAGCATATGTGGAGGCAAAGCTGGATTTGTATGGAAGTGTTAACAACTGATGAGAATCTAAAAGATCTGTATCTAGATGGAAAAAAAAGTCACATAAAAGCAGGATCTGCTCTCCCTTTACTGAGATATAATGTACAAAAATACTACAATGATTAGTGAGAGAGTAACAATTTTTGGGTGGAAAAAAATTCCAGATATGGAATACAGTAACATTACAGATCACCCCAGGACAGTCTCTGGTGAAGAAAAATACTTAAAGGACTTTTTGTTTAGTACTTTCCATACCTGCCATTGCTTGACAGGACATTTCTCCCTTTCCTAAGTGTTCTTTAAATTTCACATAAAGAGCATGGGCTTTGTCAGTTACTTTGATTTTCAGAGAAGAAACAGATCATTGGACAGTATTTCCTCCCCACAAAAAAAGCCAGGATGCACTTTTGGTTGCAAGGTTCAACAGAAATTTATGTCAGCTGCATGAAAACATACTACAAAAGACTCATTTTGCTGTGTACAAAATATCTTATAGCATAAAAGTTGCGGGAACACTGTACAAATAAAAACCCATTAAATGCTGATTGGAACAGGAGTTCTTCATTTATATTGCTGTAAAAACACATGAAATGTAAACTAAGATAATGGTACACCAACCTTTATTCCTATTTTGAAATATAAAGATGATTTGGGAGATTTATTAACTATGCAAGTTACACCATTATTTGAATGGATTCTCTGATTATCCATATTCACTGACTACCTGTTTTTTTACTTTTAAGAAGAGCGAAGTCTTCTCTAAAAGCACGTGCATTCAGAATGCGGTTTTTGTGCTCAGAATACAACCTCCATGTTTCTGAGAGGTGTTTACTGCAGATACAATGACTGTTTTCTTTACAGGCATTTCCAATGCTCTTAAGTTTCACTGTATAGTCAATATGTCTTATCAAGAAGTGAGAGCAACAAAAGCTAAATATTTTTTATTGTTTTATACTATTAGAGTAATATAAAGTACCAGCATAATTTAATTTACAACAGGAAAAAAAAGCAGCCATATTTTATTTGACCTAAAGTTGTCATTTATATACAGAAATGTCCATTTAACTAAGCTTAAAAAACCCCAACCCCAAAACCTCTTGATTCATTACACATGAGGTTCTCTGGTTTTTTTTAATTTCACTGTGAAATTAAAGTATAATCCCCTTTTGGAAATGTAGTTTGGCTGGTTATATCACAAATCCTGGTTTTTGGATCATCCATTCTACACAGTCATGTTAAGATACTACCAGATAAGAGTCCTGCATTTTAGCAGCTACACAACAGTGATGAATCTCATGTTTTAGGACCACAACACATCCAGTCTGCCCAAGCAAAGTCCTTGTGGGTCACAAGGAACATCAAAGAAGTGCTTGGTGGTTTAGACTGTAGGATAAACCTAAGCAGAACAAAAAATGTTTCTCAGTAGCACGTTATTGAAAAAAACCCCAAATCATCCACCAAATGCTAATATGGATAAGGCATCATGGTTACTCTTGATATAAATTTTGTGAAATACCAGTTTGAAATGTTAAAACACTTAGTGCAAAAAAAATAGGTTTCTTCTAAAAGCATACTGGATCCTTCCAAGTCACACCCAGGGCTTCCATCCAGGAAAGAGACGGCTCAGATTTTTAGGGTCCATGGCCTGTTGTATGAGGAGGTTCACCTGCCCTCCCACACTGAGCACTGTTCCCTCCTCAACACCTTTCAGCTTCTCCTGAAGTCTCATCAGAACACGCTCAGCCACCTTGTTAAAACTCTGGTCATCACTGCTGGCAGAATAAAAAAAGAAAAAGAGGTGCTCTAAGTATGGATCCTGAATAACATGAACAACATCCAGTGAGAAAACCGTAAAGCAAGGCAACAGTGCAGCAAGAGGAGGGTAAGAAAAAATCTTGCACCTGGCTTTTCTTTTAGGTTCTTGTGGATCAGTACCAAGTGTAGAGCTCATGTCAGCCTCATCCTCTGGCCTCTGCTGCAAATACAAAGCTTTCAAGGGGTTCATGGTCCAGTCGAAAAGAGGATCATAGAGTAGCACCTACACAGTAAATAAACTTCTTTTTAATTTCAGCTGTTAATTACAGCTAGTTCAGTGCCCTAGGACTGTTGGAAATGCTCACACTAACCACAATATGAGGAGGGTGAGTGTTTTGTTTTGGCTTTCTTTTCTTTTTTTTTTTTTAATCAATAGAATTGGGGTAAATTGGTTAGTAAATAATCCAACAACAAAACTGCCTCTGAGCACTTGCAGGTATTTGTGTTGTTCATCCATTACAAAGTTTTGCCATCAGTCCCACCTCAGCAGTGAATAGGTAATTTTTTAATACACTGCTAGGCACTAAAGAGAATGCACAGTATAACCTGCTTTCAAAAATCAGTTTCATTCTCTTCTTTGTGACTTATGCAAAGAGGATTTAATTCAATCAGTATTATTCCTGCTGGGAATGTTGCACTATGGCTAGAAGCATGCAGCTGTTGAAGAGGGAGAACTGCCTGAACTAGTTTCCACAGAAAATGCAAACTGGTTACAACTTTATCAAAGATTACATGAATTAACAAATCTGACCCAGACCACTATGTTCTAATTCAGTACAAAACACCCAAAATGAGTATTTGGTGCAGTGATGCATACAAGGGCAAGAAACAAGACATTCTGGCAGGTTACTATCCAAAGGCATGAAAAAATGCTTACCTCTACAATAGTCAACAAAGCTTCTTGAGAATTTCTCATAACAGCCATTGTTTTCTCACAGCATCTAGAAAATATTTTACAGTATTTTAGGTTATTTTTGGTAAAATGAAATGGTATTTTTGTAATTTAAATAATGGATATTTGTAGGCTACTTAAAGTTTCATTTCTAACATAGGAGTAACCTCTCTGATATTTTCACCTGGGAAAGAAAAAAAAAAAAAGAGACATTTAGACATGTAAAACCAAGAGAAGACTGTGTAGTTCACTGATTATCATTTCTCTGTGGAAAGGGATGACCTGTGTCACTGTCTGAAATATTTTGATATGCAGAATTAACCACTGAGTTAACACTGCCTATTAGGCTGTGCCATGATGGCAGCGTTGCTTGGCTGGATGAAAACACGGGTTTTTTGCTGGGGTGCTCTGGAACACATTGGAGAATCTTGGTAGGGCTGTTTTCCACGAAATGAGCAGATCCAGTAGCCAGACTACAAGGAATTTCTGAAATCTTCCCTATGAGTTTTGATACAGAAGTAGTTACCTACATTCACTCCCAAGCAAACTAAGCTCCTGGTAGGAATGCCCAACTATCCTATGAGACAGGTACTCCCGTGAAAGAGGGATTGGGCCTCCTGTCTTTTTCAGGATAAGAACACACACACCAAAGTTAACTGAACACATTCATTGCCAAGGGCCTGTTTACCACTTACACCTGTACTGTTAAGTACAAATCAGGCTGGCTGAGGCAGAAACAGTATCTGCACCAGTGCCTTTGATACTCTGATTTACTTCAGCTGGAGCCCAACAAGTCATGTTTTTCTTTATCATGGTTTCAGAAGTAATACCAAACTGTGAGTTTGACAGCATCATCTTTAGACTAGAACTGTCAGTGACTGCTCCTTCACAGGACAAAGGTGTATTAGGAACTACTTATTAACCTTAATTGCTGCCTTAGAAAGACTACACCTACATTACGTGCTTCTTTAAAGACATGAAATTTGGGGGTTGCAAGCATTACTTCACAAACACCATCAAAGTCTGGAATGAGAAATGTCCTGCTATTTAGGAATCCCTTGGGTCACTTACAGAAGGTAGGTTGACTGAAACACAACTTGTTTGGGTTTCTTCTGTTTTGCAGTCCAGACCTATCATGGGATTTAGATTTTGCACTTGAAAAGTAATATAAAATATATGATCCAAAAGGGAAAAAATACTCCAAATTACGTACATAAAACTAAACAGGAATTAGAGTCAAAACAAATTAGTTCAAAGACATTTAACAGCTCCAAATATATAGTACAGCTCTGAAAGAAATACATAGTTCTGAAGGAAAAAAAAAATCATTCTGAATCAACACTTAGCTGTGGAGCCTTTGGGAACACTGAGCCCTCCCTGAATTCCACAAGAGGGTGACAATAACCCATTGGCAAGTGAACAGTATGAAACACTGAGCAGCAAAAATGAATTTGCAGCTGGTTATATAAATACAAGCATAGCAGTTAAAGGTCAGGTTTGGGTGTTACCAGCAGGAATCTGAGTCCCCTCTCAAGCATCAGCACTACTTAACATGTGACAATCACAAAGCTGGAAGTACTCTGCTGCCTCCTCATCCCTGTGCCATTCAGGAGCACTCACCTTCTGAAGACCCCTTCCACGCCGGTGATACCCATTCCGTCCACAATGTCCCTGGTTAACCTAAATGGAACAGTCTCTGGCGTGGGAAGGATTTTGCCTTGCTCAAAAGCAACCCCTAAATGAAAGGATAATAAAAGATTTTTTAAAAAAAGCTAAAATAAAGAAAAATTAAGGTTGTCTTGCTGTCCTACTTACCCAGATCTATATGCACCAGTTCCGCTGTTTGTTCATCTATCAAGATATTCTGGACATGTCTGTCTCCAAGTCCAAGAATGTAGCCAACTGAAACAAAAATGTAAGTGCTGAAACTATGTCATAAAAACCACAGAAAGCCTAAGAAAGATTACTGGTGTGATTGTAACAGGTGAAAAAAATATAAAAGTCAGAATATTTATTCCCCTATATATAGATGTTGCCCAAGGAAAAAGCAAATACCATTCCACAAATCCAAAAAGAAAATACTGACTGAATGAAATTGCAGAAAGTTTATTCTCATACAGATGTGCATTGTTTTATCTGCTCCACAGACTTCTTCCCCATTCTACATGTAGATCAAATATTATTGCATCTTAAAAAAAAAATTAAAAATTAAAAGCAAGTGCAGAATAAAATCAGGTTTTGTTATTATTACTATCATTAGCAACCCTCCCAACAAAACAACTGTTGTCTAAGTCAGTTTTAAAAATCTCCAGTGATCCAAATTATAAGATCTTTCATGTAAGCCTATTTCAGTGTTTAACTGTCCTTAAATGTAGAAAAACTCCAAACTGCATTTCCCTTACTGCAATTTACACTTTTTACTGTTTTTATTAGCCAATGGACATGGACAGCAGTAGTATTTCCTACAAAAATCTTTCATCTGAATTGTACTGAACTGCAGATTTACTTTTTTTTCAGTAAAAAGGGAGTGCACAAACATGTTACCTTCTAAAATGGGATCTACTGTAATGTCTAACATCTACTAACAAATGTCTTCCAGAGACTCAGTACAGAACTGAGTCATCCAGAAAAAAATTCACAGTACTTACATTTAAGTACTTCTTCTTCTTTATTATGACAGGAAAAACAAAGGCTTAATAACCAAGCTTAAATAACCATTTCAGCCTTGGATAATAATGCCAGTACAAAGACAGTAAAAGACTGAGCTTCTCAATTCAGCTAAAAAATCAGGCTACACATGAAATGACTAAATTTTAAACCAAAACAACAGAAATAAAGTCAGGTAAAAAAACCCAAACTACCAGAACCTAAGAAAACAAACCACTGTATAAACAAAGAAACACAGAGTTTCATTCTTCCTTCTGCAGCAAAAATGGGGGTGTGGAGGAACAAATAAGAAATCTTAATTACAAAAACAATACTGATGTTCTTGCTGGCCTTTTTTGCCCCCTACTATGCCTTTTCTGACATGTGACAAAAGCAGGACAGTCACTTTGTCTGAAATGGTATAAACTCTTTGGTTGTGTAACCTAAGAAGCCACTGTAAATAATCCAATACCTATAGAAGATGTAGCCACACTGCGAGTGTATGCCAATCGTTTTTCAAACCACACAGCTGGCTCCAGGAATTTCTCCATGCAGAAATACCGGAACACAGGTTGAAAATTCTCACAGACTTCCATGAAGATTCTGTATTTATCTTCAGAATGTTTCTTTTGGGCATCCTTTAAACACACAAGAAATATTTTACCCATGACTAACTGCTTCAGAAGGAAATGACCTCTTACTTCCGTTCCACCCACCTCCCCTCCACCAAATGCTGTTATCACTTCTTTCTGAGCTAAGAATTATTGTCTTAGCTCTTTTTTTGCAGCAATTATTAATTCCCCTGTCTTACTAAACAATTCTATTTTTATGCACAACTCAGAGGCTAAAAAACATGGGAAAAACCACTCCTATTGCCTTGATGCAGCAGGTGCATGTGTTTCATAGGCACGTGCAGGTAAATGGATCTTGTTGGGAGATGCTTTCTTTGCACTCTCTTCTGGTACCTCTGCTTATCTGATGGCCTCATGTCACTGTGAGAAAGTAATTTTCACTCATTCCCATGCAAATGCTCCACCAAGCAAAAATTAAATATACTTTTATCCTGTTACTACTATAGCAATTTGAAAGGAAATAGATTATTGCACAATCATGGGTATATAAAGTAACGAGTATACTTGATTGCAATTTTGTAAACTTATGGTGAGGTGATCTGTGGAACTGAACTGAAAGTCTGATTATCTGCTCATTCCATGCCACTGGTCACAGTCATTATTAGATATACCAGAAGTATAGTACATAGTTGTCTATAAATTCCACCCCCCTCCCCCCAGTAAATATTATGAATCAGCTATTTTCGTGGTGTTTTTTTAAGTTATTTGGACTCACCAGCAGTATTTTATGACACTGATAACTGGAGTAATCCTTTGGCCTGTATCTCTTGTGAGCTCCTTCTTCAGCATTCACAAGGTACTCTCCGATGGGAGTTGTTCCTGAGCACCACTCCAGAACTCCACTTCTCTGGGAAAGGGGAACCACCTGGAAAAGCAAAACCATGGAGGGGAGGTTATACATGGGGGAAGGCTATACACACTGAACTATGAATACACACCTTGCAGAGCATGGGTGCACGTTTCTGTTTGTTTAAAAAGACAAAGAAGGCCAAACCATGCAGCTGACACCTCAATATATCTTCTAAATACACGCGTATACATATATAAAATTCCACACAAATGTTTTCTACTTAATAATTGCAACTTTTTCCTAGCCCAGTGAACCTTCCACTAGACATGTAATGATTAGCTACTGCCTGTTTCCTTCAGCTTTCTTTTCTTATGGAAGTCTCTTTATCTCATAATGCAACACCCATTCTATTTTTCCCTGTTGTTGCTCATTTTTGCACACACAGAAACCTGAATCTTACTTGAAAATTATTCAAAAAAAGTTACTTTAACTCCACCTGAGAATTCTTAAAACCAGACTAGCAATTCAGATAAGCACCTTTAGAGATTCCAGAGTGCACATTTCTTCTCTGCCAAAGAGAAGAGCTTATACTTTGAGAGCACTTGTTTAGAGGTCACCTTCCCAGCTATTATTATAATGCCAAGTACATAAAAGGAGGAAGAAAAAGTTCCTGTTTAAATACACTTTCTACATTCATAATAAGAATTTATTGTAATTCTTATTCCCAATTCCAATTCCTATTCCCAATTCTGATTCCAATACGATTTGGAACCATATTCCCAATTCCAAAAAAAACCAGTTCAAATTCAAGTGAAAGACCCTAGATGGGACTTCTGAACTTATTTGTAAGGAATATTGCTAGACTAGAATTAATTATTAATTAAGGAATATCACAAGGCAAATTAATGAGAATTCATAAAAAACTTGTATGTTCAAGTTTAATGACTAGCAACTTACAATTTAATGACAGTGTATTACCTAATTTCATTTCAATTACAAGTTCATATAAAGAAATCTTTGAAGAGTATTTAAATATATATTAGGCATCAATAAATTTATTTTAATGATTTGAAAAAAATTAAATTGTAATAAATATATTGTTTATTCCATACCTTAAGGCGCAGTGACTATTTTAATAGTCCATACATAAAAATCCTTTTATATTGCATTTGGATTAAAAAGAGGAGAAGGGGGAAATGTGCTTTATTTCTCTGCTGCCACAGAGAAAATTTAGGGTTCAGGGTTACCTTGTATCTTCGGATATTTAATTTCCTCTTTCTTGTTTCAGTGTTTTGCTGGAGCAATGTGTTGCACATCTGGAAAACTTGTTGCATGACAGCATCTTGTCTCAGGTCATCACGCCCCTTCAGCATAAACAGAAAAAGCAGTTGAAAAACACTTCTCAACATCCATTTCTTCAGCAAGTAAAAAAATTATTTTAAAAATTGCACAAAACACAAGTTACTTTTCCACAATAATCACTTGCAATAAAATGTAATTAACAGTTGCTTTTTCCTCTGTATTTGGTTTTCTGCTAGTGCTCAGCTGCTTAAACAGAACCATCATTAATTTAAATCATCAACTTTTTTTTTTTAAAGATGTTCTTTGAATCAGGTTTCAATCAACCTACATGTCTTATGGTGCTCTTTTTAAAAACAGGTATTTGATTACCATTATTTAGCAAGCCAGCACACAGGTGAAGAACCATCATTTGACACTGCAGTTCTGATTGCTGGATGCTTCTCTTTAAAACTTTCAAAACTAACCCATACTTAGCAGCAAAACAATTCTCCCAGCAACTGCCCAATGTTTGCATTCAAAAAAAGAATTAAATCAGCTGAGTCTAAGGAGAAATAAATTTTTTTAGAGATCTTTACTTCTATGTGCATGTTTTTGATTGTCTCTGAATTGCAAATACTTTTTTATATGTGGAAGAAGAAAGGAGGTATTTAACACAATATGTTAATAGTTTTTATTTACAGAACACTTCAGGTCACCAGCTGAGACATGACCAGGCAAGTCTGGTAGTTGTCAGGTAAGCTACTAGATATTAATTACATGCACTGCTGAAAAAATAATTACAAACATATTTAATATAATTACTTATTATTTATATTATATTACTTATTAATACTTCACAATTTTGTTTATTAAAGCATTCCTCAACTGAGAACTGACTGACAGTGAAGTGTGAAAAGTCTGCTTATGGTACAGAAATGATACATGAGAAAACTGACAGGAGGACTTAAAAAAATATTTCCAGCTTCCCAAGTCTCTAAGCTGTCACTACAACTGACAGAACCCACCTTAACCAGCTGCCTCCTTTCTTTACCATCTGATCCTACACAATCTATTATTTTAGGCAGATTAATGCCTCCTGCTAAACGAAATTCTCGCTTGAACGAACTTATCGTCACCAAATTTTCATACTGTCCTGTGGGATCCACCTGAAATTAAAAATATGTTAAAGTGAATGTAAATATTACCTCCATTTCACTCAGACAAAGTAATAATAATAAGTTGTTTGCAAACCTTATTAGCAGACTATATGCTAAATATTAATATGAGCATTCCATCACCTACAAGGATAATACCACAAAGGCTATGAAAATATGCTGAACAAAGGATTTTTTTTTATTCCTCCTTGTTCACCTCATTGGTAGAGGGGATATGGTACTGCAGTGTTCCACTAAACAAACTGTGACACAATGTTAGCCTGTCCCAGCTAGCACTGTCCCAAGAAACTGTTCCCATATAGATGGAGAGCATTAGGCTTAGACTAAATCTAAGGACCAAATCTACAATCCCAAACCTGCTGCAGGGTACAGGATCTATACCTCAGCCACCCCCTGTATCCTCATGCCCTGGGGCAATACTGCCCCAGGAGGCTACATCACAGACCTGCAGCCATTTCAGTCAGTCTGTACTGGAGAAGAAAGGCAAAGAAAAGAACCATCCAGTTGTACAAAGGAGCAGCACCTGGGGCCAAGTGGAGCCCTACAAACAGATGTTATTTAGCATGGGTGGCAACTTCTGGTTTCTGAAGTTAAATACCTTAAAGCAGTCCCTTGACTTACTCAGCTTTATAGACATAGCCTGAGGAATTTTCAACACGAGGAATTCTGGCCTTGCAACATTTAAGCTTAGATGCTGGTCAAAAAAGCAACTCTACGCTCCTGAAACTGCGCAGCTTCCCAGGTGGAGTGTGTGGTACCAAAAGGTGAGTGCCTGTGCACCCATCCAGCCAATGGGAATGCATCATTGCCCATTACTGAATGGTAAAAGCATAGGAACAGCAGAAGAGGCACGCCTATTAATTCTCACACCTTTTGTGACATTCAGTTGCCTCCCTGAAACTCTGAGCTAGCACTTACAACACAGGAGATTCACCCTCCCAAATCCCCTGTGTGAGTTAGGGAGCTCACTATGATATCACCTTTTGATAATGAGAGACTACTCAGAGGTAACAGTGGCAAACTGTCTTTGTACAATAAATCACTATCCAGCACACATAATGCCTGGGATCAAGGTCTTCTAAGGAAACCATCTCACCCTGCACCTCCCAGCTGACAAGGGAGTATCCCCATAGGTGGACCTGTAAAAACCAGGGGAATTGGATGAAGAGATGACTGCCATTGCAAAAGCTTGAAGATGATTCTATGATGATGGTATTATAGTGCATATTTTTTCAACTTCATTCACCTTAATTTCCATGGTAGGAACAGCAACATCCTCCAAATTCTTCAGTTTAATGATTGGCTGGTCAGCTGGAATACTTATTCCTTCTGTAATTAAGGGGAATTAATATTTTTAAATTCAGAGCTATAAAAATAGACCTGAACTGACAAAACCCAGTTTACATTGCTTTTGGGACCCAAAACCTCACTGCATACTTTTACTGAGCTGATGAAGATTGCCACAGGACAGCTGGTGACTTTTGGAGTTTCATACTAGGGTCTGAGCCCTACAGTGCAAGTAATTACTATGACTTTTAATCCAGACTACATTCTATATCTATCAAAAATAGGACACAATGCTAGCACCTCTTTTAACTAAATATCAGTATTTAGAAATACACTTTTTAATCTGAGAAAATAAAATCTATCTTCATTATTAAAACAAAAAACAGTTTTCCCAAGACTTACTTCTTTCAGATTTCCATGCAGTAGAATCTAAATTTGCTAATGTGATGTAAGCATCACAAAGTGCTTCAATGTCTCTAACCATACCAGCTCTACTTTTCCTTACAATATTCATTATCGTGCTGGCAGCTTCCATTCTGTCCTAAAAACACCCAAGGAAAACAAACATCAGATCTTGTAAACTACATTTTTTAATATTAAAGATGCATCATAACATGTAGTCAATTAAGTACAATTGAGATATGTCCTATGAAAATAGTGCAAACTGCAGCAATGGACAGCCCTTTGTGAGATGACCTGAAATAATTATAAGAAAAAATTCTGTGCTGTCTAATCTGAGATAATGAGTAATGTAAAGTATTATTGGCAATGAAGAGGGAGCAAACCTGTCCAAGCAAAGCGCAAAAGACATGCAGAAGTTCTTCAGAAAAAAGGACAGACAGGTTTTTAGATGTTCTTCCACCATCTGCCTGCTTCTGTTATTTCCTCCCAGCTGAAGAAAAAAATCTTGTATGCAAAAGACAGAAACCTGTCCATGCATTCCTTCTATGCCTGGCTCTGAGAGACTTACTTTAGCATAATCCCAATCCTAAAGCGGGGGGGGCGGGGAACCACAAAAGAACTACAGATGTGAGAGAAAGGCAAAAAAAGCTACATAAAAATGTGGTGAAAAAACATATCAGTGTGGGGGTAAGAGGACAATGACAACCAATCATGTCAAGCCTACAATGATGTGGGAGAGAAGGGGTAACACCTTAGATGTGGGATGATTCCAAAGACAAGTTAAACCAAAATTAAGCAAAAACATTAACATGGAACCACAGTTCTGTATTAGCTGTCAGCATGGCTTTTAACATATCAAGGACCAAAACATATACTGCACAAAGCAAACTGCTTAGATGGAACACATCACTGCTCAAAGCAGAAAAAATACCCAACTCAGTATGGACTTTCAACAATAAAGCCACTCAAGTCTTGCATCTAAAATGCCTTTTACAGAATGACACGTCAGGGACTTTTATCACAAGAGTCTGCAATAATCAGGGCTATTTGTGGCACAAAATGTTAACCATATTGTGTTCAACCCTGTAATGATTTCTTTCAATAGTAATTACCTGCATATGCACAGAAGGGGTTTTTTAATTATCAAAAGTACTGTTTCCCTCCTACTGCTTCTTAACAGAAGTCTGCTAATGAGCTCTATACTAAAATACCCCTTTACATGTTTTGGGTTTTTTCATTTTTTAACAAAATTAAAGGATTGAATATGATTAATAGAATAGAAGTTTTTTTAGTCACCACATCAAGCTGGGAGATCTCTTTTGGTGCATTTTTAATTAATTTATTTCTTCTTTTTGCATCTGGTTTTGTGAGGAGTTCATCTTTGTTAGCATTAGCCAAAGCTAATATTATAAACAAAGTATGATGTGGATGATCCAGTGAAATTCGAGACATTAGCTGCCAACAAAAGAAAAAGATCCCATTATTGAAAACTGTACAGAAGAAAAAAAAAAACCAACCAAACAATACTTAATTAACATCATTACTTCTCTTGAACTTCTAAGGCTCCTAAGATGAAATAAAAGGTAATACTTAGACAGTATTTCCACAACTGAAAAAACATTCAAAGTAGATTTCTGTAACTGCATAAAACTACTCTTATACTACAAGAAAATCAATAAAGTTGATTTTTTAAGTTAAGAAATGAAAGACATCCCCAATCCTCTTTCCCCACCATACTGATTTGATATCACTCATTTTTAATACACCCTTAATCACTGATGAACTTGTTTAGCTGTAACTGCTCAGAGGAAGGTGTATATTGTTTAGAAGTAGGCATTACCAAGCCAATCAAGGCACCTTTAGATATGAAAAGCAAAAATTACATTATTCAGAACTTCATGAAATCCCAAACCACCCATCATCTTAGTTCCCATTCGGGCAGCCAGCTGGTACATCAGAGGCAAGAACTTGTACGAAGGGATCTTCTGTGCATTTTCCTGTAGGAGAGAAAACTCAAAGAGTTGTACTGAACACCAAACAAAAACTGCAGTAATAATAATAATAATAATAATAATAATTTTAAAAGTAAGAATCATCATGGCTGTGTGATCAAGCAACAATTTCTTGAGTATACATCGTCTAGGCCCATGTCTCCTAAATGTTTCAAGTCCTTCATAGGAGCACTATTTTCTATTCTACCTTTCATGGCTTTTCACCTGAAAGTATATAAAATATTAACAAGAATAATGTACCTAAGGATGTTGAAGATGGGTAGATTCCAAGGTATGTGAAGAACAAGGGGACCACAGTAAACGATCATGAGATATGTTTAATCATACAGACTTGTCAAATTAAAATGCTAATTAAAGTTAAATTAAACTGCATTGAGAACTACAGGTCTCACTGATGAAAAACAAATTGATAAGCAATAACAACTGAAAAAACAAAGTTTTCAGGAAAAGTTAAGGAGCTACATAATTCATCTTCTAGAAATACAGGAGAAGGAGAAGATGGATATTTATTTGCCAAAGCATTAGGGAAAAAATGGAGCAAACATATACCTTCATCATTTCATTGACTCTGTCAACTCCAGGATTTTCAAGCCAGAGGGAACAGAGTCGAAATATCCACATATCATGTTCTTCTCCACTCAGTAAACAGCTGATGTAGTTCTCCACTGCTTTACACAAGAAGCGTTTACGATCCTCAGTCAGGGCATGTATTGCCCCTTCATCCAGCTCAAGTTCTCGCTGAACCTTCACTGTGTATCTACATTAACAGATGTCATGGTCAAACAACAAATTATTTCTAAATCAAGTTACAGCAGGGCCTTCCCTAGGTCTCTCATTAATTTAACATCTTTTAAGTTGTTCTCTATGTACAAGCACAGTAAAATAAACAACTGAGAAACTGTATTGTGGGAGCTACTCCTTTGCTGTATTTGCACACAGACCCACTGTTGTAAGTAAACCTCCTGTCTTCTGTCTTCTTGATTTAATCTCAATATTGGTATAAATGTGAACATCCACTACACATATTTTGTGTAATGACTTCAGTTTCCAAAAGCTGAAGTTCATCCTTTTCTGCTCACTTGCAGTTGCTCTTACTAAATCCTTAAGAATTCTGTATTAAATTTAATTCTACTCTCTCACTAAATGTGAAATAGAGAAAAATGCCAACTCATTTATTTACACTATGTAACATTTTTGTCAAATAAACTGAACAGATCCAGGGAATACTCATGAATTCCAGCCCATGATCATCCACACTTGTCCCTGGCTTAGTTTAGGCCCACACTATCCAGCACACAACTAGACCATGTCCATGCACAGTTCAGAAACCATTCACAAGTACTGTGGATCTGGCCACTGCTTTGTGGAGATGGGAAAATACAGCTGTAGAGATGTGAGCCACGCTGCACCTGTTGCCCAGAGAGCAGAGCTGGAGCCTCTGACAGCTCCATAGTATCCAGTCTCCATTTAATGCTCACCTGTTGGTCTGAACTCTACACTCCCTGATGAGACCAACCTCCTCCTTGGCCTTCTTCAGCAAGGCCTGCTTATTTTCAAACTCCGAGGATTTCATGTAATTCTCAATTCGCTGGTACTGATTATCAGAGAAACGAGCCAAAGAGAGGAAAGCCTTCATCTTCCCTTTCTTCAGCTCATCACTGCTGTCTCCACTGTGGCTTGCAGCAATTTCCACAGCCTAAAGGAGAAGTTACAGTAATGATAAGATCAATAATCAGATAAATAGTGTTGCATAAAACTTGATGAAACTCTATTCTCACAGAAAAACTGAATGGTTGAGGCTAGAAGGGACTTCTGGAGTTCATCTTGTTCAACTCCTCCCTGCTCAGGCAGGGTCATCTGCTTTAATAGATTATTTAATATTGCCTGTGATGGAATAAATATGCATACAAAATTAATCTAACAGGCTGACTATTTTTCTCCTAAGTGAATTTCATCTTTGAGAAATATTTCAGTGCAAACAGTCAAAAAATATTATCCTGTATGAAACAGCTGTAATAGCCATACAGAAATTTTCCATGCTTATATATCTTTAACAGTAACAAGGCATGAAGTTTTAAAATAGTCTTACAGCCTTATATCACAAGATGGTAAGAAAAGAAAATGGAAGACAGTCCAAAACATGCCAAAAGTAAAGGAAATTATATATGAAGGTCATGGATTCAAATCATCAGAATGAAGAAAGCATATAGATAGCAACAGAGAAAGGCAACTATGTTGAGTTTCACAAATTAGCATGAAATAAAGAAATGCAGAATGGGCAAATATTAATACAAACATTTCTATTACTGGCTGAAAGTTTAAAACAAAAAAATTACAGCACTTTGAAACACTAGGCCAAGACTTTGCAGGGGTGACCTTATCACTGTCTACAACGGCCTGAAAAGGAGGGTGTAGCCGGGTGGGAGGTCAGGCTTTTCTCCCAGGCAACAAGTGGCAGGACAAGAGGACATAACCTTAACCTTAAGCTGCACCAGGGAAGGCTTAGGTTGGACATTAGGAAGAATTTCTTCACAGAAAGGGTGACCAGACACTGGAGTGGGCTGCCCAGGGAAGTGTTGGAGTCACCATCCCTGGAGGTGCTTAAGGAAAGACTGGTCATGGCAGTCAGTGCCATGGTCTGGTTGACATGGTGGTGGTGGGTCACAGGTTGGACTCCATGACCTCAGAGGTGTTTTCCAACCTGACTGATTCTGTGGTTCTCTGAAATACAATGGCTGTACTGAAAAGCTGGTGAGTAAATAATCTGTCCTGAGAAGGAAGAGCTAGAGCTAGGGAACAGGAAAGGGAAACTAGACTAGTAGTTGTAACCACTGCACTTCTAAGCCACTAAAAGATGCTTCACTGTGATTTCTACAAAGCCATTTTCTGAACATTTAACAAGATTACAGTGTTACACAATACAAAGTGAAACCATCATATTTATATAAGAAACCATATTTTCAGTACAGAAAAATAAAGACTGCACTGAAAAATCTACTTGACATTTAAACACTGCATTTTAACACAGCATTATCTCACAGATTGTACATTTTAAAGACTGGATGCACCTTTTCTAAGTATTTCTGCATGATGACTGTAGGGTTTTCCAAGCATGTTTCTGCTAACCAGGTTCCACAGAGCCTCAGGCACTCTGTATACATCAATTTCAGGTGAGGATCATTTTCGACCTTTGAAAAAGCAAGTTTTGGGAAAAAAAAAAGAGAGGGAGACATCAAACAAAAACATCTTTTACATATGAGGTAGGAAATTTCTAAAGCCTTTAAACCTTGAATAGAATTCAATCACTGAGGCCTATTACACATAATGCATCTACAGAGTCATTTTCCATCCACATCTATAGTAGTCAATTACCTTAAATCACATTCACATTCTATGTAAGGCTAAAGGAGAGAGCACATTTTGAAATACCTGATAGTTTGAACAATCAAAAGCAGAATAAACAAATGACAAAATGTAATAAAATTTTTTAAAATTCACTGCATATTTTCAGAATTGTATTTTATAAATATCCCCATTTAGCCTGAAGTACCACAGACAACTCCAAAAATAAGTCAGGAACCACAAAAGCCATGTGTGATCATCAAATTCTTCACACGGACTTTTGCATGGAAATTTGATTAAAGTGTTTTGAGAAGATGATGGAGCATGTTTCCAAAGGACGTTTCTCCAGACAGGACATTCAGCTTTAACTGTAGAGTAGGATAAGTTTGCAAAATACTTCTAATATAGGGCTACATATTAAAGACCATGTGACCAAGATGACAACACTGACTGTGAAATACGTATGTGAACATCATGAAAACACAAATTCTCCTTACATGGACAGGGTAAATGTGAAAGGCCAAAATTTTTGGAGGAACTCATCAACTGATTCACGGAGAGATTACAAAAATCAGAAGGGCAGCAACTCTTGATTTTGCCCTGGTTTGTATAGGGAACTTGGCCCAAAATAATCCAGCTTTTCTGAAGTGTGATATTCCTCAAGAACATACATGGATTCAAAGCAAATGGCTTTGAAATTCTCAAAGAATGCCATCACAGGTAAACATAAAGGTATGGACATAAAGGCTTTTTTACTGTAGTGTAAAGGTACACACATTTAAGTTCTAGTCAAGTATTTGTGGACCATATTTTAACAAACATCATCCTGAGGCATCTGTAAAGGCTGGATTGATGGGCCAAGGCCAGCTGTATGAGGTTAAACAACATAAGTGCCAGGTCACAACAACCCCAGACAGTGTCTGGGAAGCTGTGTGGCAGAAAAGGACCTGGGAGTACTGGTCTACATCAGCTGAACACGATCCAGAGTGTGCCCAGGTGGCCAAGAAGGCCAGTGGCATCCTGGCCTGGCTCAGCCCCGGTGTGGCCAGCAGGAGCAGGGCAGTGACCGTCCCCCTGCACTCAGCACTGCTGAGGCCACAGCTCCAATCCTGTGCTCAGCTCTGGGCCCCTCAGTGCAAGAAAGACATTGAGGGGCTGGAGCGTGTCCAGAGAAGGGCAACGGAGCTGGGGAAGGGTCTGGAGCACAAGGCCTGTGAGGAGCAGCTGAGGGAGCTGGGGGTGCTCAGCCTGCAGGAAAGGAGGCTCAGGGGGGACCTCATCACTCTCTGCCACTGCCTGAAGGGAGGTGTAGCCAGGTGGGGGCTGGTCTGTTCTCTCAGGCTACAAGCAGTAGGACAAGAGGAAATGGCCTCAAATTGCACCAAGGGAGGTTTAGGTTGGATATTAATCACTAAAAGGATTGTCAAGCATTAGAACAGGCTGCCCAAGGATGTGGTGGAGTCACCATCCCTGTTTAAAAGGGATTCGAAAGACATGTACACGTGGTGTTTAGGGACATGGTTTGGTGTTGAACTATGAATAATGAATTCTTACATTTGCCAAACTTAGAGACTCTCTTTGAAAACCCTAACAAGATTTTCTACCACAGTTTTTTTTGCTTTCAGACATTTTGAGAGTACAACCCAGATTTAGTATTTAATATTGCAGAGGGGCTTTTAATTTTCTTCTATGGGAAAACTTCTGAAAGTGGAATTAGGATCTTAAATAATTTAATTCCCATAAGTTTATACATTATGTAACACATACCTGAAACCAATCTGCATCTAATTTTTTTATCATTGTTTTAAGTATATTCAGTGCAAGACTCTCTTCCTTTTTAGCCCAAAAAACCTGAGCTTCTTCAAGTTGCCATTCAGAAACTCCATTTGCATTTGGATCGTGTTGTTTGATTTGAAACATAGCTCTTTCTGGAAGCTAAAATTGAAAAAATAATAATGAACAATTCTTAAAGTAAAATATCTGTATCTCACAGCAAGTTTTGTTTTTAGACTCTCTCTCCATTTTCTCTATTTGTGCAGCATAGTCTGCCCATCCAAATAAAGAATTTATTTGCAGCAAAGATATGAAATTATTTTTCTATATACTTGCAGAAAATCCTGATTTGCAACAAGAATAGACTAGAATCAAACCTCACAAATTCTAAAATAAAATATCTATATTTAACATTCTAAACTGGAGGTAGAGAAATTCTATAATCAGTACCTACTGAATTAATGGATTTATATACATACATTATTAAAGACCACAGAAAAATAATTTTTAAAATGGCACCACCATATACTAATTCTTTAACATGCCTTCATCTTCACACATAGCACTGGAAAGTACCATCCACACAACTTAGTATGATTATAACAGCACAAGAAGCAAACTATGCTTTTAGCAAACTTGAGGGCACTCACTGCCACAGTGTTGGTGGCTGGGCAGGCATGAGAATATAGGCAAAAATATCTGAACTCATCCTCCCAAGCAGCTTCAGAGGCACTGAGTAAAGAGCCTCTGCAAATTCATGAAATCAAAGACAGCGCTGTTCTACTGATTTGATCACTATTCATAAAAAGACTTAGAACGTTCCTGAAATCAAAGTTTAATTTAGTTTCACATATGTGAAGTGTTAAACACCTTCCCAGGTTCTGTATTTAGCTGGAACTATTTTCTGTACAGGTCCTTGGAGGATACTGCTGCTCTGTAAATTTTTGTGGAGTTACTCATCTAGATGCCCCATCTAGAACAAGCCAAGGCTGACTCTGGACCTTAAATGCATCAGCAACTGAAAAAACCATTGATAGTGCAAATCCCAGTAAGTCTTTCGCAGAAGGAGATTTACCACAGTTCATTGGTGGTTTGAGAGTATGAAACTTTGAAGACAACACTAAATACAGAGATGCATTCAAGTTATCTCTGCAGTTTTACTCTGGAACACTACAACATAAGATGCAAGTGAAAGTTGGATATGTAAACTGCACCAAATGAGAAACAGAGCTAGAAGAGCACTCTTTACTAAAAATGTCATTTCTGTATTATCTACTTCATTCAGTGGCTTACACTTAAGAACAAAATTCAAAAAACATGCTCATAAATACAATTTATCAACACATTCTACATAATTTAACTTTCAGATTGATTTATTGAATAAACTTAGAATACAGTTGATCATTAGTACTGTTAAAAAATGAAGCTCTTTTATAAACTAAAAAAAAAACTAAACATCTGCTCCTGATCTTTCCTGAAATTTGTTACCTGAGTATTTTTAGCAGTTCTTGCCAGTCTAGAGAGCTCCACAAGATGTTTGGTTAGGAGGTCTTTAATACATTCTCTTTTGGCATTTTCACTCTCCTTTTCAAGCAAGATTTCTAAAATTACAGTGCGCAGAGCCATGACAGGTTCCTGGAAATGGAAGTCACTGTCTTTGAGAAGCTCGGACTGTCTCTGCCATTTCAAATAAATGTCATTCAGTTGTTGAGTAGTAACAGATCTGCAATTGTTCCCAAAAGAAAAAAGACTTGTTACTAATTCTCACTAAATATCAGTGAAATGCAAGAGAAAAAGTAAACTGCTGAGAAAGTTCAAAATCTACACTTCAAGAAATAGTGATAAAACCCTACAATGGTTACCATATGCAGACTAAAAAACTGGAAGCCTTCCAGTTTTAACAAACATGAAGTATAGCAACACTCAGTGAACTACTCCTCTGTAAATATTCTTGATTAAGCATCAAAAACTTGTGTTAAAGGTCCATCAGCAAAGGGAATCACACTCAAACACAGGGCTGCTGAAAAGACTGTAGGGTGACTATTATTTACCAAACTGATAGAACTATAGCAGAGAAAATTCAGTGTTGATAGCACTACAGAGATAAATACCTTCTTGAGATTGCTTTTTAATCTTAAGAAGTAGAAGAAGAATTTTGGAAGAATACCGATGGTAATAGAGGTCCATGAAGAATATTATTCAAACTGAAACAGCTTTCAGTAAAGCTATGGATGTCATTACAGAAATGGAAAATATTTTTAGAAAAGAAACTAGAAGAGGAGGACTCAGTTACTTGAGTAAATCAGAAACTGGGAGATATGACTGCTACCTTGGAGTATGAGGGAACTCAATATAAAGGAAAGAAAACAAACATTTAAAACATTTTAAAACAATTATTATATTGGCATGATATCAAATAACTCAAACAAGACTGCAAATTAAGCCAGTCTGGAAATAAAGAGAATCTACAATTGTCTGCATGTAGTGAAGCCAAATTCCTTGTCAGTTTCAATATGAAGTTTGAGATGTTGATGAATAAAATCTGTTGAGGTAATTTTAAGTTTTGTGCTATGCTTGATTACGAAAAATCCTGAAAACTGAAGAAGTGGTATGAAACAATCTTAAGAAATCACCTGGAGAACAGCAGACCTGCATTTTCCAACTCTCCAATTAGCTGTAGTCTGCAAAGGGTTGGATATAATGAATAAACAGACTCAAGACTGCCCTTGCACAGCTCTTCTACTTCATTCACTCTATGGATTTAATAGAAAAATAGTAGATTATTTTTATTTAATATCAGCAAGTAATTCCAAATACTCATAACATAGTTTTCTTACAGTGAACAGAATTTAAACAGCAAAACTATTCAGTCTAGAGTTACTCTGCACTACCATTCAAATTAAAAAAAAAATTAAGCTTCTCAATAAATGAAAACAGTAAGGACACAGAAACTCTAAAATCAATGTGATAGCTCAGCTAAAGAAGAGCACTCAGCACTGGAATCCACTTAAGAGATCCACAAAGTAAGGGATGTGTACAGGAAATGTATCTTCAATTAGCAGACAAATCACATATGCACAGATGACAAACTGAAGTTAAAAAACGTAGAGCTGCAGTCTGGAAGTAGTTTTTATCCTATGCATGAGTCTTTATTTGAGCTCATAAAACTCCTTGATAGTCTTTCATACATAACCTGTGACTACAAGCACACACATTGTCTCCATCTTGCTTTCTAACATCACAGTATTTGCATATAATCTGTTACCTGGCATCTTTAAGACTGTCATGGAAAGCAGAGAATTCCTTATCTCGTAAAGACAGAAGAGCATCATACAACAATTCATGGTACCCTGGACTTCCTGCTTCATCTCTAACAAATAAAACAAAAGTTAACATAGAATAAAATGAAAAACATAGTTGTCTATGAAAAAGTCAATTTTGTCTTTGTGACAAATATTTTTAGTTGTACATTTTCTGCAGTTGGATAGGTTGCTTTTTTTGCACGATAAAAAAAAATCATGCAATACTTTACATTTTAAATTAATTTAGTGTTTTATAAATTCTAGCTGTTCTTGAATCTTGTTACAGCTCTCCTACATAAAGTTTTCTCTGATCATGGCATGGCATATGCCCTTCAGCAGACCATTTGTGAAGTTCTGCAGGTGTGGCTAAACAATGATCTTAAGACCATGCAGGAGAAGAGAACAAGCACACAAAGATTATGTTCCCCATCCTGCTGTAAGAGTCTCAGAAAAATTCTCCTGACAACTAAAAATTGATGTAAGAGTTACTTTTTTATGACTATTTTTTTGCTTTTGCCAAAACATAGTGAGTCTATTCTGTATTCCTCCTAAACTGTGCAATGATGCAGCTGTACTAAGGAAGGACAGAGTTCACATTAGATCCTGGTCAGTCATATCAAACAACTGCTGCCAGGCATCCAGCAGTATCCTCTCTCCAGGACATTACTCCTTGTGAGGGAGTAGCCATGAATCAATACTGATGTTTGCTTATCCAGGACTTGATAACCTCTCATGGCTTACTGAGTAATGTTTCCCGTTTTCTTATAAATTACATACTTAAAGCTCTTTCTATCCCTCTCTTGTACTTAAGATACAACTACTATATGAGTCAAAAATGGAAAATTTCAGTTTAGAATTACAAACAATCAAAAAGAAGAATCACCTGTGTACAGTTTCCCAGGAAAAAAGTAATGTGCATTCAAAGCAGACAAGTCTAAGTGAAAAATACTGCTTTTCAATTTAATGATTAACATGAATTAGGTGACCTGCTTCACAGAAACTATATTCTAGTCTTGTATTTTTTGCTTGGATCTGACCCTATTGCCTTTTGCTTAAATAACTAGCAAAAAGATAAGGTGGTTTACTTGACAGAAGAGATGTGGCTCCACTGCATATTCCTCCATGCTGCCTGGTAGCGTATTTCCTGCAGTTCTGCACACCACTCAGTGTTTTCATGTTCCAGACCTTTTAAGTACATGGAAAGAGTGTGGCAAAGCCCAAAATTCTGCAAAGCCTGGAATTAAGAAAATTACTCAAAATTCATTTTTCTCCTTTATTAAACTGAACTGGTATTTTTTAAGGGCTTTGTTTTACTTTTGGAAATAAAGAACCCTTTGCAGGAAAGACAGGACCATAACTATTTCTAAACTCTACATGTAAAATGAAAATTTTTTAATAAGACTACCAATCACACTATTGATATCTGCAACTCCAGGAAAACGGTTTTATTACTACTGTGGCTGGCATTTTTTGAAATAATTTTTCACACTGTGCTTCAAATTAACTATCAGCACACAGTTCTCCAGGCCATCATTCCTGGGTGGTAAATCAAAATTAATTTTACTTCTTAATGAACTGCTTCTTCTAATGAGGATTTGAAAGATTTCCTACAACTCCTATCTGTTTGAAGGCCATAATGTCTTTATAATTGTGACTAATTAATCAGATTACATGTCAAACCACTACGAAGGACAAGCACAATGGAATTGTAACAGTGATACTAAATAATTTGTGGTAAGAAATTGAAAGTACCATAGCAAAATTAAATGAGGGGAAACACACATAAATCTATGCTACATTTTTATAGAATTGGTATAAAAATTTTTATAAAAAGGCAAAGCATATTAAGGATTGAAAATAACATCAATTCTTTTTATCTACTGTATCAGAAAAATCACAGTGATTCATAGTGGAGTGGTTTAAGAATGAGATAGCAAAAAAACCCAACTATATTACTTTCTATATCCTGTCATTTTAAGAGCTGGCCAAAATCTGGAATGATATTGAATATATTTATTTTTAAGTATTTCACAAAATTCATTACCCACGATGGGGACTACGGGTGAGTCACAAGAGGACTAAGAACCTTAATGCTTTCACAATACTGAGTTGTCTTATATTACACCGTTTGGATGCCAGTGACAGTGGGCTAGACTTAATGAACAAAGAGATCCCTTTCAGTCCTCAAACAATTTTGGACTCACTACAAATGACTCAATATGATGAATATCACTTCTTACACTCATTTCCTCTTCCAAAATATTATTACCTCTATTATTCCTGCCTGGCGAATAGATGGAGAGAGGCTTGTCTCAAGGTCATATGTTACAAGGGCTTTCTCCCATACTGCTTCATGCTCATATGTTCTTATCCTGTTCCAAATGAAAAAGAAGTTTTCAATTTAAGTTCCCTATTAGTAAATGAAAACAATGCTTTAAAGAACATAAGAACATGAATAAACTATACCGTGCCAATGGCTGCAACATTCTTCCTCCACCACAGCCATAAAGACTGTCAGGTTCTCCAATGCTTCTATAGATGTCCATGAGAAGGTCCTAGAACATGCACCACAAAACAAAGAACTATTTTTTTGGAACCAGCTCGAGTTAGTTTTACATAAATCATATCAGTTTGTAAATGTTTTTACAGGTAACATCATTGCTTAATTTTCCTTTATGTAGTATCTGAGCCTGCTATCATGACAGGGAAAAAAGTTATGCAGTCTAGCCAAACTCTTCAGGCCTACTTTCAATGCTAATTTTTTTTTTTAAGATCTAGAGCTGGGCCTTAGGTGGGCTAGCTGAAAAGCAAAAGGCAATAGTAATAAATGACATCAGATACACCAACTAAGCAATGCATCTTTAAAGTTATACAAGCACAGTTCTGGAATAAGGAACTATGGAAAGAAGTAACTTAGACAAGGCTACTGGATCAGATTTGATATATCAAATAAACCTGAGGGAGATAATACTACTTTGGTTTTGATAACTACAACTTCTACATCACTTGCTGATTTTTAATGAATATACATCTGTGACAAAACAAACTGAAAAATATTGGCTGGCACCACCCTGAGGTCAATTCTTTCGTGAAACAAAGCCTGCTTTGCTGTGATTTCAGACTTGGCAGTTCGTGTTTCAGGTGAACAAATACTCAATTTAATCTGTCTGGAAAGCGACTGAGTTCACTTTGAATTCAAGTATCAGGAGAACTTTAAAACACATTTTTTGAATTCTATGAGATCTACCCTCAGCTCAGATGACACCTACTGTTAATGGTAACTATACGAGACAGTTTGCATTCAGATTAGGAAGCACACTCAAGTACCTGTAAACTTAGGCCAGTTTCTTCTTTACTTTTTTCATTCAAGGCAGTAATAGGTGCTCTTTGACTTTCCTCTTCAAATGTCAAACTCTTAGCTGCTTTAAAAGAAGACCTAAAAGAAATGTTTCAATATGAAACTTCATATAGAGAACTAAAGAAATTTTGAGACAACACTCAAGAAATACGGGGCACAAACACTGTCATATCCCCAGGTTATTCAGTATAGCTCTCCATCAGAATGAGGAAGTGATCAATTGAGCTGGGAATATCAACATCAAGGGATTTTAACACCGAGATGTTCTTTTGGAGAAGCCCCCTAAACACATCTTGTAATTTCTAATCTTTTATTAAATCAAATTGCTTTTGTGAATGCTTGAAGTGTTCTCTCCTCTGTGAAAGAATAAAAGCAAGTAAATGCATGTGCATACAACCAAACTTTTGTTATATTTTCACTACCTGACAGTGGTTTGTCACAAAACCTAAATTAGTTCTATATTTTCATCTTGATAGACCAGAAAACAATGATAATTGTCTGTTATGGAAGAAAGCTCCTACAAGGATTGTTTAGCTCTGTTCACAGAATTCTGGTCATCATTCTGTGGTTTTCTTTCTTCCCTTGATTAACTTCTGGCTGCAATTTAACCAACAGCACGACGAAAAGTTTCTTTTTGGTTACAATTCAACATGACACTGTTTTGATGCTTCAAATGCATTCAAGGACTGGAAATATTTCCCATGTTCATATACACACCTATGGAATATTTTTACAGTTTCCTTGACTTTTCATATAACTAAAACCAAAATACTGCTGGGACTCACAAAACATAATCCATTTTACCAGAAATGTCAGGAAACAGCACTCCTCCTACCTTTCTTGCTGCTTGTCCCTATTTAGCTTGTCTGCGTAGATTTCTGCGTAGAGCAAGGCTGTGAAGTGAGCAGCACAAGACTGTGCTGCTATAGCAACCTCCAGATAATTCAGATCTAGCCAGAAGCTGTCATCAAAAACTGTACCTGAAACAGATCTGATTAAATACAGACTTTATTACTGCTGTAACAGACCTTTTCTCTAGCATTAAACAAAATAAATCCAGTATTAACTATAAAGCTTTCTGAAGGCTAACTTTATCTTAGCCCCTGGAAAACCCATACCACAAGAAGTTTATCAGACAAAAGGGTTTTAGAAAACTCCTTCAGCACAGTTAGAACCCTTTAAGGGTAGCCATATCACTTCCGTAACAAATGCAAGGTCACTACTGTATCTTTTCTTTTCACCAACATATTCTCTACCATGTTCTTTTTCTTTCATCTAGAGCACCAACAGATCTTTGAACAGTCACAATGAAATTAAGGCAATGTTTTGAAAAGCTTGGATTCACCTCTTTTGTCTTCTCAAGTAATCAACAACAGAAAGCATGGCTCGTCGAGATACTTTATCCAAACTTCTAAAATTATGGGTTTCTTGATCTGGGATGTATATTTCAAAGGAAAGAATATAATGAACTTTGGTCATATCATATCCATTTACAAAATAAAAAGTAATTAATTTTCAGTCAAGAAAATAACTAAAAACTTCCTTGAATTGCATTTCCAAAATTAAATTACCAGTTTGTCACAAAATGTATTTCTTCTCCTTACATGATGTTAGTGAGATTATAGTAATTTGTACCACAGTTTGATGAAATTATCTTTGTATTATTAGTTTATGGATTCTATTTCTTCTTACAGAATTCAGAGATGAACTAACATCATTGCAAAAAGCTCTATAACAGACTTCTGCCATTAGGTTTCCACCATGTAATTTATTCCAAAGTCACACAAATACTTCTTATTAAATAACTGTATTGCAGATTTTAGAGTGTGTATGGCTACACAAAACCCCCTACTTTCCACATACAGACACATACTTTCAAAGAATCTCTGTTTCCATGCGTTGCTTCTGCATTAAAAAAAAAAAAAAAATCAGATGGCTACAGATTGTGTTCTGATATTTGGGTTAATAATTTCTTCATTCCTCTGGTCATTTCTGAATTACCAATTACAAGAAGCAAGAAATAGGGAGCATACAAGCAAAGGTTTGATTACTACTACATTACAGTAAGGTGCAGAAGTAGCAATTTCCTCTAAAGAAAGCAAAAGCCACATTAAAAAAGTATCTGGGCATTTTGTGTGTTCCAACAAACAGAAATGAATGTGTTCAGAAGCATTTAACTCTCCCATGTTTAACTGCTTGGTTTTTTTTCCTCATTTGGATCCTGATGGATTGGAATGAAATTTATCTAGATTTTCTAGGTTGAGTTTTCTCCTTGTTTTCACAGGATAACAGTTTCTCCTAGAAGATGACTAAAATTTTTGCTTCTAATACTGATGTTCTATCACTCCAGTTTTGGAATTAACATATCTTTGCTCTGTTGGCTACTGCACCTCCAGTTCATCTGTAAACAGTATGTCATACAATGAGCTGTCTGCTGCTTCATGGTTTTGGGTATTTTTTTTTTTTGTTACCAGGAGTTTTTCATCTGGAGAACTCCATTTAAAGGTTTTGTATGTATTTTTCTTTTCCTTTTTTTTTTTTTTTTGTTTTTTTTTCATTTCTTGCCTCAGTAATATTCCCTGCATAGAATTCTTTTTAGGATGAATTTCTTCACAGAAGGGGTGATTAGACATTGGAATTACTTCCCAGGGCAGTTGTGGAGTCATTGTTCCCTGGAGGTGTTTAAGGAAAGACTGGATGTGACACTCAGTGCAATGTGCAGTTGATGGGGTAGTGCTCAGCCACAGTTTAGACTCAATGATCTCAGAGGTCTTTCCAAACTAAGTGATTGTGGTTCTTTGAATCACAGTGTTTGAAGGGGACTCCATCATTTGCTTGGTATTGTTGTTGNAGTTGTGGAGTCATTGTTCCCTGGAGGTGTTTAAGGAAAGACTGGATGTGACACTCAGTGCAATGTGCAGTTGATGGGGTAGTGCTCAGCCACAGTTTAGACTCAATGATCTCAGAGGTCTTTCCAAACTAAGTGATTGTGGTTCTTTGAATCACAGTGTTTGAAGGGGACTCCATTTGCTCACTGGTATTGTTGAACTAACTGCAAGTTTCTAGAACTTGGAAAAATCCCTTCATATTTTTCTTAGAACATTTTGGGTCACATCTGAGCATAAATTTGTGAGTCGTAGAAAGAGCTTGTTACCTGAATTCAACAATGTGAAAGAATACTGTTCCAGTATTTCAGTCCAGGCTAGTGAGCATCCAAGAAAGTATTTTAAAATACACCTAGCATCATAAGGGTTACTTACACCACTCTTAGTAAAAACTGCAATACTAAGGGTTCCCCTTCCACTCTGGCAACCTGAAGCTTGCATGACTTGCCTGTAAAGAGACTGCAAGACATTGTACACACTCTTTCTTTGGTGATTTGTCACTGAAGAAGGGAGTTAGAAGATAAAGCACAGTAGCTACTGCACCAAAAAAACCCAAACCAAACCAAAGAACAAACCTACCCTAACCTGAAGTTACTGTATTTATTTCCACTCCTGAAAAAAGTGCATGTATCATTCCCAGTGTCTAACAAAGATCTTCCTTTTACACAGATTTCTGCTAACTTCAACCATAATCTAATTGGAAAGGACATGAACAGTTTGTTTAAATTGTGCTTTTCTTTAAAATGAACTTACTGCCTTTCTCATACTCTGGGGTGCAGTTCTTTTGGTTACAACTTCCTTTTATTTTGCTGGAATGGAACAGGTATTCTGAATGTACAGGAAGACCATTATCAGTATTAGGCTGTACTTAAAACAAGGGTTAGTCTTCTCCAAGGGGAAAATTCCGGTGAAAACTGCTTTTTATTGCTCTTGTTTGAGTGAGAGAGGAATTTAACTGCCAATCAGTCATTTTAAAAGACAGTCCATGACTCTGTCTTGCAGCACTTGACATTGGATAACATCTAAGTTCAGCAAGTGCTGAACATTATCCAGTATAAGAAAAGAAGTTAGACAGAAGATACTTGGTGCTGCCAATGTACAGCTTCAAAATTATTGGTATCTCCATTTAAAAAGATCAGTTGGGCAGAAGCTTCTAAATTCTGCCTGCCGACAAGTGCACCTCATACATTTGATATCAGAAGATAGCTTTTTCACAACCAGAATTCCTCTTTTAGCTGAAACAAAAATATTATGGCATTACCTGAATCAGAATTTGGAGTACATCTATTAGATGAGGCAAATTTGCAACAGGCTGTAAAAAACTTCTGGATATGAAGAGACAAAAGATTTCTCCAAGATTCCTCTGAGTCATGAAGAAGGATATCATGAATCAGGTATGGAAGCAAAGTTTGACACAAGTCTGTTTTCACCTAGAAAATAATAATGCACAGCAGCTGCTAAGAAAGTAATGCTTTTTGGTTGTCTTTCTCAGGTTACAACCAAACTCACAACTGCCCAAACAAACATGTAATGCTTGAGAAAGAACAGGCAAACCACTCAACAGGGCTATGCTGGCATTCACTTAAAGCAGCCATATAAAGTTCACCTATGTTTGCAATTATCTCTCAAATCCTGTATTTTGAGAATACATTTTATGAGTACCTGCAATATATGAAAGGCCCTAAATTATTTAATAGCAGAAATTACTACTTGCTATCAAGATGATATCAAGATGAGTAATCGTATTTTTTGTGCATCGCAGCGCACATACATGTACAAATGTGTGATTTAGCTCACCTCACACAGTGGCTTCATCAACTGGAGCACTTCATTTTTCACACCTCCACTGTCCAGTATGGAACTAGTTAGGTGCTTGATCCAGCTCTCATGAGTTTCTCCCAGAGGAATCCACAGGTTTGTGTCATCCAATCTTTCTAAAGGAGCCTCCGTATCATTAGCAGATACTAAAAGAAACTACAAGGAAAATATACATATTGCAAATATTAAAAAATTCTATGGTGTTCTAAAAAACATACTGCAACGCACACATTCAAACATATTAACTATTACTGGTCCTTCAGCTGATTAACAATATCAATTTTGTTCATGTAAATGTAAAGTTTTCCAAGGAAATCTGAAAATATTAAAAGTAAAATTTTATGGTGACACCAACAAGCTCACATTAGGCATCACATTTAATTTACAAATAAAAAGACTGAAAATTAGGAAATGTCTGATTTATGCACTTTTAATTATGCACCATTTCTGACTTATTTTCCACCATTTTTTTGCATCAAATAACACTGTAACCCTGAGAAAGTATTACATTGTCCATTAGGTAATCAAAAATTGTCTGTCTAAACGAAAGCACACAGCTTTCTAATGTCAAAATAGTAATTTCCTGCGTGAAGGAAAAGCTGCAACTGGTAAAACAGAAATGAGAAACAGACATACAAAAGCAATCAGATTTGCAAATATACTGATGCCAAATCTGGCTTTTATCAAAGCCTACCTCAAACATCTTTTCAAATTCACTTTTTAAAAAAGATAAATATTTCTTTTTTCTCTACTCCATATGCCATGTATATAAGGTGTATCAGAAGTACCTTTTTCCTAGATGTTCTGAAAGGCTGTAGATAGATTAACATGGGATCAGCTTTACTTTTATAAACTTCCCAAAATTCATTGCCAGATTTGGTGGCTAATATGTTCTTCAAACAGGAAACAGCAGCAGCTCTAACACCAATACTGAAAAAAGAACATACACAACATTGTAATAATTCATTTCATTCAGGTATTTGATTTTCAAAATCACCTTTGTAAGTACACAAGATAAATAATTTCACAATCTAGGGTGACACTGCATATTTTCTTACAGAACAAAGCCTGAATATTTACTCCACAGCACTGCTATCCTCTACAGCACAGAGGAGACTCTCTGGCTTGCATCCTACTACAGAATTTCTGTAGAAAGAAATTTCTGTAGAAAGAAACATCTAAGATTGACTGGGTAAATAATCTGAGCCTTGGAGAAGCACATGCCTGGTGTTAAGAACAATTTCAGAGTTACTCAGAGGTGATCTGAACAATGTACAACTTAATGGCTCTTATTTTGCTTTTGAGTTAACCAAATAAATAAGTATACTCACCAATTATCTGTTAAAGCAGTGTTTATTTGAATTAACATTATGAAGACACACTGAAGTTTTCTATCTTCAAGTAAATCTGCTGCTCTAGAATCCAGTGCATTTTCAGCACGCTGAAGAGCAGTGGTGGAGAAATCCATGGGACCTATTTCTCCCAAGCAACTTCCAACAGCCTCTGCAAATACATGTCATTTTATAGTCTTTCTGTAGTCTCATGCACTCTAAAACAAGGTCTTGCCCTTCTTTTAGAACTGAGACTGCTATGGGGTAAAAAGCAGCAAATATTTATAAATAACCACTCATGGAGCTTTATAATTAAAATTACACAAACAAATTTTGCAGCTTAAGATTCATAAATATTACAGTTATGATTTTTAACTCAATTTTCTAGGAATGTCCATGGCTCTGGATTTTCCAGCTTATATCAGATATGTCTTTTATGTTTGCTTCTGCCAGAAACTGGCAAATGGAAAAAGTCAGAATGATTCATTTTCAGTCTCTAAAAGGTATGATAAATACAAAAAGAAGCCTATGTGAGCCTGAACAGTAGACTGCAAACTCAGTAAGAATGACTCTATATTTTACATAAAAATGTGTATCAATGTGTTCCTCATTTGCTTTCCAGACACAGTATTTCATCAAAACACACAACTACTGAAAAAAAATGAAACAGAACAAAAGTGATCTTGAAGATAATTTTTTACAAGGGATGTTAAATGTTCATTAGAAAGAAAACAAAACCTATTTCCCTGCTCTTTCCTTCATACTCTGCAGGTGTGCTGGAAGTGGAAAGCAGAGTGGGAAGTAACACTGAGAACAACCACAGTTTCAGTCTGGTGTTTTCAATGACAGCCATCATTTATTTGTGGGTCTAATTAACTTACCCAGCACTGCTTTTTCTCCTGTATGGTTAACTGCCATCTTGGAGAGCTGCAGTAAGCTCACCACCAATTTCACTATTACAGAATCTTCTGGCTTTTCTATCATTCAGAAAGAAAAGTAGATGCCAATCATGTCAGTATATTTGTAACATGAAGTTATTAGAAGAAAACATTACTTCAGTGTCTTTTACCTACAAATGTCAATATGCATTATTAATGCTGAAGCAAGATGGTATTAAACAGTACAGCAACTAAATTAGTGATTTTTCTTATTCATCATGGCTTGGAAAAATGTCTGTGCATTTGAATAAGCCAAAGAATCCCCCAAACCAGAATGCACCTATGCTATATTTTCGGTGTTTTGATGCATAAATGATAATTAAATACTTGAAATATTAGCATAAGTTAGTATTTGAAATAGTGAAGGCATACCATGTGACTCCACTGACAGCCCTTAAGCTAATGTCATCATTCTGTTCTAAATCTGAACCCAAGGAATACCTCAAAATTAGGCTTTCTGTCAGGAATTTCTAAGAATTTGATTAGCTTTCAGTTGCCAAATTAACTTTGCCAAATTATAAAATCTCAAGATGGGTATTTCCTTACATATTTGCTCCCTGCTTGAGGTCTTTTTTTTCTAAATAAGCATTCCAAACAAAATGGTCTAGAAAAAATATGATGATTTGTCAGTGTAAGGAAGAAAAAAAAAAAACATAAAAGCAGTACTTTTAAAACAAGTACTGATTGGAGTACAAACCTGGAATCAGACTTTATGCTTATTTGACATCTATAGAAAAATGAATACATAGAGTAATAGACTTGTAAGTGCTTAACAGCATTTTATTATAAGGCAAAAGCCCCATTAAGCTTGCCAGCCCATCTCCAGCAAAGCAAGAGAAAGTAGTACTCAGGGTTTGCCTGAGCACATCTTCACACCTAATAACCTCTATAAAATATGTCCAATGCCTTTTAAGGTCAGTTATGTTGTTAATCTTCATAGTCAGTAGTAGTAAGTGCCATGGTGAACATATTTTGAAGAAATTACATGGCTTCTCTTGTATAACTGCTCCCAGATTACTTAATCTGTTCTTGTACTGTGATAAAAGTGGTAAGAACTCCCTACTATGCTTCATCATTCCATTCACCAGTTCTACAGCTCTATCTATTCCTATTCAATCTCTTTTCCAGACTCACAAGGCTCTCCTCTGATGGAAGTTGTTCCACACAAGCTTGTTGCCCTTTCACTAACTCTGTTCAAAGATATTTGTAAAATTGTAAATGATATACAGGATGTGTGGGCCAAAATGCACTTGCACCATGGCCTTACAACATTACTATTCTTATCCAAAATTTACTTTGTACTTGTTTACAATGAATCACATCATCTCTTTTTATCTTCCTGTCATGCACACAAGCTGATGAAGACTTGATGTAGAGGAAAAAAGTGAAATGGTCTGGCACAATTATCTGAAAACCAAACTAGGAAGGAACTGAGTCTGGATTGAGGGCTGAAACACAATCTTGGCACATGTCAAAATTCAACTAAACTAAATCCTACTACTTGTTCTGAGAGTTTTACTTTCTAACGTGCCTTTAATAAATTGAAGCTTCATTTCATTTAAAAGAGGAGAGAGATCATATACAAGAAAACACATTAAGCAACCACAAATCAATGTACTTCTACATCATCCTGGTCACTCACAATCATACAAGACCCATGCCAAACGCTTGAAGGGTATTTTATCCTCTCTGCCATGTAACATCTCATCTATCAATTTATAATTCACTTTGCTAAAGATATTTTTGAAGTTGCATGAATCATAAATATCAGTCTACTCTGCGTGTCAAATTATAATATGATTACACTGTTAAACATACAAAAAAAAAATTCCACGTCAAATTAGAACAGGGTAGCTCACTAGACACCTAAAACCAGGTAGAAAAGAAACAAAACACATAATCAGACATCAGTACCCTGGAAAGTTTTCAGGAGATCCTTCATCTGATCTTTATATTGCTCCAACTTTTTGCGTAAATCATACAGTCCTTCAAGCCGTGTTAAGGGCAGTGAATCACAAACCCCAACTGACAGAAAGTGATTAATTTCCTGCAAAACAATACTGTAATAAGCACACATAGCACACAAATAAAGGCTTCAGGTAAAGAAGTGGCTCTAAGCAAGTTCACAGTGAGGATGCAAAGTAAAAATGAAGACCTATAAGTATCTCCATGGCTGAAACCAGCAATAAAAAGAATCCACATGTCTCATTTAAACTTAAACTATAGTTAGAAAATTATTCTTCTGTGGAAAGTTCGCATTACAAAAAACACTGTGCTGTGAGATGTATTTTAAAATGTAATTACCTCCAAAAGAGAATATGGTCCTTTACTGTATTTTATTTTCTGTTGAGTTGCTCGCAAATCTTTAAAAGCTGGGTGTTCAGGAAAAGGATCTAAGCACTTGATTGCTTGGTACAGACTTTCATTATCCTTATTATCTATCACCAGGTACTTCAACAAGCCTAGGACCTGAACATAAAAAGTAAATGAAAACCAAAAAAGACAGAGGAAAATTTATGAGCCATATTTCTTATTCAGGTTGTAAAGTTTGTACTTCTCTAAGTTTCATTAAACTAGTAAGATATTTATTTACACTGTTAAAGAGTTGTAAGATTAGAGGCTTGGGGAAATCACAGATACATTCTAAAATGGTGGAGCATTTTTGCTCTTCCTCCTCCCAAACAGAAATCAAAGCTTTTACTATCCCAGCCTGCAGTTTTGTTCTGTCTTTTGATGAAGCTGATTTCAAATGCTGGCCAATATGGTCTCTATGATATTCACAATGATTTAACAACACACTGCACCCAAGCAGTTCTGGTGTCATTAGGACTCTTCTGTTCTCACTAAAGTGCTGGTAATTTGGAATGTAGACAAACACCTATATATCATACCTTACTACCCAAATCACTAAACTCTGGCAGAATTTGTACAACAACATATCTACAACTTGAATAAATGTCAAAGAGGTACCATACTTTCTTTGGAAAAACATTGCTTTTAAGCTTTACTTAAAAATCAATGCAACTGGATATTCAATCCAAGCACCTTTGAGGAGTTTTAAATCTAAATTATGAGGGTTTTATTTGAAGACTTGTATTTACCTGAAAATTATCAACTAACCTCCATTCAATGCTAGAAGAAAAAACAAAAAAGAAGAAACTGAAAAACAATCACTAGAGGGTGGGCATCCCTGCAGAAGTATGATAGGAGAAGGTTTCACATTTGACATCAGTTCTAATTTTATTCAGAGTAATTTCTGTCCTCCCCACATTGTTCCTGCCCAGGGATATCCTGACACGTGGCCTTTGCAGATGTGCATGTGCAACTGTTTACACAGACATACTGTAAATCTGATCATAATCAACAAGCTGTGAAACAAGACTGCAAGGTTATTTTCAGCTGTGTGGGCACAGTCCTCCAGCTGAACTGGAAGTACAAGGAGGAGGACAGCACAGGGCTACAGTGCAACCATGCAGATGCCTATGGTACAATGGAATCAGATTAAGCCAGAAGGCAACATTAGGACTGAAGTGCAACTCTTCTGACCTACAGCTACTAATTGTAAATCTCTGAATCCTCTTATATTTTCACCCCCAGCAGAATGCACATAAAAAGCAACACTAGAGAGGAAAACAATGCTTGTCACACATCAGAAACTGCTTTGTTTCCCTTTTAAGGCCTATGTGCTACCTTTTTTTTAAAACAGTAATTTATTAAATAAATAGCTGAACTACTGAAATCTATTCTCTGCACACATTTCCCTTTTGTCCTTTAGACACCTTTTACCAAAGGTCTTCAGCATATTTCCCTTTAAATCATCCACAGAGTTTTTGAAGGAGTTGCTTAGTTACTTGATATGCTATGTAGCAAAACAGAAGTACCAAGAGTGAAGTTGTGCATTAAGAAAAACTAAAGGCATAGTATTACATCCAAAATAATAGTTTTTATATAAATCTCCAAAGCATAGGAAAAAGGAATTAAAATCGAACACGAGTACAGATAAAGCCTTAAGAACCGTGAACATGAACTGGAAAACTAACAGGTAAGGCATAAGCAGCATCACAAATCTACCTGTTCCTGAATCTGAGACTGGTCCATGGCAAGAGGTATCAGGGTTCCTACAATAACATGAAGGTGGGTCTCCAGAGCATCGCTGCAACACGTAACTGCTGTGTGGCAAACATGATGCAGAAGATCGCAGCAGAGCGAAAAGCTGCGCATGGATATGTCTCTGATTACGATGGGTCTGTCAGAGGAAACAAAGTGGAATTAAAGAAATGCAAATGGGCACTGTCTCGAGGATCAACACTTTATACATGAAGGAACAATAAGGGAAAAAGAAAAGAAAGTCAGGACAAATTGATTCTAAACTTTAAAATTTATCAACTCAATGCATCGTCTCTAAAGACTCAGCTCAGGAGACACAGAAACACAGTGCATTTAACTGATCACTTTAGAAAATAAAATCTTTTTAGGAATAAAATAAAATATTTTAGGAATAAAATCTTCTTTAAAAAATATACACCAAAAAGAAAATAAAATCCCCAGAAGGATTTTAGATTATTATTTGTCAGGACAATCTTGACAGAAACAGAAAAAAATGGAAAACATGCTCTCTGAATCCTCCTGTAGCTAAAATGACCATTAGTTTAAAAAAAATTAGGTTATAAAGGGCACCTGGAGATTATGTAGTGTAGCTTCCTCCCTTAAGCAGTGTCAGCTTCAAATTCAGATCAGGTTCTCAGGGTTTTACTGAGCTGAATTCTGAGGTCCCTCTGAAAGGAAGCGTTGCTCTCCAGAGCATCAGCAGCCCCCGCCCCAGTTCAGTGTTCAACATAACAATAACAATGCCATAATAATGGCATTTACTGTAAAATCCACACACCCCTTCAACATCTCAGGGTACAAAATGCTTCAAACCAGCCAAGGAATCAATTTATACATAAACTCAGAGACATGTAAGCTAATAACTGTCTGGGAAACTCCAATTTAAAGCTCAAGAAAGAAAGTATCTGTAATCTTCTTATGCAAAAGGTAAGAATCCTACTTAAATTTTAACCTGATGAAGGACCAGTTTTTTCAGTCTGAAGGCAAGCTAAGATAACGTGCACCAATTCTCACTTTGCTACAGGTACTTAGGGGTCAGAATGTAAATGTCAACACATATTAACTCAATAAGCACATCTTATTTGACATTTGCTTGCTTTGCACTTAACTCCACATTTAAAATTTTTCTCCCATAAACACCCTGTCATCAAAATCTCCTAACACTGCTTATTTCTACAATTTGATAGCCTATTACAGATACAAAACCTGCAATATAGCAAACATCTAAATATAAGGCTAGCACAAAACATTCCATATTTTAGTAAGAGTTCTATGTTAAAATTCTGAAATTATAAAGGAATAGCAACTTAATTTTTAATTTTAGCAATTTATAATTAATTTTACAGATTAATTAACATCTGCTAGCAATATCAGAATGTAAGGTTACAGGAGCAAGGGAGCACAGACAGGAAGAACTAGAGATAATTACTTTGTTTACCTGCTGTTGATGTGGTGAATCAGGGTATAAATTACATCTCGGAGGACAAAAGCCCAGGCTCCTCCTAAACTGTCTTTGATCTCTTTAAGTAACAGACCAACAAACAAGTGATAAATTAGAAGAACTCTGTGTTTCTTATACATGTTTTTTGTTTCTGATGCATGCTTACAAAGAGCTAGAAGGATTTTCTGGAATGAATCCTAAAAATGAATAAAATGTGAGTAAAAAAGTTATTCATCATGTCAATAGAGATATCAAGAAAATACTTTAAAAACTTAAAACGTAACATGGACATAAACACTTCACTATTTTTATTGCTTTAAACAAACAAAAGACCTATAGAGAAACCAATTCTCCCAACAGGATTATAAGCCACATACCCCTTCATTTTCCTTTATTTATTCCCCCCACATGAGAATGCTATGCCCATTTTTCAGAAATCCAAACAGTTATGGCAATGTCTACCAACAGAGAAACATCAATTAAAAACCATGAAAACATCAGGTAAGAATTCAACCTGTATTTTTTCAAGCATAATGTTCATGTGTGCAAGATGCACTATTTCACAGAACACAGCATTACAGGTTGCAACTGTTAAAACTGTAAACTTAAAAAAACACTAGGTAGGTTATGTAACATTTTAAAAAACTTATTTCACTGCGTGGCAATATTAACTTTTACACTGAAAAGATTTAGATAAAACATGGTTCAGAAAAGTTTTTTTCCTATTTTTAGATTATTTGTAAGTAGGCAAAGGAAGTTGTTGACAACATATGAAATGAAACAGCATAACTTTAAACAGATACGTTTCTAAGGAACAAACTCAGAAGACAGTAATATGTTTATGATTTATTGCAAGGCTGTATAATTTCCTATGTCTTCATATTTGCCTTTAACAAATGAAAATCAAGTGTCAAAAAATATCCCTAAGTATATAATTGCACACTGTCAGTAAAAGTAAGTAAATTTTATATTTTAATTGTAGACTGTATTTAGTCAAAATTGACCAAATATAATTATTTTAGAACATTTTTCAGACACGTGACAAATGTGCCACATTTTAAACTGTGTCTGGTACAGAGAGATTTCCTCAACTTCTAAAATAATCTCTTCTACTTTATATGTATTATATAATGCATATAATTACATAATAATCTGCTTTCCTACAGTTATATAAGACATATTACATACATAATATAATAATTAATAAAGTAATATAATTATATAATGCACATAACTCTGTCTCTGAATTTAGGACATCTTTCACTTCAAAAGGCAAACAAATGAATAGAAAAGGGTCTAAGGTTGTTTATTTTCTTCACATAGAAATTATGAAAATATCTAATCTAACTAAAGGGCACCCATAATCAAAATTTTGCATTCTACAGGAAAAAAAAAAAATTCATCATTTTCTTACATCATACATCATCATACTTACAGGGCTTTTAGAAAGAACTGCTACAATACTTTTTAATTTGCTTTTATGACAGTTGCTAATGTAGTCCAAGGTTGCCTTAATCACGTGAGATGGAAAATGAGGAGGATTAGGAGCAGGATCCAGTTCTCTAAATGAATAAAAAAGAGATTTATATTTTTCTTCTCAAAAGTCAACCCCCTTGTATTTAACACCGTTAAGTTTTAATGAATAAATTCATTAATTCCTAGAAAATATCTCCTTTCAGTAAGAAGCATCAAAAGCATCCAGAAAAGTGACATGCATCTTATTTTGTAGCTGCTTGCTGTTCCTCTATGGTAGCTTTCAAAACTGTACTTTCTTAACATTCTTTTACCTTTTTTTTTCAAAGATCATATTGTTAAAACCCCACACATTTGTCTCATCTAAGGTACTTAGCACAAAAATCTAATTACAATTCATGGGTAAATCTCCTGCATTTTGTAATTGTGGGAATAATTGAGGAAAAACAGGGTAGTGAAATTTTCTGGGACCTCAAAAAGAAAAGAAATGCCTCATGGTAGTAATACAGGTGCATAAACTAAGTTTCATCACTCTTATTCTTACCATTTCTTTCTTAAAAAGAAGAGCTTTGTTTACAAGCAGACACCACAGTTTGTCAATAAACTCACTGCAAAAAAATTCTCTGAAGAGCTCTTAAATTCTCAGCCATTTAACTCTTGGCAGATTTTCAGAGAAATGCTTTGGATTCTTTCAACTTACTATTTTTACAGCAAAGGTATCTTCTTCGAGAACTTTACAAAATGCAATGTTTTTCCAAAAAGTTTGTATCTGAACATAAAAATCTGGAAAGTTATTATGCAAATAGGGATATTTTAGGACAACAACAAAGACTGGAAAGGTAATAAACACGAAGATATTTATGGCACTAGGCTACTTCTATTAATCAGGAATTTGTTTATTTGGCATTGCTTAACCAATGTTCTTACCAAAGACAGGAGCTGCCACTGCAAGAACCACTAAGAAAGAGTTCACTTTCCCTCTCCATGACTTCAAGTTACTAAAAACCATTAAAAGAATCGCTTTAATTTAGAGACTTAAAGCTGACCAATTTTACAGAAGGTAGTCCACCTAAATTTGAACTTATCTCATTGGCAGTGCCACAACAGTCCAGCTCAACTACACACAACAGCACTCCCTGGGCCACTGTTCATTCCTTCCATTGGCTGCAGTATTACAGAGTTTCTCCTTCCTGACATTGGGGAGTAACTACCCGAAGAGGTATGACTATGATAAATCATTACTAGTAACAATAAACCCTCTCAGCTTCAGGGTTACCTCTTCTTATGCCTGAAGGGCACATTTTAATGCACAATGTTATACAAACACGCTCAGCATTTAGGAAATCTGCAAGTACATACCTTATGTATTTGCTTAGATGAGACCCTTCTTTGACTGTGGTACCAGCTGGTTCATATAAAGTCATCAACAGTTCAACCACAATCTCTGGCAAGTTATTATGAGATAAATTGTCCATTTGCTACAAGAAGAAAAATAGCATTTTAATTAGAAAAAGGTATTTCAGCCAGAATTATTTCTTTGGCTTCTGAGAAAGCCTACTTCTTGTCTAGATTCTCTACTTGTTCCATCATCCAGGACATACAATTCATTCATCAATTAAGCCTGGTTAAGCTTCTCTATGGCAGACACAGGTAGAACAATCTGCTTCCCTACAGTATATAGAAATAAAAGAAATCTCACTTTACTACTAGTTCTGAACATAGAGTCTGCCTCTGGAGAAGCTGGCTCCTCATAAAGCATTAACAAAATAATTTAAGAGGAAAATGTGACAGATATACGACAGAGAAATTCAGGGTTGTACAATGAATGGTAAAAAAAAATTATTGCATTATGAAAAAATTTATGCTTCAGTCAACTTTCGGCCTGAAAGTTTCTATTGAACAGCTCCTTGAAATCCTTGGGATAAAGATTCATCTAGTTTGAATTTAATAAAATATTACTTTTGCACAAATTATAAATTTGAACTATATTTAAATAATACATAAATTTTTCTTTCCGGTCTGTTTACACATTTTAAATGGATACCTGTTTTCCTAAGCAGTTTTCATCCTTAAGCATGTCGTAGACTTTAGAAGCCATTTCTCTTTGCTCTGCTACTTCACTCTTTTCATGGCTTTGATAGGCAAAGTACGGGAGGATACTGACAAGTAACTTTGGAAAGCAGTCTGCCAGAACTTGTCTCCAGTCCTTCTCAATCTTGTTGGCAAGTGATTTCACATCTTCAAACTGACCTCTAATCACCAGGTGTGGAACCAAAACTTTGTAACAAGACCTACATGTAGTAAATACATGTCCTTATTAAAAAATACTTCAAAAAAAAATCTTGAGCGTCATATAGTAAATACCATTCCTCTACTGTGCAACTAAACTTCCAATCATTGTTTAGCTACACACACACAAAAAAAACGACAATCTTACCTACATAAATATAATACACGTGATGCTTGGAATACATTTCAAAAGTTCTCAATACATCACCTTACAACAAAATCCTGATGCATTACTACATTTAGCAATTTGAGACTCTGTGTCGTAATTGTACATAAAATCTAAATAATACTTTCCCCATACAGCAAACTTACCTGTAGAACTCCTCAAGGCTAGTACAGTTCAGAAGAACATAAGGAAAAGCAGACAGGCTATATCCAGTGTCATTTATTTTCAGCCACTCCATCACCAAATAGTCTAAATGTGATGTCATGAAGTCTTCTATACTTTTATAGCCAAAAATATCAGACACTTTTTTTAAAACCTGAAATGCATGAATTAATAATGCAAAAATAGCAAAGAGAGTACATGGTATTATGGCAAACTGGCAATATTACACCTCCATGTGTACCCACTAGCATTTTAATGAATATGTGTGTAACTCAGCACCTGTTTAGCATAAACCATTTTATTATTTGTATTGCCATATCCCAGAAGAGTGCAATCAAGGAACTACAACTAACCCATATGAGTTAAGAAAGGATGGCCAGTACCCATTTTGCAGGGTACAGACTGTGTGCAAAAACAGGAAGCAGTGAATAGAAAGAAAGGATAAAAGGAACACATGCACTTAAAAAACTACTGGCATGAAAGGCTGAAGTACAAACAGCAATCATTTCAGTATACCCTTGTGAACTTCAAAATAGAATTCCACAAGACACATACCATCTTCCAATACACTGCATTTATTTTACATACTTTCCACATAAAAAACTTGTTTCCTCTGGGCAGAACGATTTTTTAAAATGAGATCTGCAATATTCAACATATAAAAGTCTATTTGTATTTCAGACCTGGGCTTTGAACATACAAGATTTACCATTAAAATTGCTCTTTATTATTTCATTATTTCTATGTAAGTTATTAAATATAAAGACAAATTAATTCAGTTATGTAAGTACCACATTAGTTATACTTTTACAATACTTAACAAATTTCAATACTGAGCAAAACATCTTGTAGTCTTCCAATCTTAACCTAACCTTAATTTATAACCTAAATAGCAAATGAAATGTCAGACTTGCCTTTTTCACAAGGTGAGGCTCTAATCCATTCTCTTTCACAGACTGGAAAATAGCAAACAGAGCTTGCTTTTCACAGACTGGGCTGCAGCACAGAACCATGGTTATAAGCATCAGCAAAACTGCTTTTCCATTACTCTGTTTGTCCAAAAGATCTTCAGGACTTGCATCACCCCTGACCTTCAATAAGAAATCATGAAGACCTTGAGCAAATACTCTGTTGAAGCAACTTCCTAGCTAATAAATCAGCATAAATAATTTAAAATTAAGGGCACTGACATAAATACTGCTGAACAAGTCAAGTCTCCTTTATTCACTCCTTGAGGCATATAGGGAAGAACTGCCTTGCTATTTAAGTGCAGTTCTCCCTCTGTTAAGGCATTGTGTTGACAAGTGATGAGTTTAAATAAAAGTTACAAGAAACTTCAGAGAAAGGGGAAAAGCTAACAGACACCACCAAGCTGAGTGGACAGAACACGGACTCAAAGCAACACAGAAATCAGATGATCACAAAGAGCTGGAGGTGACAGTTCAACAGAGGGTTGAAAAAGATGACAGAGAGATGAGGCCTCAGCAGCAAGGCTGCAGCAGACAAAGGGAAGAGAGATGACATGCAGGTAGGTAATAGCGTGACAGAAAAAAAGGGAAAATACAGATGAAGTAGATAACATGGTAGCAAGGAAGGAGGAAAAGTGAAAGGCACTAAAAGAAAAATTATAGAAAAACTATAAGAAATTCTACAGTACTACATCACACTGTTGTATTTACAGTCACTGCACTGAAGTGTAACTTTTCCTTCACTTCAAGCTTCTTTTGAATAGCTCAAATTTTTAAGCAAATCTCAGTTTTGTGAAAACCACTGCTCTTAATACCACTGGAAACATGATCCTTCCAAAATTTACAAATCTGGTTTTATACTGTGTAAACACATTATTTAATTTACACTGCTCCTTATTCATTATTTATATGTTTTCTAGATTATTTAAGGTACATTTTTCTATGATTCCTAAGTGTTACAGCACTGAACCTGCCAACAACAAATAGAATGATAAAGAAGAGCAGTCTGAAACATACAGTTTACAAATTTACTAATTTATAATGTGGCAAAACTGTGAGTGACTGGATATGAAAGGAATTCCCTGACTATCACTTTGATTGACGATCTCAGATTACCAGAAGTCCAGAAGAACTAAGATTTTCAGAAACCAAAACATGATCATGTTAAAGGTAATTTTATTCAAAAGATCAAAACTAGGCAAAACTAATGACTAGATCTTGGTACCAGATTGCTCAATCCTTCCTGAACTCTGAGGTATACATTCTCAAATGCCTTTTGCTGGAGCTTCAGGGGAAGAGGTCTTGACATTCCAGAAGAATCTCTCTGTTTCACATCTTGAAACAAACTTTAAAAAAAAAAAGAACAATTATTAGCATAACACAACAGAATTACTGTATGTTGTGCATACCAATAAGATTCTGATTTTCTGAATGTAATTATTTTTGTCTTAATTGCCTTATATAGGTTTTTCTTTATTTTCTTATAGAGCAGTTTCTCTCTATATATCGATCTCTCACATCACAGAATAATTGAAATGCAAAATTGGAACACTTCAACAAAATTTGATAGGCTTTTAAATTCTGCCAAAATTGCAGTTACAGAAGTATCAAAAAGAGCAGTTATGCAGTAGCAGAAGTGACATCCAGTTAGGAGAAATTAAGCATTATTCTTACAAACAGAAGAAATATATCACCTGGTAATTGACTTTGCAGCAAGAATTCGAACTTGATGGTGACTGTCTGCAAGGAAATGTGGGAAGGCATCACTCACGGGTAGATCTTCATTTTTCACATTAAGGATTGCCCACTTGCAATGAGGATCAACCTGAAGAAAATTAATACTGTGATTCAAAATGTACAGAAAATACACTGCAATATGCAAAAGATATTTACACATTGTTTTTAAGTACATCTTAAATAAATATTTAGTATGCTAATGAATGTCAGAAAATCTGGGATTACCTCAAGCAGGGTTTTCATGCAATTTAAAAGGGCCACTCTTACTGATGCTGTGCATTTCCCTCCTTGAGATAAATGCCTAAAACAAGGAATACTCAATTAACGGAAAAAGTTGTCTACAATTTTGAGAAACAGTCTAACAAGTTAGTTTCTGCTGCTCACAGTTGACTCCTTTGTGCTCCATGGGCATGTTTGGGAGGATTTGACATTTTTATTGGTAATTGCAAACAATATTCTTTTTGGACTGCTGAAGTTCAGCCCTTGTCATAATTACTGATGCAATTCAGCATAGAGTCAGTCTTTGTTTATATACAGCAGTGTAGTGTTTATTATTCTGCTACTACCTTGAGGATTAATTTTTTGCTATAAATATAGAATGACACACAAAATCTGAGAAGTTAAACGCTGCATAAAGATTCCACAGTACACAAAAACAAGACAAAAAACCCAAGCAAGACACACAACAGCACTAGTCTTCTTACTGATAGCAAAGATAAAAACTAAAAATCAAAAATTTTATGTCCAACAGACTCCTGCATTAAATAACATACCAGAAAGCTCCAACAACTGTCAAAAACTGTCCTTTGGCATTCCCTGCCTCTTCAGCATGTTCTTCAAACTGGGCCAACTCTGCTGCTAGAGGGAGCAAATTATTTAGGATTACTTTACAAACTTCTTGATCTCGACGATACAAAGAACATACAGTACTGTAAAGAAAGAAAGAAAAAATATGTTGAAAAAGCCACCAAATCCCCTGAAATAGATGTAAAACATGCTGAAGAGTTTCTTTCTTACGAAAGAGGCCTAAGAAGCGTATCAACATCGACTGCAGGCAAGAGGTGTTCTTCAGTAGGGAGCTCCTTCAACAGGATCAAGTACTGTGGAATAAAAAACCCAAATGGAATAAAAAGCCCAAACAAAACTAAAATGATTAAGCAGTATTTGGAAAAATAACTAGTCAAAAAGAAAAATTAGGAACTTTTTTGTTAAGTCTTACACAAAACCATGCAGGAAGACACCTATCATCACCAATTGCATGTTAGACTGGGTCATCTTTTCATGCAAACACCATACACAGTAATACAGATCATCAAACTTTAAGTTCTGGCAGTAAAAAATATATCCTTTGTAAACTAAGCCACTGATATGATTCTACTGCAGAGACTACTTCTAGTCCTTTAACAAATAATTAATTACAAAGGTAATATATATATTTTTCTCAACTCTTCATTTTCTGGCTTATAAATTTGAACTGCTGTTTTCCTGCCTACAACACACTTTAAAACCACCAAATGTAGCCATTTTAAGTCTTCCCAGGGGACTGATGACAGGAGAAATACAATGTGTAATCAAGAAGGCCATGCAAATTCAGTAACAGAACAATTACAGAAGTGGGTCTGCTGTACAAACCCCTCACACTCACCATGTGCAGATGCAGTGGCTTAGTGCTGTCAAAGACACTGCCTTCAGTCAGCATTAACAGCCTCCTCCGAATATCACAGGCTCGGAAGCTCAGTGTCTGGACTCGGACTGTAGTTACACAAATACATAAGAACCTCACAATTTCAAGGAGAAGTAAATCCTGCTTTGTCAACTGTTCTTCAGCTAATGGGCTCAAAGCACCTGGAAGTAAGATTTTTCATGTAAGAAATGCTTCTTCAAAGGCAATAGAAGAGGCGGTAACATTTTAAGTCTTTGCAAAACTAATACAAGTTCTCAAAAAATATAGAGTACAAGCAACCTTTATGTTTATTTGTTATTGAGCAGCTAAGGCATTTTAAGTAATAATTTAAAACAAAAGGTAACATCAATACTTGTAACTCCTAACAGGAATAAACAGATTTATGCTCCTGTCCCTCTGAAGGTCCAGATAGAGTGTCAAGAATTATTGATCAGGAGGAGAAAAGTTAAACAGGACTATTTTCAAGATAATGAAGCACAATCTAATGAGAGACAAGTATACTATTGATCAGGTTTCTAGTCTTTTCTATGCCAAAACTTCTGTCTGACTCTGAAAAAGTTAAGTGTCTCTTCTTGCCTTATTTGATTTACAAAATTAAAAATAAACTACTCCTTTCTAAATAAACTCGGACACTTCATTAACATCTTTAAAGCACTGATGAAAATTATTACTGCTTAGAAAGTACCTGGTTCAACCACTACCTGTTTCAACTACTAATAATGCAGCACAATTTTGTACCTTAGTAACTTTCAAGCAAAGAGCTATTTGCAAAAACAAGCTTTTGGAAGTAGTTTGGAGGTAGGAAAGACTTACCTGTTACAGTTTGCATGTCACCAGATTCATTTGTATCACTGATGTCAGTCACTGAATGATCATCAAACAAACCATCAGATGCCTGGTTATCTACTTCCATTATACTCTCTTCAGAATCATTCCTGAGATCCACTTCTCCCAATACACTTGGCTTTCCAGTGACTGTCATCTGACAAAAACACCACAGCCTTTTAAAGCTGTTTTTTAGGGACAGAAGAAACACCACAGACATAGCACAAGGAGAGACACTGCAGTTTTCCAGTGAATTAGAACAGGGGAAGACAGTAAGGGTAACATAGAATTGATGAATTTCATCCTTTGTGATAAACCTGTTTTCTATGGATTGTCGGAACTATTCTCTTTAGGATAGAAGCTTCCTCAGACAGATACTGATCTCTGCATTCTAGATTCTGCCAAGGACAGTGTCAGTTTTAAAATAACAGTTCTCTCCATAAGACTCACCAACTTCTCACCATACTTCATAACTACAGAGAAATGAAAAGGAGGCATGTGACTTTCTGAGGGCAAACTAATTACTACCTTCCGTACCAGATGACAAGTTAACACACGGCAAAACCCCCAGCTCTTCCCCATCTGAGAAGCAGGAATTTGCCTACCTAGACCTGACTACAGCACCATGTGCCAAAGAGAAGTTTTAAGAATTGTGCTAAACACAGTGATGTGCCACACTTCCACTTTTCCCAGTGGGAAAGGAGTAATTTATAGTAATTTACCCACACAATAAACACAAGAAACCCTGCTCCTTTACAAGCACATTTATGTTAACTGTCTAGTGGTATAGAATTCTTTTGTATATACTTCTACTGCAAGAAAATATTAAAAACATGAAAAACAACTTAGATTTGTTTTTTAATGTGAGCTGGAATGCTAACTTTGATTAAATGTTATCCATCTGCTCTTCTTTTTACCCTAAGCCTGTGTTCAAATGCTAAACAGAAATGTTCCTGGTTAGGAATTCTCTATAAAACTCAATGTATTTAAATTTATTTTTTTCAGTAATATGTATCTCGTTTGGTTTGCCTCCAGATTATTGTGCTGAAAAAACAATCCTCTCACAGAAGAGCACTCAGAAACAGACAGAATGTACTTACCAGATTCTTGCAAATATCTATCAGATCGTTCATAAATTTTGATGTCAACAAACGCAGGAATAGATTAGACAGCATCTTATTAGCACTGTTCTGTAAGGAAGAAAGAGGTACAGACAGGTTTAATTAACTTTTTTCAGGAATTAAAGGTATGATATTCAATTTCCTGATCTCATTAACGAAGAAAGAAATTTAAACTCCTTTATAAACTTTACCTTGGTACAATTGCACAAACATTTTGTACACTGCATTATCGAAGTCCTCAGTGTGTTGATCTGGCTATCTTCATTTAGTTTGTTTTTAGTCTGGGAAATACTCTCTCCAGCATAATGAATGAGAGACTAGCAAAAATACAACATGGTTAGAAAACCTCAGTGAAATGCCCTTATACATTGGCACCTACACAGTACACACATAAAGACAAAAGGAGATGGTTCTCATTCACACAGCTTTGATATTCATAGTGTACATCAATGAATCCACATTTTTTTCTGTGATATTTGTTGTGCTCATTTTGATCAAGTAGTGACAAAACCATGGCTTAGGTGTGCTTGAAACACTAATATTTTCATCACAAAAGAAAAATACAGCACATCTCCATAAAGTGTAAGTTTTGGGTTTCTGTATTTAAGCCAGGAACCACCTCAGATAGTACTAATAATAAAAATAATAGCAATAGCTGTCTTCATACTGGTTTGAACCATCAAATTATCTTAAATTCCTGAATAAAAGACCTAAAAATTGAAATGACTTGTTATCCTCTCATTAGTCCTTTGTCTACATGCCCATGACTTCCATTTTTTAGAAAGCTGTAATTCAGAAATGTATCAATATTTAGAATAATCTCCACTGCAAAACTCATGAGCTGGTGTACTAACAGAATTTCAGTGGCTCCTCTCTTTCAGCAGCAGAAACATTATTTAAAATTCTCTAAGCTACCTTTTTCTGAGGAGATACCTGTGCTCTGAAAATGTCTCAATACAAACAGAATTTTATGAATTAATTTATATTCAATGCTTTATTTAATTTTCAACAGGTCCCAAATGCATTACTGCTTACCTTAGCATTCTGGAACAACGCTGACTTACAGGCATCCTCCTCTTTAAAAATACCAGTGTAGCAATAGCAACCCAGAACACCAACCAAGAGATTGACACATCGGACTAGGTGCTCAGCAGCAACAACCTTAGACTAAATCAAATACACAGTATAAATACCAGCAGTTCATCACCACAAAATACAGACTCCATACACTTTGCCTTGGAAATAAATTGTTTGGGAGCACAAATGCAAGGATGTAACAACAATTTCTAACTTACCTTAGGACCGCAACTGCTTAAAAGCTTTTCGGACATGGCTAAAAGGCAGTTCTCCAGTGTTTCCCTAAGATTTTGATTGATGGCAAGTCTTGAACCAGTCACATCTTTATCTGCAACATTTACTCCAAAGTTAGTGAAAATATCCATTTCATCAAATGTAGTCTGCAGGTACAGCTCTTCAACATCAGAAAAATTATTTTCTTCTTTTCCTTGCACATGTTGCTCACTTGAAGAGACAGAGTTTTTACTTTAGCAGCTAGTATATAACTTACACGTCTTAAATACTATTATTTAAATACAGGAAATATACAAAAGCAAAATAAAATATTTTATCTCTTTGTGCTTCCAAACCCTGGTTGACCTTTACTTCCTGACATGACTTTCACTGTGGAATGGACAAAACCATTCTAGCTCTAACTGAACTGTAAGGAAACATGAAGCCTGCACCCAGAACATACCTTCTCCTGCAGTTATGGAGCAGCATCTGCTTTGTGTTAGGGTCCCTGACCTCAGCCTACTTGACACAGCTGAAGCAGAAATCCACAAAGCCCCTGAAACTAGTATTTTTAACTTCTAGGAACTAAGTCTTATCTTGTATCAGAACAAGTTACACACATTTTAGTCTTATTAAGAGCAAACTGGATATAGTCCAAAGCATTGGTGAAAGATGCAGCAGCATTTCTAGCTTAAGTACCTATAATGATTAATTTAAAAACATACCATTTAGCATCATTTTGGAAAAAGATCATGGAGGCTCTGCAGTTCTTCATTGTAAGGCTCACAAGAATTTTTTGTAATACAAGATGAGGAAAATCACTGTAAGAAATAAAATGTTTTCATATTTTCTTGCAATCAGACAAGCTCTTGGGATTCCTGAAGCACACACAAACATTGACCAGATTAACAGGGTACCTTCAATTTAAGTTTTAAATTTAAGTTTTCACTTATTTATAAAAGAAGATATAATCTTCTTTATAAGATTTATAATGCTTAGGTCACATACCTACCATGATATGGACAGATAGCCAAATTAAATCCCCAGAATGACGTTCTACAGGAAGCTGAAAAACCCTACAGACTCTGCTTAATCTTTAATATAACAGAATTCTGCATTAATATAATACATTTTTCCCTGCAGAATTTTTTGTGTTACAGGGCAAGCTTACATGTAAAATTATGCCACAAAAACTTTACCTGAGGAGCACAGGAGGCAACTCTGCAGATTCTTCTATTTCTTCCTCCAAATAGCTGGACAGGAGCCATTTCATTATTGCCTCCCTTAACACAGAACCCAGATTTCTTTCAAAACTATTCTGTTCCATTCCTATGTCCAAATTTTCTGGCACTGAATAGGCAGACATCACTAACGATAAACAACACACAGCAGAACTGCAACAAAAATGGAACAGGGGATCTGTGAGAAACCATGTGGTATTTGTTGTTAGCACTCTAAAGCAAAGTGAGTATTTCTGCATGCACAGGAAGCATCACGTACATAAGCAAGTTAAAAAGCATGCATACTGGTCAACTCCTTCATTAAAATTTTTGCATTTTCATTTTTCTTGGCTATTACAGACATTTCCTACCTATCTTAAAGACTATGTCAGAATATTTATTTCAGAATAAAAATTCAGAAGAAAACACACTTCTTAACTTCAAAAAATCAACATTGGTCTGTCAGATCTTTAAATTTTTAGTCCATTTTAAATTTTAGTATATTCTAAATGTGAAGATGCTTGCCTTTTCTGCCTCTGTTTTCAGTCTTATTACGTATTTATGATAATTTCAAATGCTTAGAACACAAATGCGTGCAGTTCTTGAATAGAAATATAGTCACACCAACAATAATGTTGAGTAACACAGTAAAGAGGAATGTGAATCACACACAAGACACTATCCTTGATTCCATTTTACCTTGAAGGTTTGCATGCAGGTCCTGAAAATATCTTCCAGAGCTCTTTATCTGTTACAACAAGGTTCCCTTGAATCATAGCTCCAAGCAGCCCAAAGCTCTCCACTTCAATTTGCTGAAGGCTAACGCTGCGAATGGTAAGAGTCCAGATCTTTGCCCAGGTTCTCTGGAGCTCCAGCTTGTGGGTGCTTTTCAAATCAGTTTTCTGGTTTTGACACAAAGCCACCTCTGTGAGACACTTCAGCACGTACGGGGTCCTTTCTCCTCGGCGCTGCTGAGGCAGTAACTGGTGAAGGACATTGAGTAAGGCAGGCAGCTCACTGTTAGGAATACTCATGGGATACTTGGATATTAGCTGACTTGTAATCTGTAACCTTGAAAACACAAAGTGAAGCAATTAATACCAAACATACAGAAATTTGCATTTTCAGAAGTAAATGAACAACCAAAGCCTTCTTCAATTGCATTTCTCATTTATACTTTTCAGTATTGAGCTGAATTGTTTACTATCAAAAGTTAAAGATTCTGCATTTCTACCATTTTCTCTTGTGAAGACTGCTCATCTAACCTCACTATCACTAACAGTTTCTTACAGTTCAGAGGTTCCTCGTGGCAAACAAAATATCCCTCAATCAAGGTCCAAGGTAAGAAATAAGGCCTTGGAATACTTTTCAGGACAGGTACTACAGTAAACTGTGTGAATCAATCCAAAATGGCCAATCTCTTAATGGTTATTGTACCATGACACAGCCAGCTTAGAGCAACTTTCCAAATGCTCTGACAATCTCAGTTCACTGCTTAGATATATAATCACAGCATGTCCAGACACCCAACTTAAATGCACAACATATTCAGGAGAATGTTAAAAAGATGTCTGGAGTGATACTTTTTTCTTGTAAAGATGTTATTACCAAGGTATGACATCAAAATCCTTCTGGGATCTCTGCACGTTGTCTCGAATGACCTCCCAGCCAAGCTCAATCCTCCTGCGCTTGTTTGGCACCGTGTCCTCACGGGACTCTCCTTGTGAAACAGCATATGACTGGGTAATTTCAAGGACTTTGGTATCCTCTGTAAAAACCTTTCATAAAGAGAAATTTAAAAGTATGCAAATTAAGGAAAAAAAAAAAACACAGCAGTATTTACAAGAAAACTGAAATACTTACGGCCTAACAAGAAACACAAGTGAAATACAGTATAATACATTTCTAAACTGTACAGAATTAACAAAACACAACAGATCACAGACAAAAGGTATGAATACTTCAGCAAAACATACAGCTCAGTATAATCAATCTTGTATTCAAATAAAAATGTTACCTGATGACAAATATCAGCCATTAACTCAATTAAATTTTCCTTTACAGCAATATTACGTGAGCCTGAAGAATATTTCCCTCTGCTGCTGATGAGATTTATTTCATTCACCAGCAGATCATACAGGTTATGTAAGATGCTTTGCCACTTTGTTAAGTCATATGCACCTGCAGGTGTAAAAACAATTAAAAGATAGCATGTATCACTCACTTGATACAATATATAAACCTACCTAGACAATGCAAAATACAGACAAAATCTGAGTAAGGCAAATAAAGTTCAGCAAGTGCAGGCCTGAAAAGCAAATTCTATACTTTAGAACAAATAAAGTAAAAAAGGGGAAAAGTTAAGATAGAACTTAATCAGCATATAGAAGTAATTAGGGTAGGAATAAAGTTTCTAATAAACAATTCTTCATCTAACTGGAAAGAACACAGTTAAAGGTAATGGATAGATTTGTACAAAGTATAAAAAAAACCGATGCTAGAACTAAAATAGACCACAACAAACATAATTACTGAGTTATATTCTCTGACCAGTTTTGTAGTGTAAGTCAGACTCAACTGACAGTAGTAATTTCTGAGTTTAAATAGATCGGGTAAGACACCAATACATGTGGCAATCTAAATCAAATCTAAATTATTATTTCCTTTCCCCAAAGATTTTGTATTTTCATTTAGCAATTAAAACTGCCTTTTGATTAAAAGATGCCCCAACCTTTAAAGGACTTAACACAATTAATACGGTCTCAGTGGATACAATTTGCAAACTCCTTTTCACTTTCACTCAGTATTAACCTACAGCATAAAACTACTGACAAATAATTATCAATACCATTAATGTTTCCAAGACTCAGTATCAAAATTCAGAGTTGGCACAATAATTTAAATAACCACATGCAGCATTAAAAAAAAAAAAAAAAGCTTTTTATTGTACCTTTTCCCTGGGTTTTTGCACCCTTTGGATGATGAATATGAACTTGGAGACTAAATAACTCAATTATTGATTCTTTCAGGGAATCCTTTGGTCTATACCGAGTCCATATGTAAAGCACTGTAGGCAAAATTTCTTCCCCTGCTTTGCAAATCTGTATGCGACAGTTGTCAGCAAACTTGTTGCAGAAGATATTCATTGCTCCAATAATATGATCCAGGCCTGCAGTATTCTTCTCCTGCCTGTAACACAAACCTAACACTCAAACTTCCAAGAGAAATAATCTTATTTATTTTTCTAAGTATTGTTTAAATGTAAATACCAGCAAGTAACAACATTCAGAATAGTATTTGCCTAACAAATGCAGAAGTTATTTTAAAGAAGTTCCTTAAGTGACATTCAAAGGCAGAAGAAAATATATCTGAAGAAGTATTACCTGTTATTACTCAAGTCTAATCCCAAGTAGTTAATATATGTTATTTTCAATCATACAAATAGCACTCTTGCAACATACCTTGCAGACTGCATTGCTTTTGAAAAGAAGGCAAGCATGTCAGAGCACAACCCATCAGTTTGGAAGCAGTACCCTCTTGTAAGTGTGTGAATTATCCTAGCTACTAAGACTCTATTAATGCTCCTAGAAGGTTTGAGGTACAAATGGCCATACAGGGTCAGCAACTCTGCAAATGTATTAAAAAAAATTTAAAAATACAGATAAGTATAAACATATATATTACAGAAGATTACATTAAAAAATCTTGACACAAAATATTGCATTAAAGATAAAGAGACCACCACTCTGTGGTCAACAGCTGGAATCCACATTCTTACTTGCAACAGCAACAGATCCCTGATTTTATAAATAAAAAAGCTGACTTCTCTAATGTACCCCAAGAGTTATAAGCAAGCATTAAGGTGGAATCACTAGAAAAGGTTATAGTAACCTTTACAAAGATTATATACCTCTCCTTTTATAAAAGCAACTTGTTTCACTTACTGGATTAAAGTCTGACTTCCTCTAGATTTATGGCCTTCAGCCCTGCCTCACCTCAGTAACTAAATTCCACTGTGCTCCTTATGATCTAATGTCAACAGTTCTTCTGTCACGCTTCCCGGTTTTGCCCATACGCAGATTCAGCTAACTTCCATGTTCCTAAAGAAACTAACCACCCCACACAGCAACACCCACTGGCTCTCCATGCCTGTGTTCTCTTCCACTGACCTGTGCAGACCATGCATACATTGCCTGATTGTACAGAAGTACTTATATTTCAGCAAGAATAGACAAACAGTACACAGAAAGGAAAAAAAAATCAATTCCTAATCTTTGTTGCTTTGTTTACTTCAAGTGTACACCCTTAAAGGCTGACACTGCTTTACTCTGTATTTTGTGCACTACCTCACACAACAGGGCATGAAACAAATTAAAACACATCTAAAACGTACTTCTACAAAAGGAAAACACATTTCTAAGTAGGCTCAAAAATGTTACCTGACCACTGCTTCTGGGATATCTCACACCAGTATTTCCTTATTGAGAGGATATCCTTTAGGAGAATACTACTACAGTCAGAACCATAAGCAGCACAACTTATTGGATCTCTTATTATTTCCATGACATAAATCAGAAGTTCCTGACATTTCAGTCTGGGTCCTCCTATATGAAGGAACAACATGAGACTATTTAATTAACCCAAATTCTACCAAATAAATCTGTAATTAATTGTTTGTAAATGTTACTTAATTAAAAAAAACAAAACAACAAAACCCTAAAACTTACAGTTCTGAAACAGTTCTATTAGGAAATACATTCTTAAACTGTTTCTAAAATATAAATTACAGTGGGAGGATATATCAGTTATAGACACATTGAGTAACTAGAAAAAGGCACTGTGAACATCAAAAAGGACAGATAAAGAGCAAAAATGACCGAATCACATTAAGATATTTAAACAGTAAACATCTGGAAGCAAATAAAATGAACCCTACATTGGTAACTTAACGTCAAAGTTAAAATTCAAAGTTGAAAGCAAAGTACCAAACCAGTATCTCTATATGATAATGCATATTACTGACGTTTATTAGCACATCTGATGAAATATTTGACCAAGCTTCCAACTTCTTGTATTTTTTTCTGTCTTGTAGTTTGGGTTGAAGCAGATGCATTTGGTTTTGTCAGCTGCAGGTTTTTAAGTTCTTTCTGGAAATATTTCTGCAAGACACTTCAAAATTAAAAGAGAGATTAACCAAGGATCTGCTCATTTATGACTGAAGTAAAATAGAACAATGTTGTTTTAGCCTAAAATGCCAGTTCCTGTTCTACTCACAATTCTAACTATCAGAGACAAAAACCAGCTGAAATACACTACAGTCCAAGCATGACGGGAAAACAGTCTATAAAAGGAGATGCAAGTTTTAAAGATAACCCAGAAGCAACTTGGAGTAGGAACCAAACTTTCCTTTAAACTTTGCACAGTGCTAAACATACAACTTACAATTAGGAAAAAAAACATTGCTAAGTATTTTTATTTGTGCTGCAACATTATAAAACAAAATAATAAATATTACTTATCATTGGGAAAGGCTTTTATTGGGCAAGCCTTCAAGTCCTATTTCCTTATAATTTGAAGTTAATATATGGATTATATTTTAGATCTATGAATAAATTAAACTTTTCACTGTATTTGTCACTGCAATTGCTATCGATTTTCTGGCCTTCTATTTGAATTCAGTTTATAAGTTCTATTTTTTGTATTCCTCCTGTGTATTCCTAATATATTACTGTCTCTAAAGCAACACATAAATTTTATCAAGTACTTTTTACAAAATTTTTGGCATACCTGAGAAACAAAAACTATTCCAATGCTGTCAGATTAAAAAAACATAATGGAAAGCAGGCACCCATTCAATGAAAAGTAATAATTCACGTGAACTTTCACCATGAAATTTAACACTGGCTGAAGCTGCTATAAGAACTTATCACACTCATGCATAGTCCAATCTTAAAGTACACCTGAAGCAGATGGTACCAAAGATTAGCCTCTAAAACATGCCACAGTCCTTCTACTGTGTCTTGAGGAATTCAGCACCACAAGAAACTTTAATAACTATAGACTGAAAATTAGAAGTGAAGAATAATTTTACACAGAAGAAAGTAACTATTATTTTTGCAAGGAAAAGAATCTACGCAATTAATGAGCTTCCTAGCAGTTTTCTGTAAGGGATAAGTGTGGCACTTTTGGACATTTTAAACTTACTTCCTTTGGAGATTAAGGTAAGCAATTACTTATTTATAAGCTGACAAGAAGTCTAAATCAATATACAGAAAGATAAGCATTAAAATAGGCCTAACAAACAAAAGAATGATGTCTCATTCAAGAAAATTGTGACCATTCACAAACAAAACCAAGAAACTACCTAAATACAGCATCCCAGTTGAGTTGCTTTCCTTGTTTAGAATCAGAATTCCGGTCCAACTGGAGAACTGTTTCAGAATCACGGAGAAGTCGCTTGAAATTTTCAATTTCCTTCTGAAAATGTATTACAAGAAGAATAATTTTTTATTATTCCCTTCATTGCTATTTGAGGTACACTGCCCAAAAAAAAACTTGTTACCCTTCGCTCCACAGCTTTCTCATTTTCAAGGCGACGGCAACAAACTAGCAGATTGTGTAATGCAAGACTCATGGTTCAGCTTCAAGAAGAGTCATTTATATCTGCACACAGAAGAAATGGATAAAACAGTAATTATTGACCACACAGCCAAGTAAAAAAAAATAGGATTGCAGTATACTGAAAGTCCAGTATCAAACAGAACCACGATGTTCAATGTTTCAGTGAAAAGCTCATTTGTGGCTGGGTCTGTCTTATTGGTTGCAAAACTGAAGCAGTTTCATGTTGTGAATGTAATCTGTTCTCACAGACAACAGTCACAGAATAACTGCAGAGAATCCCTTCACATAACTGACTTTCTCCCTTTCTATGAGTGCTAACTGAGTAGAGCTGGGCAGACAATTGGGAGTGCAATTATAGTAAGAGCAACAGAGCTAAATACATTCTGGCAAGCAGCATTAACTTTCAGTAGGTCTCTTAACTAAATGATAGTAGCTCTCTTAACTTAAATGATACTGCCAGGAGAAGGCAGCACTTGGAAAATGCTCTCTCATATTGTACATTTTCATAGATATGCACTATCTATTAACTAGATAGTCATAGATATTGACTAGTCCCCAGGGACTCAACATGTCAGAGGAGGATTAAGTATCAGTCATATGAAAAAACAACTTTTTCCTTCTGTGATCACTTAAAAGTATGCCTCTTCTTCTTTGACAGAGGTTGGAATTAGCTGGACCTTGCATTACATAAAATTATGATGCTGCAGATCACAACCATGACATTCTATTTAACTGCCATACTTCTACTTTTACACCCTTAAAGCAGACCCAAGAGAAACCCTGTTTGGAAAAGACAGATCACACAAGCTGGAAGTAACTCCAAACATATGCTGCTGCTGTTATAAGCTAGGGAGAACAAGTATTCATGATGCACAGCACTGCATCTTGAGTGCTTACATGAGAATGTAAAAATAGCCATTTAAATAAGTAAAACTTTAAATATCTAGTGTCTTAGACTGCATTTATTTCGTTTGGCTTCAATCAAGATCAGGCTGGGACTAAGTGCAATCAGAGATTTAGTGACTGACAGATGTGTATGAAAAATAATACATTTAAAATGTGAAGACTGCCCGTACTGTACAACTGCAATCATTTAAATTAAGTGTTCCTTTACTAAATTCAAGAACCATGGAATATCCTAAGCTGGAAGGGACACACAAGGAGCCCCTAAGTCAAATTCCTGGCCCTGTGCAGGACACAAGAATCGCGCCATACGCCTGAAAGCGCTGTCCAAACAGCTCTCGCACTCTGGCGGGTTGGCGCCGGGAGCTCTTCCCGGGGGAGCCTGCGCCAATGCTCAACCGCTCTCTGTCCCTCTGGTGGTTGGGCACTGGAACAAAACACAACCCAACCCAGCAGAACTGATGCTTTTGCCAGAAACGAAACAGAAAGAAACCTTAAACACCAGTGGTTTCTGATGCGCTTGATCGAAAACCGTGGCAACAAGGGTCGTCTGCTGCCAACAACCATAACAACCAGCGCTGAAAAATTCCCAAGAATGAATCCACGTACTACTTCTCTTACTGATTACACAGTTTTCCAACTACCACATGACGGCCACCTTTACGCTACATGAACGATTCACGGGAAGGCAGGCGCACCAAATACCATGAATAGCGGAGAGAGGAGCTGGCTGAGGCGCTGGCTGAGGCGAGGTGCCCCGGCACAGGCGGACACGCAGCGCCGAGCAGCAGCTCCGGTCCCCGGCAACCCCGGGCCGCCGCCCCC
>VZRH01001146.1:343687-382138 GCA_013397555.1 Urocynchramus pylzowi | reverse complement strand
TGGCGGAGTTTCCGCGCCTTCGCCTGGGTGGCGGGGCGGCCGGCTGCGCTCGGGGAGCTGCGCCCGCCCGTGCCCCGCTCCGCCTCGGGCCATGCTGCTGCCGTCCGACGTGGCCCGGCTGGTGCTGGGTGAGTGAGCCGAGAGGGACGGAGAGATGCATGGGTGAGGCGCGGACCACCGGCCGCGCCGGGAGGGCTCTGCCGGGCATTGTCAGCCTCCCGAGGCGCGGCGGGACACAGCCAGCTTCGCCCTTGACCCTCGGCAGCGTCTCTTGGTCCCCCCAGGCTGCGATTGTCACTGCCGGGGCTTATACCGGGCAGCCCCTGGGCTGGCCCCCGCTGCCCTCCGGCCCGGCCTCTGCCGGGGAGCGAACGCAGCTCGCTCCTGAGGGATTCGGGTCCTGAGGGACCAGGCCGCTCCCCTGCCGTGCCTTGGGCTCGGGTTCCTCACGAGTCCAAGGAAACGTGGTGGTCTCGGGTGCCCACCTACAGACTGAGCGGTGCTTAAACAGTTCCTGGTTACAGGAGGAGTCCAAAGGTGACCCGAAATCCCAGGGAAGGCTGCGTTAAGGGTCAGATGGTTTTAGTTTCCGGCCGTGTTTCGCTCACCTTTGAGGGTGCACTGAAAGTTCAGGCGTGATTTGAATCTATGGAAAGCACTGCGTAATTGCGTTCAGGACGCTGGTAGCAGACAGTGAGGTTTTTTAAATGACTTTATGTTTTGGATTATTTGGATCCTGCCAAAAGTGAGAGCAAGTCGATGGTAAGCAAAAATATGACCCACATATTTCAGTCCCACACGTAGTAAGTACCTGTTGGCACAGGTTGCCAAGATTTCCTGGCAGCTTGCCCTGTGAGATTCAGTTTTCAGTTGTTCACAGTTTTTTAAAATCCAAAGCTATTAAAGATGAATCTCTTCTTCAGTGTTTCCCCAGCACAATTTATTTTTAAATACTACCTGAAATGTTGCTTGCTACTGTCTTGAGAAAAAGGCTAGTGAGAGGCTTTTTTATTACTGTGAAGTAACAGGATTTTTAGAAACTCCATGGACTCTAAAAGAAGATTTGAATTCATACAAGTGAGATCTCTCATTGCACTCTTCCAAACAAGATTGGTGAAGTTACAAGTTTCCAGGTAGAATGCTTTTCTTATGTGCTTACCAGAGACTTGAAGATGTAGTACACAATCTTGGCATCCTGTGCACTGAGAATGATCCATCCTGTCTTTTGTGTCTATTGTGGTGTTGAGCATGCATCATGTCTGGAAAACCTCTGAGCAACCTAAGGTTGTAGAACAGGATATTCCTTGTAACCATTTCTGTTCTCTAATAGGGATTCCTCTTCTGTGAGGCATCTCTGAATTTCTGTGGGTAAACAGACTTACCATTGCAGCTCTTCCATCTTTCTCCCCCAAGCCTGCCCCCAAAATCTTTCTGATGCTGTGAAGGTTGATGAATATTTGTTAAAGAAACAAAACTAAAATGATTAGCTGAGCTCATGAACAGGAAAATGCATAAGAACATTTATCATTTCCTAATTTGAAGAGTGAATGTGTACTATGGGATAGACATTTGTTAAGGTAGAACAAAATATTGAATAATTTCCATACATTCAAAACATACATCACCTTTTGTGCCTTTAATTTGATTTTGGAACCTTAGGGACCACATACTCCTACGTCATTATACATAAGAGTATACATTGTGTGTGCACAAGCGCTTTGGGCCAACAGGCATTTTTAGCCTTTGGAATGCTTTATTACCAGAAAATTGGTGTAGGTGCCCATATGCAAGCAGTCAGTCATCCCTTGTGATACTGTAGTAGAAGGTTCAAGAAAGAAAAATTGCAACTTTTTGTGTAAGTGTTCAGGTAAGTTTGATTGTAAGAGCAGTCATACCAGCACAGATCAGAGCTCCACCGAGCCTAATACCCCATCTTCCAGCCTGGACCACAGTGAGATATCATCGTGTTTACCAGAAATACACTTTCAGCTACTTGTGGCTCAAGATTTTTCTAGAGAAATGTAATTGAAAAATTAAATAGGGTATTCCTTTCCTTTCCACAGGCACCACTAATGTTTTCTGTCAGATAGGCCTGCTCATACATTGTGATTAAATTCACAGTGGTTATTCCCAGGCTCTGTTTAACTTTCAAGTTTGCCTACTGGTTGAAGACTTGAACAAGGCTTGCGTGTTGGAAATAGTATTTGTGTTCTTCAGCTGTACTCAGATCTGCTGAAAAATATTTGTTTTCTTTTGAACTTAAAGGGCACATTTTTCCTCATGAACTGAGGGGGACCATGTTGGGGGTCCATTGAAATAGATGATGTATATATCCTGCATTGTCTGACTAAGCACATGTTTTATCTTATCCTTAAAACATTCCATGCTAAGCTTTGCTAAGAGCGAGAAAGAAGAAACGTTTTCTGTATGGTTCTTTGTTCTAGAATCCTTCATTCAGATTGGTCTATTTCTGTCTTTTAGTGTTTAAGGTGTTTGGAGATTAAAACAAGTTTGATTAAAGCAGAACATATTTGATGAGGAATGGAATTTTGGAAAACTTTTGTCAGTACATTTTCTGTGATGGTAACTACTGAGTCTTAGGGTGTAGAGAGCACAATTTGCATCTAGTACATCTATCCTAAATTAAAATTACTGTAAGGGGGAGGGGGGGCAGGGGGGGAATATTTTTTTCTGTTACTAATTTTTGTACAGTGCCAATATTTTTAATTAATCTTATCCACTATTGCAGCAGCTGTACAGGTTTTACCTATTTTGAAACAGTACAATGTGTGGAGAATTAGTCTTACATGGCAATGCATTTTATTAACAAAATATTGTAGATATGTTGTATCAAATAGGGTGGTTCAGCCCTTAGGAGGGTTTATTTGTCAGCTTTCTGAGCCGAGAACTTTTATTTTCTTGTGTATAAAGATAAACCAAAATTTGTTCATATTGCCTCGCTTCTATTCTTGAGTATTTTGTAAATACAGTGTAATTCCAATCTATATTTTTTGCTCTTCTGGGTTAAATATCTGGTAGGAATGTATGTATTTTCAAAATAATGTCACTTTCATTTTATTACATAGAAATTTTTATCTGATTATTCCAACACTGTAAGCAGATTTGATACCTGTTGAGCAGAAGTAATGAATGAAATAGCAAAATTTTCCATCTGATTTGTTGCAGGCTATTTGCAACAGGAAAATCTTCAAGCTACCTGTCATCAATTTATTCTAGAAAGCTCAGATTTGAAAGAATATGCAGAGCACTGTACAGAAGATGGTTTTATTCCAGCCTGCTTGCTGGTGAGTTCATATTTGCAAAGCAGAAAGTTACATTGTCTTGCATCCACGGAAAACAATATCAGGGATTTCTCAGTGTAACACTTAATTCTCAAATGCTGCTTAAAATGTTTGATATTTGATTTGTTTAGTGGTTTTTTCATCCTGTGATATTAGCAGTTATTTGGTTTCTAGTATTTAAGCTTACTAAGAAACATTTAAGCGTGAAATATGCGAATTGGTTTTAGCATATTATGCTTAGTCTGCCTTACAGCTTTGAGGTTGATTTATGGAAGCGTGTTGTCACAAGGGTTTTATTGATTTCAGGGCTGCTCTTGTAATTCACTGAAGATCACTTTCTTATTCTAGACATGGCAGCCAATAATTTTCCATTTCAGGTACATTGTAAATATTTAGGTAAGGCACCTCAGATTTATCTAAGGCTACCAAATTTTATTGCCAAAAATTGTGTTCAGCCTCCTCTCTGTTCAGTATCATCTGCATTGTTCTGGGTGAAAGGCAGAATTTTGGGTGTGCATAAATAGTGTGTAGCCACATCTGTAGATACCTGTGTAGAGCTAGAGCATAATTAGTTTGCATGTGTAGAGCTCTAGAGCATAATTAGACAGTTTGCATTTTAAATGAATATACAAAATGCCATTTTTATTATACTGTGCAAATCACGGGGTTTAGGTATTGCTGTGTATCAAACTTTTAGTGTTTATGTGTGTGTCCTCTTCATATTTTCTGTTTCATTCTTCTAGTATATTACTTAATTTCATTGTCTGGGATTTTAGCCACAGTATTCAAAATTTGTGGAAGTTTTTTCTGAGGTCCAAGGCACACCTTCTTGATGCACCTATTCAAAACAAACTATTGAATTTATTTTATTTACAAGTGTTTTGTCATCTGTACTTCGGTGGTAGGGAGTTGAGAACCAAGCTGTGGCCAGCAAAAATTAGAAAACCTAAATGTAGATGGGTTATCCAGATTAATAAAGCTTTTTTATAATCATCCTTTTCTCAGTAGAAATGTTATTCCTATTATTCACATAAAAGTGATTTCATAGTATCTAAGACAAAATTCTTACTGCGGCTCAAATACTTGCAATAAAGGGCTGTATTTGTCAAGTCTTGTAGAGTTCCCACTAGTAAACAAGAGAGGAAGGTACAGGATAATTGTAACTTTAAAGTTTTAATTATCTTTGTGCCTAACCTAAAATAACAGGACAAGTAAACACGATAAGAAAGTGAATTCTGTGTGACTTAAAAATTTTGCTTCAGACAGAGGTTCCTTCAGGTTTGCATCTTAGTGCATGTTATTTTCCAGCATGATACATACTTGTTAGTCTGTTACTGCTTATCAGTAACAGACTAATGAGCATCATGCTGTTCACCATCTAATTTTCATGGTTTTATTTCATAATAAAAAAAAGGTGAGTGAAGGTCAGACAGCTCTAACTACCAGTGCTGTGCCTTGAGATAGAGTACTTCATATTTTGGGTACATAAGAGGATTTTGTTCCATTGATTGCTCTCTGCCAAGTACAGTCCCTTGTTCTAGAGGTCAGCATGGTGTAGACTGTTAAAGAACTCCTTAAATATGATGTGCTTCAGCAGATGAAGTAGAAGTTATTAGTGAAGATTCTAAGATCAGTTTGGTTTTTTTCCAGTCGCTGTGTGGAAAAAACTTGACAACTATTCTTAATGAATACGTAGCCATGAAAACAAAAGGTAAGCCTCCAGAATGAGGTGTTGTTTTATTTTTATTTTTCTGTTGTGAACTCCTTAAGGAAGATGTGTATGATCTTAGAGTAATCCCCCATTTAGGCTACAATTTGAAGGTTACCATATTACACAGCCAACAGCCACTACATTTAGTGAGCAAAAGTAGTTGATTATCTTAGTTTGCATATGCCAGCATATATTTTCACTTCAAATGTGAGCATTTTTATATCTCAAAAGCATAAAGATATAATAAAATGTGCAAAATGTATGGGTTTATGCTTGTGAAATTATACTGTTTATTGTTTATACTGTCAGTAGGAGGGGGAGGTGCTTATCTCTCTGGCGACCAGCAACAGAATGTGAGAAAAATGGAATGCTGTGTCAGGGGAAGTTCATATTGGATCTTAAGAAAGGGTTCTTCACTCAGAGGGTGGTCAGTCACTGGAACAGGCTACCCAGGGAAGTGGTCATGGCACTGAGCCCTGTCAGAGTTCAAGGAGAATCTGGACAATGCTTTTAGTCACATGGTTTAGAGTTAGGTAGCCCAGCGAGGAGCAGGGAGTTGGGCTTAATGATCCTTATGGATCCCTTCCAACCTAAGGTACTCTATGATTCCATGAAATAATCAGGAGGAGTCCTATGGTATGAAATATTTCTCGTCTCATTTTTAAGACTAACTAAAATAGTTTCAGAACTACTTAATATTTTGTATGAATACGGTAGGCAGAGCTAGAGCATTTGCTGGCTTTGAAATTAGTTATCAAGCTTCTGAATGTTTCCAGATCTTACAGGTTTTTGATATCTGTTGTATGATCATATTTTAATGGTGCTTGGTGTTAAAAATCATATATGGAAATTTCTGAACATTTTTTTTCCTTTCACACTAGGTTTGACAGAAATGGTAACTAAGACACAGACGTACTTCCTTCAAAATGCTTTGTACTTGGCATCTTGAAAAACTTAGTAAATTGAACTGTTTACTTATTTTGTCCATCACACTTTTAATGTTCTGTGCTTCAAAAAGACCAAATGTTTTTACCTGTTTGGGTAATATCATAAAATAAACTATTACTTTTAAAGGTCTGTCTGCCAGGTTATGATTTTCAAAAGCACAAAAGTCACTTGGGAATCTGAATACCATTTCCAGACATGAGGTGGGGGGGTTTAGAATGGGTTAGGTTAGCATGTATTTGCTGAGGAGTCAACACCATGTGCGAATTCCACCAAGAATTATAGTCATTAATTCAGTTTCATCAAGGCTTCTAAACCAGAACTGTATCCATATCAATCAAAATTCTTTAAATTAGGAGTTAGGGCTCTCTAATTAATAGATTATTAAGAAGGCAACTAGGCATCTAAAGTGAGATGATGTCTGAAACACTCCATAATAATTATTTTGTTTGTGATTTTACTTTTCTCTCAGCATATATCAGTTTTGGGCATCAGTTTGTTTTTATGGTTCATTTTAGAAACAACAAATGAAGTTCCAGCAATGATGTCATCTCTGTGGAAAAAATTAGACTATACACTTTCTCAAATCAGGTAATGTGGTTTTGAAATCAAGAAAGTAATGTTTCATTCTAAGCGTGAGTCCCTATGTTGAACAACTCCCCTTATAGTTTAACTGTTTCCTTTGAGAGACAGTGAAAAAAATGGAAATGTTAGAGTTGAGCAGACATTTAAAGATTTTAAGGAGGGGCTGGCAAGTAAGGAGGACATTAGTGTGAGCATGTGGTCTTCCTGTAATAAAACAATACACTATGACTCATTTAGAATCTGATACCTTTGTGGTTACTTGATCAAAAATGAAACAGTAAGCTTCACTTGAAGGATCCATGATGCTTGTTGGAAAGAATAAAAAGAGCAATCAATGGATTTTTCTGAAGGAATGTGCAGTTAGGATCAGACTGACATTACCCATCTGATAGGTAGTGTCACACTGTGTAGCTGAGTGCTTCCATTATGCTCCATTAATTTCTGTCACTTGCTTTATTTTTTAGGAGCATGCAGAATTCAGATTTCAGATTTTCTTCTAACCAGAGGAGTAAGTAACTGAGTCAATTCCATGGGATCAGTAGGTTTTGTGTTAAAATTATCTGTTATGGCAAAAAGTAGGGGCCTTCTGCAGCCATCAGTAATGCTTGTCTGTTGTCTTCATTGGGGTCTGTTGATTACTGTAATGATCAGGAAAGGAAAATAAGAAAAGCTGAGCTTTTTGCAAGGAGCAAAAATTCTCTATTATAGCATTTTCTCTGCTGAAAAAAACTTTTTTGGAAGTTTATGCGGTTAAAAGGTTTAAAAACTGCTGCTTCACTCCTGAAACTGCTGACTTAATTTGTGGTTCATAGATGAACTAAAAACGTAGCCAGTCTAATTATAATGCAGTTGGATTTCTGTAGAAGGGGAACATAAAAACATATTACAGTTTTGTGGCATTTGTTATATACACAAACATATATCCAAAACAAAAATACAAAAACAATACTTGTTTTATCTAAAGTTGTTTCTTTCATTACAAAAGCTGAAAATGAGCTATCAACAAAGAAAACTTAGTTTGCTTAAAAATAAGTTTTTCTCTATAGTTTTTTTACTGTATAAGAAAGGAGAGTGTGAGATCTACATAGTGATTGTTCCCAGATTTGAGATTCACTGGATTGGGTGGTGTTCTGTTTAAATTTTTTTAAACAGATTCTGTGTGAATATTAGTAATTTTTTAAAATTCCTTTATCATATGTTTTCATCTTGTCTTTATTTCCAGTACGTACTAGAAGTGGAATTGTAGAAATGAAAAGGCAGAGAATGCTTCAGCAGTCAGCTCCTGCAAACTCAGGACTGTTGTCAGTAGCCCATCAGGCAGGGCAACAGAATTCCTCTTCTTCTGTTGTACCTCCTCAAGTAATTCACAGGCCAACAATAAATCAAAGCATGCCACAGACAAGACTGAGTACACTGTTTGTGAACCAGTCACAAGGTCAAGAAAACAAGATCAACAGTAAGTTGCAAAAATTTTTAAACCTTATTTTTCTGTGAAAAATCTGTGGCTATCTATGGAAGTTTTCTAAAATCAGGACTAATCATCTCCACCAAAAAGTTCCAGAAAATTCATGCTTTGCTCCCCAGCTCTCCAGACTGGTTCAGGTGATTAAAAGAGTGTAAGTGCCCAAAAGAGAGATGGCTCTTGCATACTTGCTTGCAGATGTGAGTTCAGGGATCAGAAGTGCATTAATCTGTTCTGTGCTCTCATCCTCACCCAAATAACTTGTTTCATCAGATAGGGATGATCCATATTAAGTGGATGTCTATTTCAAGATACATTTAAAAGGACTGGTCCTCATTTCCCTGATAATACCAAATTCTTTTGTATGACTTTCTAGGAATTGATTGGAACATAGTAAACAACGTGTAGATCTTGTAGTGCTTTAACAGTGTCACTGGAAAAGGTATTGGCATAATGACTTCTGGTTTTGTTTGTTTTTCTCTATAAAGCAGGAGGTCTCATACACATTCAAGTTCCAACATCACAAGAACGAAAGCTTCATTCAAACTTGCTTTCTCCAGGAAGGCGAAAAAGGTAAACAGGGATGTGGGTTTGGTTTGGGTGTGGGAACTCAGTGCATCACCTCGGATGCTCTGAGTCCCAGGGAGAGCCCCTGGGGGGCTCAGAAGTCCTGGAATGTAGCCAAAAGTACCTGGTGGCTTGATTTTGACCCTTCGAGAGTCGTGCTATCTCAACATGAGGATTCACAGGTTTCTGAGGTGTAAATGGTGAAGGATAAATACTTTTTTAGACTAGAACATAGGTTTTAGGATTCTGGTACAAGGGGGTATGATGGAGGCAAGATGGAGGATTTAGGCCCGACCTCGTGGTTCTTCTTCTTCTTCTTGTCATCCATCTTCTGTGTGATGTATGCACTTTGGATTGGTTTATGCTAAAGGTGCACTGTTCAACAAAGGTGATGGGAATTGGTGAGAAATTGTAAATATCATACACGTAATTATCAATATAAGAATGTTCTACCGCCCCAGGGGCGGAGAGTTTGCGTGTGGCTGCCTTGCTGGTCGGATCTCAGCTGGGCAGAAGAAAAACTTTTTAGATAAGATAAAATAAACAACCTGAGAAAAAGATCAAAAGAAGAGTCCAGACTCATCTGTTCGCTGCAGGCTGCCTGCGGACCACCCTACGCGTGTCCGACAGAGACAGACAGCCGATCGGACATTTGGGGTGGGTTTTTTTTTGTTAAAGTGTTTAGAAATTAGACAGTGTTCTAACCTATAGTGTAAATTTTCTTCAATGGTGGAGTGATTCAAATGTAAGGTCTGCTGAGGGGGGCCAGTGTTTGATGTTTCACAGAGGAAAGGGAAGTCAAAGAACTTAACAGTAGACTGATAGGAGGCTACTTATGCTTCTTTGTGCACACTCTGTCTTTACTCCACTGTTAGACATAGGCAAATAATCTTGGAGCTGAGACTTGGTATTCCTTCCAAAATGTCCTTTTGAATTATGAAAATTCTTAATATTGATAAAAAATGTGCATTTAACTTCGTAAAACTATTGAGTTGAGTACATTTTGTCAGAAAAACTTTAATATTTGCACTAGAAGTTGTGTGAAAAACGTCTCTTACGCTAGTTTTGAATTTTTTATTTTCTGATTCAAATGTCCATTTTCCCCCAAGTCTTTCGTAATCTGTCTTGGTTTTTTTAATGTAATTTTAGTGCCATGGCCGATAGATGTTTCCAGAAGAACCTACACTGTCTCCTATAAAAAGATTACTTTTCCTATTTATCTAAATAAATTCAACTAAATTCTTACAGAACTTAAGATTTGTTTTCTTCTTTGAAAATAAGTGCTCCTTGAGAAGTCTTTGTTTTCAGTGGTAATGCCCAAACCTGATTGCGAGTTGCAGTTAATTAGGATCCATTAACTGGTACCACCAGTTAGAGTAACCTGTAGTGGAGAGGCAGTAAATGCTGAATAGTGGGCATGGAATTCAGTTTGCCATTGGGCTGTTTACTTACAATCTCTTAAATTTATAGCTTCTGTAAAGGCAGACACAATAGATGCATAAGATGCATAATAAAACAGGTACCAGCTTTTACTGCATTTTCGATATGTAGTTAATTTTCTGGTGATTACAATCTTTGTTTGCTAAAAAGGAGGAGAAGCAGTTGATTTACTCACCATTAGGTCTACTGTTACCAATTTTCTCATAAACTACTTCATAAATTTCCTGATATGTTTCAGTGAATCTCAGAAGAGGAAAAGTATTGCAACATCTGGACCTCTTTCAGCAGCTAGAAGTTCTCAAGACTCTGAAGAAGCAGTAGTAGAAAAAGAAAGTGAGCCCCTAGAAGAGTTAATTGATGGTAACTTCCCAGTGAGTATATGCCTACAGAAGGTATTTAGGCTTAAGAAACGAAGTCAAACTCAAGAGAATTAGTCTTTAATATGTTGTTCCTGGTTTTTACAAAAATTACCTTTAGAAGATAAATGTAGTGGTTTGTATTTGAACTAGCTCTTGTGTGTACTAAATTAATAAAATTGACATGGCTATGTAGAGTTCTGTTTTTCTTGGTTTATTTGCTTTGTTAAGATACCTGTAGGCTGTCAGAACACAGTAATTCTTCAGAGAATGGAAACCAGAAGGTACAATAAGCCTCACTGTACTTCAGGAGAGTAGAAGTACAGGAATGTTTTGGGTTGATTTTCATAGCAATGTAATGCAGTCACAGATGACTCTCTGTTATAAAAGTCTTCTCTCTTTGGGTTGATTTTTTAATTATTTTTTATGGGTTAGTCAGAAATTCATGCTCCTTTTCTAGTGACCTGACCACTTCAAAACTGTTTTCCAGCAACTGGTTATTGAAAATGCCAGAGAAAAAATCTTGAGCAACAAATCTCTTCAGGAGAAGCTCGCTGAAAACATTAACAAAATCCTGGGGAGGTAATAAAAGGAACCTCTAAACTTCATATGTTTTCTTATTTGATTTATTTTTGAGTTTTGAACTAATGATGTACATGTTGCAGTGATGGCAGTGTTGCTCAGACCCCTAAACAGACAGACAGTGGTCCCACAGAACAGGAGACTTCAATTGATGAAATCCTTGGACTTCAGGTAGGTGTAGATTGCCCTCTTCACATTGTTTTTAAGACGGGACGTGTGAGAATGATCAGTTATAGGAACTATGCTGAACCTCTGACATCTGAGGATATTCTCTCCTCTTCCTATCCTTTCTTTTTTGTTTGTTTGCCAGCACAGCTGAGCCTCCCTGATGCTCCTCTCTGTGCAGGGGTGGCTCCGCAGCTTCCTTTGCAGAGGTGTGAACTCTGACCTTGTGTGGTGCTGGGCAGGTTCAAGGAGCTGAGCTGGCAGGATGCTGGGTTGTGCAGGAGCTCATTTTGTGCCAGTTTAGCATTCTGAATTCATTCCCAGTGCCTGTCCAAGGCAGCATAAAAATGCAGCAGGGTTGAAGCCAAGGGAATGGGATTGCTTCTGGCAGTAATTAGCTGGTAACCCTACACTCAGGCTGGATTTAAGGACTCTGTCCCAGGCACCAGCTGCCTGCTTCTCACTCAGTCTTTCATACCAGTAATTGGCAACCAGCTTCTGTCTGGGGATCTAATCAATAGCCTTAGAGAAGACAAAAGAATTTAAAATCCCTTGCTGTCTCTAAATACATTTAGTCTGATCTGATTTTGTGATTTGCTCCAAGATAAGCATGGATCATTTAGTGTAGCAAGAGAAATTATTTTTGGAGCCCAAATAATGATGCTTTTTCTTCAAATTTAGTATTTTCTTGCTTTTGGAGGAAATGTGTGTTCTGCTTCTACAAACTACACATAATTATAGTGTTCTCCCTTCATTTTTCTATATGTCTCAAGCTGGCAATCACAGAATTAAAAAGGGCTTTTAATGAGGGAAATTTCACAGCCCTCATGAGAAAGACAGGAGAGTAGAGTCAGTTCCCTGTTTATGAAGTAGAGGTCTCTGGTTTATAAATGCTATTCTTATGTTGTGTGCTGATTTTAGGTCAGTTGTCAAAATACAGAGCTAAAAAGCTGTATTCCATTCTTCTGAGCAGAAATAAAGCAGCTTCTTGGTTTGGTTGGAGTTGCTGATACAAAATCAAGGATATAACATGGAATATCCACCCTTAATGGTGGAGATATATATCAAAAAAGGTGGAGATATATATCAAAGGTTGGAGAGTGCTTAGAGGGTCTCTGGAAAGGCAGGAGAAACTTTGTATTTAATCGCTTGAGTATGTACGGGATACTCATTTTGTTCCTGGGCTGCCACAGAACAAGAATCAGGAAGCTTAGCAGGAATCCTGATCAGAACCTGATTAGGAATCACAGCACTGTCCCATGTGCTGTCCAAAATACCTTCCACAAAGAAGTGGTTGGAGGCTATATTATAGAACATTAAATGGGTATATGGAATAAAACTTCCATTTACTTAGTGTTGGCTTCTAGATATATAATATATTCAAACCTAAGAAATTAGGATTAATTTGGGGATTTTTTTTTTAACTAGTGGGTTGCTTTTACAGGCTCACAGCATCCATACCATGTGCATAAGCTTCCAGTGTAGCCTGAGATTTAGTCCTCCTTTTTGGTTAGTGCTGGCCATTATGTGGAGAATACTCCAGTACACACGTGGTGGGAGTGATGTCTGACAGACACATCTGGATTTTGGTGAACCTTATTTCTTCAGCTTCAATCACTAAGATTTTTAAATTTGTGGCAGAAATGTTCCCAGCATTAGTCTTTTTGGTTTTTTTCTTCTGTGCTGAGCAGAAGTAATAGAACTAAAAACCATTGGAAAAGAAAACACTTCTTGTCTATTTTTCTTTTTAAGTTATGGAAGTAACTAACAGTTCTGTATATTGTATCTTTTCTCAGGGTGAAATTCATATGTCAGAAGAGGCTATCCAGGACATTCTGGAGCAGACAGAATCAGATCCAGCTTTCCAGGCTCTGTTTGACTGGTTCGATTATGGTAGGCTACATTGTACTCAGTTGTACTGTTACTGTAAAGCAACCTGAATGATGAGCTTTCCCAAGCAATTCTTGACGAAGCAAAGGAATTCAGCAGGTCTCTTGCAAGAGAAATGACATTGGTATGCCTTAATACAGAATTAGATTCTTAGATACATTTATACACAGCTCTAAAATACAGCATTTTTCTGTGGCTGATATTCTGGGTTTGTGCTGGCTCAGTGATTGTTTTGTTGTTGTTATATTAGACATTCCAGCTCTGAAGGATGATAGTTTATACTTGCTTGCTGTTGTAAAATTTTCAGGGGTATTCTCACATTAACCGTAAGGAGATCTTTACACTGTGCTTCATTTAAAAGGTGGTGATGAAATGTATGTGGAAAATAACATATATAACCAATCTTCATGCTTTATTTTGAAAATAGGAAAGAGCAAGGTAAACAAGAACCTACCTGCTGGTATTTCTGGTCGGAATGGAGTAGAAAATGAAATCCTGGTGGCTGAGGATAGCCTGGAAACATTTGGAAGTTCTTTAGGAACAGAAGACACTAACAGATGTACGTTGGGTTTTTTTCTCTAAGATTTCTCTGTTAACTTTTCATTATGAAAATATTTTCAGACAATCTGCACACTTCAGAATCTTTTTTTTTTCAGTGGTAATATCCATGTGGACATTTACATTGCGTGAACATACAGATACACCTGGCCTGTTACAAAGTTTCAGTCTATTAATTTAACAGTAGTCCCATCAGTGTACTTAAAAGTTGTACTTGATAAGCTTTTTAATGCAAGCAGACTTTGCATTGTGGAACTCATAAACAGAATATTTTACATCTAACCCTATTAATCTTTTATCTCTATTCAGTAATGTATCTGTTAATTAGTCCAGAAAAAAAAGAGTCTTACTCTGGACAAAGGGGATGTTAGTCTGCCTCCACCATTCTTAACAATAGTCCATGAGTAGCAGGTATTTAGTGAAAGTATATGAGCGGTAGAACCAAGAGGTTTTTATCATGAGATGGTTTTTGTGCTTCTGGAAATCTGATGTAGTGACCTGAGATATTTACAGGTTATCTGTGTACTTATTAGTAATGTACAAACTGATTTTTCAGATTATCTGGTGTGTGTATGTTTTTTATATATATTCCACTCAACTTGAACGTAAGGATGAGTAACATTATTCCCGCTTAGTTTCATGGGAAATAGTTTTCCATTGAACTGATAGTTATTTCTAAAACACTCTAAAAGGATCATCTGTTCTAATAATTATGGAACTGGTTTATTCTGTCTTTTACAGGTGATAATTCTAGAGAACCACTATCCTGTAAAGGCTTTCAGTTAGGAGAAACATCATGTGCCTTGAAGACCAGCATTAATGATGAAGATATGGCTAAGAAAAATCCAGCCAGTGAACAGCTGCATGGAAACTGTAGACCAGGGAAGCAGACTGAAGTACTTACAGCCATTACCCCTGAACATATTAGAGAGCTTGAAATTGCTTTTGACTCTGTGTCTGATTTGACTGAACCTAACAAGAGACCGAGTTCTGATAGCACATGTAATGAACACTGTGCCGACACTTATGTTACAAAAGAGTCATCTACGTTAGTATCTGAAAATGAGAGTGCTATGGAAATTGAAAAAGGCCCACCAAGTGATAGTTCTCAAAGTAGTCCTAATTTAGAATATGTTCATTCTGGTACTCCACAGATTCCTTTGATTTCAGTGGCAGAGGATACTATAGCTGGTGAAAATAAATCTGATTCTGGAAGTAAATGTCCATTATCACCAGATACATCACTGTCTGAAAAAAGACTATCTGGAAGCCCTTCTGATGGGAGCCCTGACCACAGTGCACTGCTGAGAAAAAACAACTCATCCATTTCTAGCCCATTGGCAGATGCAGGAAAAGAGCAGACTGTAACCAGTGATCCAGCTGCCTTGCCTGGTGTTTCACAGGAGAGCTCCAGCCACCCCTCTAACCATCAGGACCAGAGCACACAGGCAAACTGTGCTGTGGGATCTGCCGTGGACATCACGGATCTTGACAAAACCGAGTTGCAGCTTAAAGTTGTTGATACTTCTAACAAAACTTACTCAAATGATCAGCATACACTTGATAAGCCTTGTAAGAAAGATTTTAACCTCCCTTCAGAACTGCCAGACGCAGAGGGTACGCAAGGAGAGATGCAAGAACCTTCATCTTCTACAAAAGTAGACACTGATAATTTATATTTCTCTTCTGGTGATAATGCATGTACAGACATTTCTGTAGTATCCACTGAAAACAACCTTACTACCTCTGAAATATGCCACTCTCCTCTCCCTGAAACTGCATCCTCAGCAGAGGAGTCAGGTACTGAGGCCAAAAGTATAAGCAGTGTATCTTCTAGTAGTCAACCAATGGATGTTGATCCTTCTAACATAATGTCCCTCAAGATCATCATCAGTGATGATCCGTTTATTACATCAGACACGGAGTTAAATAATGCTGTTTCCAGCATCACAGGAGAAAATTTGCCTACTATAATATTGTCATCTCCAGCCAAATCCCCAACGAAAACCTCAGGCCTGCCCAAATGTCTGACTTCAGAAGATACAGAAAAAAATGTGGATTCGGCTCTGGCAGAGCAGAATCTTCTTGTGCTTAGACCTAAGGATCCTGTGGTCACCTCAGTTAACACTCAGAACGAAGACTGCACTGGTTTTTCAGTTGCAAGTTCAACTCATCTTTCCAACGAAGGGGGATTTATACAGTTGATGCCAGCCACAAGCACAGCTTTTGGGAATTCGAGCAACCTTTACATAGCCACGTGTATGACTGATCCAGCAACCTTGGGTGCAGCTGTAACACCATCAAATGTAGTTGTACTGCCTGGCAGTTCCATGCCACTGGCTTCCCAAGCTCCAGCTGTACAACAGTTGCGGACTCCTCCCAGATCCAGCAATACATTTCCAGCAAACCAGACTGTCTCCCCAAACTTCCCACAGGGTAATCTCATTATTAGAAAAGTACTGAAAATGTGGTGTTTGTATGGTGGTCTTGTTATTTTTGTTTTTCCCCTAAGTGCATTAAAAGTAAACAATTTTTAAACTGCTCTGTCTGCCACTTGAAACTTCCAGGAGTTACTTTTTTTTTAGTATATTAGTTGCTAGTAGAGATGAAATAAAACTACGAGCAGTCATTGATCAGGCTGCTTTGAATAAAAAAAAAAAAAGCCTCATATTTCAGAAGCTTAACTGATATAATTTTAGCAGCATTAGATGTAGGAATCGTATTTTGGTTTACCTTGGAAAGGATTCCATTACTTTGGCTAAATAAAACAGGTTTTTATTTTCATAAGATTCCTGTTATAAATTGAATGCTCTATGTTATAGGTATCCATATTTTGTGTAGATAACTGGGTAGATGTATCTAGTCCTTCCCAAATCACTTCCTTGGTTTCAAATCACTTCATATTTCAAAACCTAATCTGCATTAGAAGTACATTTAAGTAAATAAGAAAGTATAACATTCTTTCCATGATTTAAAATCTGTACAAGCATCTTTATTACTACAGCAATAAAAATTCTGAGTGCTTTTTGAAATGAAAAACCAGCTATAAACCAGCTGTAATCAGTACATTCAGATTTCTTCCAAAAACTAAGATTTTTTTTTGCAGTTATCTTTGAATTTCTGTGTGTAGTCATTTCATTGAGGTCAGAGACCAGTACATGCAAGGTCTTAGGGTGACAGCCTTTTCTGCCATTAGGATTTCTTTATGCAACTCTTACCTTCAATGTTTTTGTGATAGAGGAACAGTTTCTTTTCACTTTTGAAAATATTCTTCCACTTTTCAATTAATGTGTGAGGATAGTTTCCATATTTTACCATTCCCATATATCTGGCAGCTAAATAAGATATTAAATGTTACTTTTACCGGTTTTTATAAATCACTTTAATTTGAAATTTGAATGTTAAGGTAGGTTTATCATACTTTATTTTGAGCTACCTCTTACAGAGGAAAACAGGCTTTAACTCAAGAATTCCTTATAAACTAAAAATAAAACTGGTGCTGTTTTCTAGTAGTGAACTATAGCAAAGGACAGTGAAGTTTTTCTAAAAATCCAGAGCTTTTCTTGCCACACGTTTTGACCACACATAATTTTAAGAAATCCTGTCTTGAAGCTTTTCTTTTTACTGAAGTATTTTTAGTTTCTGTACAATCTTAATGCTTTGGTATTTTTTAGGTTCTGCCATTATAATTGCATCTCCAGTGCAGCCAGTTTTGCAAGGAATGGTGGGAATGATACCTCTCTCCGTAGTAGGACAGAACGGAAATACGTTCTCAGCACCTGCCTGCCAGGTAGCTCATCACAAATAAAGATTTTCAGGATTAAAGCTGAGTGATAAGAAGTGCTTTGGTAAATTGTAATAGAATATTTTGATTCTTTCAAGGTTCTTCACATGCCTGTGGCTAATCCAGTGTGCAATGGAAGTGTCCCAAAGCTTCCCATCCCTCCCAAATCACAGAAGATTCCTGGTGCGAGAAACAGGAATAATACAGGTGCCTGCCTTGCGTTCTTGAGAGGGGCAGAAGAAAAGCAGAGGGTTCTAAGAACAAGTCAGTTCTAAGTAAAAAAAGCTTTATAAATATCTCTGCTTCTATTCCTGGCAGCAGCTGGGCTGTCTTGAGAGAGGTCTGTACCTGCAGTTGGGACTCTTGTTTGCTCAGTTTACTAAGAAATTCCAGCATATAACTTAATTCCAGTTTTGGCATCAAGCTTATTTCCAAAATGTAATGTTTCAAGGCTCTTACGCAGTTTAAAAAGTTTACTTTTCTTTAGGTTTCTGGTTATTTTCCATGGTTTTGGTTTTAAGTAGTTTACTGCTGCCATTGGAACTGAGCCACATAGTAATGAAGATATTAGAAGAGTCAGCAGTTCTAAAAATGTTTATTAGAAAAAATTTTTTTTTTTTTCTAATAAACATTTTTATTAGAAGTGTTGTATATATAAAAATATACATGTTTGTATAAAAAATGCACTCTACTATCTGTTTTCCTTTTTCCCTTTCAAGCATATGCTTTTGTATATTGTTTTCATTGAGACCATGCTTCTTTAAATAGTTAATTGTAACAAGACTGGAGTTATGTTCCTTTCTCAGTGTTGGAAAGGAGTTAAAAAAAAAAAAAAAAAATTGAAAATAGAAACATTGAGTTATAAGGACAGCTTGGGCTTTAGCCTATCTGCCTTTTTAAAAAAGAGTAGGCTTGCACATAAAAATGAAAATAGAGTGAAATTTCAAATTAAGATAAAAGCTAGGATTGTATAGTAGCGTGCATTCTGGTTTGCCCATGGATAGCCGAGAGTTCCCTGTGTTAATTTCCTTCTACCTGGAAATCCCCACTCACTGTGCATTTTTAAGTTCAGGATAGTTTGTTTTGTCTTGGCAGGGCTGTGTATTATCTAAGTGTAGACAGCAAGCTTCTTCTTTATTCTTAGCTGGGGACCTTTGCTAGTCTACTAATTAGTAAAGTTTAAAGTTGTGAAATACTGCGGAGTTTGTTGCTGGGTTTTTCTTTATTGGTTCTCTGTCAGGTGAAATGTCATTGTACTAACTGTGAAATGATTTACCTTTCATTCCTTAATACTTCATCTGTTGTTCCAGGAAAACTGGTACCAAATGTAGCTGAGCCTTTGAACCATGCAAATCCTCGGACACAGAGGTCAGTAGTGCTAGGTATTGAAACTTGCTTTCTTTTTCCTGTTGTGAATTTCTTCATCCAGTATTGGTGAAGAGAGGAGCATTTTTTAGTAGTGGCATAAGCAGTACCCCCTTTCCTGCTGCCTGTATGCTAGGAGTATTGATACAGATGGGTGCTGGGACTGGTGCAGCCTGTTCTAGAATTGTCTTGTTACTGTTCCTGTGTTAATTTTGTACAGCTTTGTCTTCATTGTCTCCTGTCTCAATTGTCAAATAAAAATTGTTTGAGTGGAGTCTAAGATAGGAGAATTGCCTATTACATTTACTGGGAGATTTACATAACTAAAACCTTTGTTTTCTTCTTTTCACATGAGTGGTACCCATGGTTTTGTAGTGTAGTGTGACTCCCTTTCCCATTCTCTGACCCAGATCCAGTAGAGTTTATAAGATTGGGTTCTGCATCTGTATTTCAGCTGTGTAGATTAGAACTCTGCTTGGTCATTTAAAAAATGAGAACTGAATGCAAAGATGGTGAGGACAACAGCATGCTAGCTTTATGTTGATGAACATAACTAAATTTCTAATTGGAGTAGGTACTAGTTTTCTGTTGGGCAAATGAGAGAAGGAGGCAAGGCTGCAGTAGTAACTCTCCTTACCATTAATGGACTTCTGAAAGAAAAGGATGTTGGAATGAGCAAAAGAGTGTAGGAGGAGATCAGAAGTTCAATTTAAATATAAGAGGTGAAATAATCTTTTATTGGAAAACTAGCACATAGTTTTAAAAAAACTATTTATAACTCACTTGAAATGTTGGAAAAGTGGAGGTAAAACAGGACCATTAAGGTCAACTTGCTAAAAAATCCCAACTGTATATCAAGTTATATGATAGACATGCATGCAAAAAGTACTGATTTTTTAAAAACCACAGAAGCAAGATCTTGGATAATACCACTTCAATAATTAAGCTTTCTGTTATCTTTAATTGATCTCTAGATGTATGTTTTGCATAGCAAAGAGAGCAAAATCTTCCCTGCAAAGAGGTGCAATTTCTTATTTCCGCTTTCTACCCTCTGTCTCATCTCAAATTTCATGGAAATAAAACAAACTGCTACCACTCAGACCTGTTCTACCATTTCAAAGGTACCAAAGTTAGCATCCCAAAAACTTGACTTTTCCTCTTAGAAATCATAGAGGTTTATGTGCAGGGAGAGAGCCTTACAGGCATAGATGAGTGATGCTGAAGCTTCTTTTGGAAATGCAGCATAAGCCAGGGAGAGGGCACAGGCAGAACAGTGGTATGAGCTGGCAGAGCAGAAGCATTTTCCTTTCCATAGTGCTGTGGTGGCTTTTTCACATGCATGGGGCTGGTTGTCAGTGGAGACCACACCCCAGGGAGTTTGGGTGTTGTTGTCCAGATGCCCACTGTTGTCTTGCTCAGTGTCCCACCATGCACAGCAAATGCATAGGAAGAGTACAAGGCACACGTGATTACATTGTCCAATATATTCTGGCAGCCTCTTAGGAACTTCAGCTCCAAGGCTTCCAGAGCCATAAGTAGCATTCTGGATGGACTGTCCTGTCATGAATGCACTCAGTTTCTTTTTGAAGTCAAGTAAGCTAGCAGCAGCCACAAATATCCCAAGGTAAAAAAGTTCCGAGGTTTGGTTACATGCAGTGTCCAGCCCCCCTTGCTGTGTTTTGAACCTAATACCTGTGTTATTTCATGCCCCTAGTTTTTCTACTGGAAGGTACAGCAGATAGTGTCCTTTTTGTGGGCTTTCTTCACAGAGCTCTGTTGCATTTCCCCTCAGTGATCTCTCTTTCCAGGCTGAAGAGCCCCAGTGCCTAATTGTTCAGTGTCCAGACTCTGTTTCATACCTTTTTGCCAAGAAAGCCTCTGAGCTTTCTGCAGTTGTCATTCCTTACTCTCAGTCTTTATGTGTTGATAGAATACTTGTATTTAGGATGGAGAGAGCTTTTTAGAGGGATGGGTGGGGACTTCCAGCCAGCTGAAATTAACTTGCCTAGTAGGAATAAACATGTCAATGAAATGTTTTCATCTCATTTTCAGGGCTGGAAATTGGGACAAGCTTACCAGTGCAGAACCAGGAAGAAAAGTGGAAGAGAACTTACCTGTTGCACCAGCAGAGAGCACGAGCTCAAATTCAAGACAGAGTGAGAGTCACAGGAGAGTGCTTTGCTTTGATAACGTCCTACCCACTCCAGGAGGAAGCACCCAAATTCAGGCTCCTAGGAGTTCATCCCAGAAAGAGAGAAACGAAAGCCCTTTATTTGCTGTGGACTCTGCATCCTCCTCTGCTAAGGCACAGGTACCAAAGAGAGACAAAGACAAAACATTGCCCAGAATTCTGTGTAGGCCAGAAGTTGGTAGCAACAGAGGCACATCTGCAAAGGAGCCACAGCCCGAGCGGAAGGCGGCAGCTGCAGGGCTTTCATTAGACCCCTTCCACAAGACGACAGCAAACAAAGAGAACGAGTTACGAGGGGACACTGACGAAAAGCAGAAGAACCAGGACGCCGCCAAACTCTCCAACGGCCAACAGAGCGTTGCCTTGCGGAGTGAGAAGACGGTTGCTTCGGTACAAGAGCTGAACAAAAAGCAGGGGTCGCTGTCAAACGGGGCCGGCAGCGGCAAATCATCCGTGTCTGTTTCTTTGTCCTCGAAGGAGCCGAAGCGAGAACCCGCTAAAGCTTCCGGCCAAGGCCTCGGCCTGTCCAGCCCCTTGGGTAAGCAGTGCGCGGAGATGCTGCAGGACATCCAGTGGCAGAGCCCCGCTGCAAAGACCGTGGAGAACGGAGACCTGCCGGTACCCCGGACGCCGTCTGGAGTTGGGGACAGGCACGCGGACGACACCGCGGACGGCGTCCGCACCCCGACGTGCCGGCGCTTCCCCGAGGACAGCGGCACGCCCCGCATCATGGTGCCCCCCGCCACGCCCGACCTGCCCGCCTGCAGCCCCGCCAGCGAGACGGGCAGCGAGAACAGCGTCAGCATGGCCGCCCACACCCTCATGATCCTGTCGCGGGCGGCCATCGCCAGGACTAGCGCCGCGACCCCCCTCAAGGACAACACCCAGCAGTTCAGGGCTTTGAGGAGCTCCGTAAAGAAAAGGAAACTGGAGGACTTAAATGAGGGGGAGAGAAATTCCCGTTCTGCAAGTAGAAAAGACCTTCAGAGCTCTCCAACACAGTCCAAAAAAAAGAAAATCAAGGCAAGTACAAACATCTACTTCTTCTAATTAGAATTCTAAATATGTATTAGGTATCTTCGTGTGTACTGTTTGTAATGGAATGATTCGGAGATGCTAGTGCATCCTATTTAGATTAGCCAGTTTCTCCAGCTTTGCCTCTTGAGTGTACTCTGAACTGAGCTTTCTTGGGATCGGTTTAGTCTTCAGATACACACAAGTAACTCCTACTAACTCTCTGAACAGGCGCCAATGACAATTACATCATTTCCCCTAAAACGTGAATGAGTTTCTAAATTCCCAGTTTTTAGGTGGAATGTAGGAATTAAGCCAAACTCAAAGTAGGCCTTACTAGAATTCAGGCTGCTCTTGCATCCTTGTTTAATACTATTAGTGATACTCCCAGTCTCTGTAGTGTACAGCACTCTGCCTTTGACTTGAGGATTTAAAGGCAAATAGCCAATGTGTGAGACACAAAGAGGTGTCTTTGGATGTAAATAACCAAAAAGGAGTATAACTTTGTAATTCCCATACTTAGTTTTAGCATGCTTCTGAAACACTGAGACTGGAAAATGCTCCATTCCACGGAGTGGGGGCACATGTGAAGGGCACATGGCAGTGTCTGAGTTCTGGGGCAGATTTGTGCAGGAATAGCTACAAGGTGGATAGAAGGATGAGGAAGAAAAGAATGCTTGCAGGCTCTTCAGTTCCCTCATGTTCTTTGTATTTAATACAGTTGTTACTTTCCTCTCCTACAGAAAAAGAAGCTCCCAAATTCTTTTCCAGCAGGAATGGATGTGGACAAGTTCTTGTTGTCTTTGCATTACGATGAATGAACAAAAAGAAGTTGAAGTGAGGCCATCTGAAGCTCAGTGGAGCGGTGCTGAGGTTTTGCATGGGAAGAGAAGTTAACTCTAAAGGGCAAGTTGCACTTTCAGTGCACTGAAGTTTCACTTTATAGCGAAGTCGTGCTGATTCTGAAGCAGGTTGCAAAGTGTAAATATCATTGAGTTGGTATATGTTTATTTTTGAAAAAGCACTTGCATAATTATAGAGCCATTTAAATTGCAAAACTGTAAATTTGTGTAAATGGAATGTAAGAAAAGATTGTACATTTCCTGTTAGACCACGTTGTCTGTGTTCTGCTGCTTTCTCTACTTACCCCTCCGAAGCGCTCAGCCGGTCTGTGAAAAGGTGGTGTTTGTCACTCACCACTCTAAGATGGGGCAGCTACCTTGGCCACTTCTCATTGGTTTGTTGAATCTGAAAGTGACTTAAATATTCAGCTCTAACTGGCTTGTGCTCTCACTCTCTCGTTTCATAACTGTCAAACCCGTGTTGTAAGGCTTTGAATGAAATAACAAAAATACCAATAGCTAAACATAAGGCCAGTAAAACCTCAGAAAGCATTTCTCATCTGGTGGAGCTTTTCCCAGCCAGTCATTCAGACAAGAACTTTCATTTGGACAGGCCTTCTCTGTTTACAGTACTTGCTGCTGAATGTCATTCAAATACAAAAGCTGTTTTTAAGCAGTGTACTTTTGTGTGGGGTCATGCCTCAGTATGAATACTTCAACTGAAGTAACAGCTAAACAAGAATTACAGTGTGTTCTAATACAAAAATCAATTCCCTCACCTTTAATTTGTACTGCTGAGAAGTTACACTATCTAACTCTTAAATTTTTAGCCAGACATGGAAAAATTGGCATCTGATTTTTCTGTTTAACTTAAAGGTTGCCATAGCTATTATACAAACTCTCTCCAAAAGGGGTGCAGGAGGAGCTCAGCCTACATTTTGCTGAATGAGCACACCTTGCTCCAAAACTACAGAATTTTCTTTACTGGTATTTCTTCCTTTGTTCTCAAATTGTTGATATCTTAAAAAAAAAAATTGCAAGTTTTCTTGTAAGAGATGTGTACAGCAACAGGGCAATGTTTCAGATACAATACAAGGATTCCTAAGGAACCAAGATTATGCAGTAGATGTTTATATTAAACCCATCCAGTAACTAAATACTGCATAGCATTTACAGCTTGAATAAATATTTTTGTTTTAATAAAAAGTTGTGTGTCTTGCTTAATGTTTTTAAGTCCACTAAGCAGCTTTGCAGATAGTGAATAGAAAAGTCCTGTTGGTCAGTTGTTTTTGAATACAAAGAGTCCAATATTAAACACTAAGTTCTAATAGCAATTGTCAGAGGGACTAGGGCAGGCAAGCACCAAAATTATCTTAAGCATAAAATGCTTAATAGTAATGGTGACACTTAAAATTAATTTGCTGTCTGAGACCGAAGGTAACTCCTACCTGGGCCATCCACTACCCACCATAATGTTTCAGCTCAAGCACTCTGGTTCTAATGAAGCTGTGAATTATCCATTCACTTTCATAAGAAAAAAGTATCTTCAGTACCAAGCTGCTGTCAGACTGCCAATAATTTTTAGGAGAAAACAGCCGTTTCCAGTAGCAGCACTCTGTGAGTTACCAAGAAAATTCCTTTTCAAGGGCTTTTAAGAAATGATATGTGAGTGACAGAGGGAGCCATAGTTAACATTCTTTATTGTCAGGTTTCAAGCCAAAATTAAAATTTGACATTGCTTATTTGTACTGTATAAAAACTTGAACTGATAAAGCAATAAAAGGTCAGTTGTGTGGATCAGTAATTATTGATGCTTTAGGAAATTTTAGAATAGCAGTTACAGAATTCATCCACTGATTGATAAATAAGATGTAACAGCTACCACTCAGTTTTGATCAGAGAGCATTTAAGGCTGTGTTTCTGATGCTGCTTGTGCTACAGCTTCTGTATCAGTATTGCAGAAGCACCTCCTCCTCCATTGCAGATTCCTGCAAGACCATATTGTCCTGGTTTCAAAGCGTGAGCCATGTGAACGACAATTCTTGCTCCAGACATTCTGGATGTAAGAAAAACAAAAGAACATAGCTCAGTTTAAAGGAAGTTGTTAATTTGACCTACACAGGGACGTTGGCAGAATACAGTACCAACAAAAAACCTGAAACAATCCTTCTGTCTGCAGTTCTGTGCAGTACAGATTAAGTACTGGAGCTAGAGAGGAATAAATACAAAGGTTCTTAAACATAGCATTTTTGTTTGTGTATGAATAGATAGAGTTTCTTTGGGAAAAAGAAATCACCTCTCTGTCAGCCTGTATATTACAGAGAACATTACAGAGTACCTCTATATGCAGCAAAGCTCTTTCAAAGAAGGCAACAGATCTCCCACAGCCAAATCAATAAGGATTAAATTCAAACATACTCTTATTTGCTTTAAACTTGTTTACCTAGAAGACAATGCAGAGAAAACCCAGAGCTTATTTTGCTTACCCTATTGGATGTCCAAGAGAGACAGCACCTCCATTAATATTTACTTTCTGTGGATCAATGCCCAGCATTTTAATATTGGCCAGCACCACAACACTGAATGCTTCGTTAATTTCCCACATTGCAATATCTTCTTTTTTCAGGCCTGTCTCGCTTAGAATCTAGAAATAATACAAAACAATTACTACAATGAAAAAATTAGGAAACTAATTAAAGAAATAATGGTCTATTTTGAAGTCAGTGACTCAGGCTGCCCATACTCTGATTCACAAATTCACATTTAGGAACCTCTTTGTCAGATGGGGAAAAAGCAAAACTGACGGGCTGAACAAACTTGAGTTTTCACCAAAGAAGGAACAGAGAGCAGCCCGTGCCAAGGATGCGTTTCCATCACACAACACTAAGACTGCTGCTACAGTAAGTCCATTTAAAATGACACAGTACTGCCTCATGCCATACACTTCTCTTCAGTTCCTTTTAGAAGGAGTCTATCCTTGTATAACCATACTTATTTTGCCTTTTGGCCATACAAGCTGCAAAACTTCAAAGGTGTAAACATGTCCAAAGTTGCTAAAAGCAGTATAGGACAATACTGTCTTTCAAAATAGGTGTGAGAAATTTGTTAACTCTGAAGAATCTGCAGTCTAGCCTTGGTCTTCTGTAAAACATTGGTTCTTTGTATTTATGACATTATAATTTTAATCCTAATTCAGGAAGAGCCACTGAGAGGGGATGAACCAACAGTGGAATGCTAGGGAAGCTTGTTTTTTTCCCAAAACCCACTCAGTTTTATTCTTGCCTTAGGAACAGCATATGCAGGTGCAATTGGAAAGTCAATAGGATCAACAGCAGCATCTGCAAAAGCTGAAAAAAGAAAAAACAAATCAGAAAAGGCGTTTAAAATACCTTGTGTTTTTATCATACATTGTATTCTTTCTTTCAAGCAGCAAACACTGCCAAGATAGAGAAATTCTGAATACCATGGTCTATGAAATAGCTGCATCTAAAATGTAGTGCCCTAAGTAAGCCACACAATAATATTTTCAGATTTTTATTATCACATACAGAGAATTCTGTTTATGGTCAAAAGTCTGCTAGTGTAGCACTTAAAACTTCAAGGACTGTACTGGGAAGATGCAGCCTTCATGTCAGGTAACCAGCCAAACAGGACTCCCAGACTGAGAGCACACTATAGAATAATTTCCAGGACTTTCCTAGAGGTAAGGAAGATCATACCCACTATCCGTGCCAAAGGCTTGACTTTCAGTCTCTTGGCTGCCTCTGTAGTCATCAGCACCAAAGCAGCTGCTCCATCATTCAGAGTACTGGCATTAGCAGCTGTAACTGTTCCTAGAAGAGGTAAAACGTTCCTCAGACAGAGGTGGAAGTGTTATGCAAAACAGCTCATGTGTATCCTGTTAAGGATTGTGTCTCCCTGACTTCACTGAACGTGAAGTCTCAATCATTTGGTGAAACCTGCTGCACTGAGTTAACTAAAAATGAGTTGTTTTTTGATACCTGTTTGATGAAACAAATGCAGCCACAGGTACTTGATTCCTTATCCCTGTGCCAGTTTAGATCATGCCTTCCATGGCAGCTGCACTGCTGGCATTGTCACAGAATTACAGCTCAGGAAGGGTTGTGAATGAGAGGCAGGAGTTAGCCAGGAAGGTTTATCAGTTACAGATTTGGGAAGCAATGGCAACTCTGTAAAGCCACTCCAGCTCCACAGCAACAGGAGTTCACATTTGGCAGAGACCAAAGCCAACAGTGAAACTGAAACCCATCTTGTCACCCTTTTTGAGGTAAATGTCCCAAACAGAGGTGTTCACTGCTTTAAGGTTCTTGGACCATCTTTTAATCCAAGCCACTTCATGCTGTTGTGTAGCATGTTTCTTTACCTCAGCAGACATTTAAGAATAAAAGGGCTGTTGTTGGGCATTCATGCTCTTGTGAACAGTACTCTCCACCCTGACAAAGCACCCCTGCGCTTGGCAGAAAATTAAGCAGTTCTGTTAATGATATTTACCGTTTTCTTTTTGGAAAACAGCTTTCAGCTTTGGAACTTTACTGAAATCAACACGTTTGTATTCTTCATCTTCTTTCACTTCTGTGTCTGGCTTCCCTGAAATTCAGATTTGGTTCAGTATTTTGTAGAACAGCTGACTAAATACTGCCTTATATAAATAACTTATTTCAGTAAAAAAGTGCAAATGCACGTAAAATGCACATCAAGAAATGTGCTTACATAAACTGAAAAAAAAAGTTATTCCTTAATCAAATTTATTTACAGCAAATCCATTTATACTTCCCAGTGGCTGAACAAAAAAGACAAAGAGCCTATCTTTAATGTAAATTAAAACAAACAGATACAAATATATGTCCTTAAGCCATAACTAAATTCGGTAGCTAACTTTCACTTAGACCAAGAAAAAAAAATATGGTGTACAACATTAAAGAAAAACAGAAAAACAAAAACCAGACGACAGGTCACTGACTGCTGTTCACCAGAAAGTATGCCTAACAGAAAATTCTTGGGTGATCAAAATTAATGTTCCTGAGATTCACATGTTTAAACAATGCAATTTGCACTGAACACAGACAACATCACAGCTTTCTGTAAGAAACAAAATTAATCTCATCACACCTTTCCACAATACCTTTTTTTGAAATAGTGACAGGAACGATTTCATTTTTCAGTACTCCTGAGTCCCAGGCTGTTTTGCTTTTGGTGTAAGAACCTATGGCATAAGTGTCTTGCTCCTCTCTGGAAATAGTGAACTTCTTTGCAGTGTTCTCAGCACAGTTGCCCTTGGAGAAAAACAGGCCTGTTAGCTTTGGTATTCCTGAAGATGCAAAGCACAACTACAACTGAAAAAACCTCAACCAGCAGATTTCCAGAATTGAATGTGACTAATATTTGGTGTCCATTTCTGATTTACACAGCATGAACAAATAGGAACCTGTGTTTTTGAAATATAATTGTCAGATTTAGCAAATGTTTTCTGAATCTAGATTATCAAAGCCATAAAGGAACTTTCCTTATAAGGCATTTTTTTTTTTTTCCCCCAGTTAAACTGCATGCAAAAGTAAGTTTAAAGTGCTTAGGGCTGACATCTTCAGAGACTGAAGATCATTGTTCAGCCACAGAGCCACATGTTCACATCATTTTCCTAGTGTTTTCACTCCATTATTACCTTGCCTATTCCAAAGATTACAAAAACAGATCAACACACATGGCCTTCAGAATCTCTAAAAACTGTAGAAATACAAGTATGTGTACTTTTTTTTCTAGTAACTGGAATGAAATAAGTAGAATGAAACAACCAAATCATTTTATATATAGGCAAATCATTATTGTAATTGTATACTCACAATTCATTACCATCACTGTCAAAATATCCAGTGACAAAATTAAAAAAAAAAAAAAAATTAGTCGACTGGAAAGATTTGTCCTTGAAGAGGTTTTATTCCACCTCTCATTTCATTAGAAAACTCGATGAATCAACACAAAACCCTTTAGTATTGTGTCCCTACAGTTCTTCAAATAAGCAAGTTCACTTCTATGTAATTAATGAATTTAAAGTCTTCAAACCTCACAGCACCAGCTACTTAGGCTATTGCCAAAACACAGACAAGAGTAAGTTCCCAAAGCCAAACTATAGACTTTCTTGTATGTTCTCACACTGACTGTTAAGGCTTTCTAAACAACCTACATCTGCTATAAGACAGACAAAAGGTTCCAACATACTGTCCCAATCTATAAAATACAGTATGTATTATAACCAACTGCTAGAATTTTCCCTCACATGAGGGAACTATCAAAGCTACCCCTTTAGATTCCTATAAAATCCTCACATTCAAAATCCATTTTAGCTGAAATGTGGGAATGAATTTGAACATTCCCACATAGCCTAGGCACTAGAGTGCAAAAAGAATAAATCATACACAAGTGAGGTCTGTACCAAATCTATGGATCAAGGTAAATATTCATCATGACATGTTTTCCTGTATCCCAACAAGAACACCAACCGATCAATCAATAGTGTCCTACAGCTGTGACCTGCCACTGTGTAAAAGGTCAGAAATATTCATAAGCTGAAAGTAGCCATTCTCTTTTCAAACTTTTCTTCCCTGGTGATTGCTCTTGACTGTCTTTGCACCAGTTGTTTTCCAAACCCATCCTAAGTTTGCCCCTGTTTGTCCAATTTAAGTTACCCTGCTGATGAGTAAGCACACCAGCTGACTCAAACCTTCCCACAGGAGATATGAGATATGTACTCTGGGGGAGGGAAAAACATGAGCCTGCTGGATCCTTCAGAGCAGATATCCTCAAAGACACCATGCAACTTGATTGCTCCCTCCCTCAGATGGAGCAACAGCAACCCATCAGTAGCAGAATTAATTTTCCTCTTAATCCTTGCTTTAGGCTATTCAGACTGCAGAAACAGGTGATTACAAACTACTGTGCTATTCTGGTCTTCTGTCCAGCCCCTCCATTACAGCTACTGCAGGAAACCTGGAAAGGGAAAACTTTTACCTCCTCATATCCAGGCTTGCAAGATGAAGCAGTTTCATAACAACTATAAGCAAGCTTTTCAGATCTGCATCAGGTCTATCTATGGTTGATACATGAGCACTGTGCAGGAATATTTACCATATGGATATGGTTGTAAGCATCTGTCAGCCCATCTTTTACTATCAAGTCTTCCAGCTTCACTCCTCCATAGGGTGTTGCCCCTCTGCTCATCGTGTAGGGAACGTTGGACATGCTCTCCATTCCACCAGCAACCATGACATCCTGCCCAAAGGAAACAAGGTAAAATCAATAATCATGCAGTGTGTTCTCCTTGACTTCTTGTAGGAACAGTATTAGTAAAAGCTTAAGCATGGGCACTTCCTATTTCTGAGAAGTCTTAGAGAAGGAGGAGAAAAAAAAAACTCTTTAAGCATTTAAAAAGCAAACAACAGGGATGACTGAAGATAGTTAATCCACTCTGGCAGAAACATGACATGAAGTAATACAAAAAAAAGAAAGAAGGCTGGACACAAAACTATTGAAAAGACAGATAAATTCGAAAGGCAGTGGAGATATGGAAGCAGCAGCAGATGAGAGGAACAAGAGTCCCTGGCATTTCAATTCCAATAAGTGAAGGACCTGGAGAGAGATCCAGTACAATTGTTTATATAATGGTGTACACTGACTTAAGCCACTGGGAGCCATCACTGACTGTCATACCACAGATACCTCACAGCCCACAGCCAAGAAAAACAAACCAACACCAAACCCCTGTAATGAATAACTACAAGAGACTAATAACTGGCTGAGTCTCTGATTTTGCTGAGACTGGCAGCACAGCTTGTATGATTAATTCAGCTGAAAATTCCAGTTCTATTCAGAGCTCATGGCCTACATCTGTCAAACCAACCAAAGGCACAACCACTCTCATGAAGTCATTGGATATAAATTGCTAAATCCAAATGTAGCTGTTTACAAAGACATGCTGGGCCTGGCTCAAAGTCTGGTGACAAGATTTCCATCAACTTCAGCAGGCCCCAGACAAAGTGCTGTTTTCTGCAGGACAAGGCCAAAGCAATAAAGCAGTTGCTTAACTCCAGTTAGACTGTGATTTCCACAGAAGGGACATCAAAACTTAAACACTTGACTTTTGTTCTAAACACACACACAAAAGTATTCCTCCCTTATGAGCCACTTACTTTTAAAGCCAACAATTGATATAATTGAACTGATTATATTTTCACTTCAGAGAACCAAAGATGCTGCCAAAATGCTTTGGGTATGGAATTAAAAACAAAACTGAAATGTCTTTCTTCACAGTCACACTTCTCCCACATTCTTTGCTGCACAGCATTTAATGGCTTACTGAAAATGATGTATTCTCCTATCCTCCCATCAAGTGACAGATTTTTTTTCCCATTGTATAGAAAATCTTGTAAGAAAGCTGACAGAGATGAGCAATTCTCCTTCATCAAGCTCTGTAATGAAAAAGCTTATTCACCAACAATAAATTCTGCTTCTTCTAAAACAATAAATAAGCCTGAAAGATCTTTAGTGTACTTGGAAACAACCTTGCTTGAACACGCATATTTAATTCATTTAAATGTTAACACAGTCTGAAAGACAAGTCACCAAAAACTAAGTACATAACAATTTCTTCACCTTTTCAAAACTGAAAGCTTGAAAATTCCCTTATTTGTATTTTGGGGGCTGGACTGGTAGGTGGGGTGGGGGTAGAGCAGTAGAGAGATGACATAAATACCCCCCAAACAATCCACCGTGTTTCTTCAGCTCTAAAAACACATCTGAATTTTCCAGCTGCAGTATTTACTTTCTTTTCTGTTTTGAACTCAAACATACTTAACTATAAAATTAGGGTTATATAAACAAAACAAGCTATTGCTAATTAGCTTTACTATCCCAAGCCAATACACAATCCCAAATGAAAGAGCACAGCCATTGGTAGGACAGGATCTACAACATTAACTGTGTGGTTTTTTTCCATAGAACAGCACAAAATCCACATACCTGACTCCCACACATCAGGCTTTGTGCTGCCATCATGATTGATTTCATTCCTGAAGCACAGACTTTATTGACAGTTGTGGTAGGAGTGGCAATGGGCAGACCTGAGTCAAAGAAGTTTGTACAGCTGTTATTTGAAGGGTAGGCGTCAGTATTTTATTGGTGTTTCAGTAATATTTCATATGGTACCAATTTTTATCTAAGCCCAGCATGTCCAGCTTGCACTGTTTAGCCTGCCAAGGCAATTTATCTACACTTATCCACAGTTAACATCCTTCTTGGAAACCCCTGTTGTTTCTCCCCTTCCAACAACTGACTTGTGATAAGGGGAAAGACAAGGAAATGGAAGATCAAGGAAGGGACTCCAGAACTGTTCCTGTTCCCAAAACCCTGATCCCTGCCTCTAAGTAGCATCCAAGGCTGAAAAAGCATAAATAAGCTGCAGAATTTAGCAACTGACAACAAGACAGACCCCAGGCAAGGCTGGGCAGGGCTCTGAGCACCCTGGTATAGTGGAAGGTGTCTTTGCCCACATCAAGGGGTTGGAAAGGTTGGAATGAGATCTTTAAGGTCCCTTCCAACTCAAGACACTATATAATTCTGTGGTTGAAAAGAGCCATATTTATCACTTTGCCTAACATGGAAGTAGTTCCTTCTCCTTCAAAAATGTACAACAGATCAAAGAAAGTACATAGTTCCTCCCTGACCTACAGGCTTGCCTAGAAACATGCTAAGGTATGGAATCCCACCCCCACAGAAGAATGGAGAAGAAAATAATTTCTGCACCCCAATAACTTTCATGTTACAGCTAACATACAGTGAATCCTTCCAGTGCCAGCTCCAGACTCCACAGGAAGATGAGTTGTACACACTCATGTGTTGAAGGAAACTCACTGACTCCTTATCCAGTGAGAATTAAGAATAATGATACTACAAAGAAAAAAAGTATGTTTTGTGAAAGATTCAGATCAGCATCCACCATTAATGTGGTGGATTACCATTAATGTAAAGTACTGTGGAATTATCAGCCTGGTCTCCAGTACTGCCTTCTGCACACACTGTAGGCAATAAAATCCCACTTGCAGGAGTGCAACGTGCACCCTTCACCTATCACAGGGCAAAAAGCATCCACGGACTGTCCTGACAAAGGGCTGCCCACCACTCTGCTCTAACTCACAGCCCAATAGATCCCAGCTACATAAAGACAGAAAACCTTCAACCCCAGTGTCAAGAGAAGGAATACCTGCACCCAAGACTGCTTGTCTCGCTGGAGCTTGTCCCTGTCCAGCCTGCAGGACATTGCCCATATAGGCCTCTTTCACTTCTTCCGCAGGGATTCCTACAAAATAAAATTGTTTAATTGTTTTGATTCAGGATCCTTTTGACAAAGGTTCCCATTGAACTTTTCTATCAAAGACTAATGAAACTTGCCACATCCAACCCATGTGCTAACTGAACCCAGGCCCCTGTGGGTGCATTCCAGATCTCTACCCTCATACTCATGGAGTATGGTGAACTGGTGATCCCCCCAGAAGATAATTCCCCTCTCACCCTGCAGGACAAGCTATAGTTATTTCACTGAAGTCAATATTTCCAAGTCTCACTAATCACCTGAGAAGCTCAATTTTCACAGATAGTTAAATGCCCAAAACTTTTTTTTTGCTAGAATTATATCTAAACACAGTTTTGTTTGTTTAGCAAGGGCAAGCCAAGGCCACAGCAAGCCACCACCACAGAGAAGAGGTCTGCTCTCCTGCTGCATCTCTTGCAACAGCCCTAGTGTCCAAGTTCTTGTGTTAACCCTCCTCTCCCCTAAAAAAACCTTTTTGCTAGATTGAATCCATCAAAAGGCTGACAAGGCTGTCCTTCAAGTACATGTGCCCACATAAAAAATGGGCAGGGAAAGGAAAGGCTACTGGTCTCAGCAGCAAGTAGCCTTTGCATCAGCTTACACATCTCAAAAACCCATCCCACCAAACCAAATACCATGTTCAATCACATTTGGACTGGCACAGATACACCTAGGCTACATTCTGCTCCTAGAAGCAGCACTTAATTCAGATTGAACCAAAGCCCGACAGTCAACTTTACTTAAATGGCTTTTGTGGATAGACTTAAAAATGCCACAGGAGCAAAAAAACCCAGGACATTGCAGGTTTTTTTCATTGCCAAGCCATTGAAAAGACACTGAGCCCTTAAGGTTTTCTTTGTCACAGGAAAAAAAACATGTATACACACCTGCTTTGTCAATTGCTCCCTTAATTGCAATGGAACCAAGTTTAGTGGCTGGCAGTGACGAAAGAGATCCTTGGAAAGATCCAATAGGTGTCCTTACAGCACTTGCTATCACCACCTCCTAAGTGCAGGAGAACAGAGTAACAGTCAGATTCTCTCTCACAATTGCAAACATTTACCAGTATTTTTAAAATGTATCTACTTTTTATTATTTCATTGATGTCACAGCTTCTCTTTCACCCTGCAAGTGTTTCACAGCACTAAAATCTGTATTAATGCATGCAGCACGGAGAGCAAACGTAAGGGATTGGTGTGCAGCTGCAGCACTACAACCTTAGGATCATGGAGCTGTGGTGAGATGGCTCAGATGGCTGGAGTGCTGCCATGCAGGGATAAGGGCTCTCCAGGAAGGAAGGGTCAAGAGGACAAGGCAAGGGGGGAGAGGAGAGGCCTTGTGCTTTATGGCACAGAACAGGTGGAGTGCATTGAGCTCAGCCTTGGCATTGATGATGTTTGCAAGAATCTTGAACATCCTGGGGCAAAAGAGGATCAAAGAAAACTGGCTGATGTTCAAAGATGACCCCCTCCAAGCTCCAGAGCAATCCATTCCAACAAGCAGTAAGCTGGGTAAAAATGACAGGATGGATACCAAAACTCACACACAAAAATGAACCATAGAAGAGATGGAAATAGGGACTGAGAATCTGGCACACAGTCTGAGCGTGCAGGGATGAAGTTATGAAAGCCAAGAACTGAATCTGGCAAGGGATGTCAAAAGCAACAGGAAGGGCTTCCCTGAGCACCCAAGAAGCAAGGAAAACATGGGCCTCCTTGGTGACAAAGGACAAGGCTGAAGTACTGAATGCCTTCTTTGCCTCAGTCTTCAGTACTAAGACCAGCCTTCAGGAATCCCAGACCCCAGAGAATGGGGGAAGGGTGGAGCAAGGAAGATGCACCCTTGGTGGAAGAGGAACAAACTGGACATACATAAATCCATGGGTCCTGGCCAGATGCCCCCATGAGTTCTGTGGGAGGTGGCAGGTGACTTTTTAAGGTCACTTTCAATAATGTTGGAATGGTCACAGCAATTATGTGTGGTGCCCAAAGACTGGAGAAAAGCCAAGCATTACTCCAATCCTGAAGAAGGGTAAGAAAGAAGACCCAAGGAACTACAGGGCAGTCAGACCCACCTTAATCCCTGGAAAGATGATGAAACAACTAATGCTAAAAAAAACATTTACATGAACAAGGAAATCATCAGGGGTCAGCAGCACAGATTCACCAAGGGGAAGCCATGCTCACACAAACTGCCAGCCTTCTACAGTGAAGTGACTGGTTTGGTAGAGGAGGGGAGAGCAGACATTGTCTACCTGGACTACAGTGAGGCTTTCACCACTGTCTCCCATAAAAGCCTCATACAGAAGCTAGACAAGACTAGTCCCATGAACTATGGGCTAGACAAGCAGACAGTGAGGGGGATAGGAAAGGGCTGAATGGCCAGGCTAGGGGTGGTGATAGAGGTTCAAAGTCTGGTTGGGGGCCAGTTACCAGTGCTGTGCCCCAGGGATCAGTGCTGGGTCCAGTCCTGTGTAACATCTTCATTAATGAACTGGATGATGGTGCAGTGCACCCCCAGCAGGTTTGCTGGTGACACCAAACTGGGAGGAGTGGCTGATACACCAGGGAACTTCAACAGCAGCACCTCACCATGAAAATTAATACTGAAAGGAAGGGTACAAAGAAGGTAGAGCCAAACTCTTTTCAGTGGTGCACAGTGGGCACCAATTGACACAAAGGAGTTCCCACTGAACTTCAGGAAACACTTCTCCACTGGGAGTGTGGCTGAACTCTGGCACGGGTCACCCAGAGTGGTTGTGAAGTCTCCACCCCTGGATTCATTCAAAAGCCCAGGTGCCAGGAGAACATGTAAGCAGCAGTTTATGACATTCAGCCCTATGCTAGCAGTAAAGACAATTTACTGCTATTTTGCCTCTTAGCCTTAGTGCTAAGGCATCCACATGGGCACCTGACAGCCCTGTGAGAGCAGCATGAGAATCTGGCACCAAATAGATGCACGTGTCAGACCTCTGGCTGCCCCCAACAGCTGTCAAGAAGCAGCAGTGACTGCTTCCAGCTGTATTGGTTTCAGTGACAGCTAACCACAAAGCTTCACAGGGCCTGGTCATGAGGGCTTTCTTATTTGACAGACAGCCAAAGAAAGAAAACACTAGGAAAAAAAATAAACAAAGACAAATGATACTTGTTTAAAACTATGAAATGCTGTCTATTACAGTAACCCCTTCATCAGGATAGACTTCAGTGACAGCAACAAACTTGTCCTCATCTTTCATGTTGTAACAGCAAGTTGCAGGACAACACAAATCACTTCAAAGGGATCAGTTGATATCAGCTGTATTTTCCCATTCTGGGTTAACAGTTGCATGAAGCTTACGTTAGCTGAGACATTTCTAATTTTGTCCCACACTTAGCAAACCAAAATAAAAATGACAATCTGACTTATTTCAGATTTTGCTGTAAAATGTGGCTTGGGCACAAGTGACATTAAGCCAGTTTTTTTGTGATGATTTTCCTAAAAATCTTAAAAACATTGGTGATTAACAAACAACTCTAAACTAGCAGTTCATTAGTCAGATAGTGCTTTATACTTACATTTAAAGTACGCTGTGATGCATAGCCACGGCTTGTATACTTCAGAGCCTGAAAACAAGAAAGTTCCCAGAATCTCACATCCAGGAAGCCAATGCCATAATGTTTCATTATGTAATGTCCCCATTTTCATAGAAGCCATTATTTCAAAAATTAATATCTAAGAAACACTTGAAAATTATGAAAAAAAAAATAACATGCCTTTCAAAAGAAGTGTAGTCTAGTACAGTCTCACCATAACATCTGTGATAAAATGTTTTCTGAAAAATAAACAAATACTCCTTCAAAAACAACACCAAATTCATTTTGTCCAAGTCTTTTACGTACACCTATAGCATATATCTAAGCCAGGGGTGAGTGCTGTTATCTTGAAAAAGTTTACTAGTCCCTCTGTCTGCTTCCCTGGACTTTGCTCATTCATTTCTACCATTAACTCCACTGCTTTAAAACAGTGGCAGTTTGCATCTACAACTTCCACTCCCTTGGTGTTTTATGAACAAAAATGAAGACAACAAATTCAGAACATTACACCAAGATAGGATAATAAAACAAAACCAAGAGAAAAGGATTATTTGAGCAGTCTAATTCACCAGCCAGCAGTTTCATCTAATTAAGCAGTGCAAAGATACAAAGTTATATCTGTAGGTATTGTTTCATATATAGTAACAGAGTGATCTTTCCATTAGTGGCTTAAAACACTTTCTTTAGCCATTTCCTGAGACAACATTCCAGCACACTGGAAACTTCTGGCCTTCTATCTGTAACTACTGAATTACAGCAAGATAAATACTAATTTAAAACAACTGCTTAAGGACACCACAAGAACACCATCATTTTTACAAACTAGACAATGCCTTCTGGTTGTGTCTCAACATGAAAATTTAGCCTGTTTCTCCTCTTCATTTGCGAGCCTTCAACTAACAAAAGGCTGGTTTTTTGTTTTTTTTTTACTGTTCTGAATTAGTTGTTTGATTTTTGTTTTGTTCGGGGATTTTTGTCTGGTTTGCTCCCCAGCTCAAGTTATAATAGCCAGCAGGAAGTTTCAAGTTAAACTTCTCCCTGAAAAAGAATCATGTCCCTTACAGGGCTTTAAAAGCAGTGCTTCCAAGGATTAGTGTCAAATAAACAAAGCCTAACCAAGCCTAGCAAAATAAATACCCATACTACCATAAATACTCGTGCTGCACAACGCCTGAAATTTAAACTGGGCAAAGCAGACAATTGTTCACCAAGCGCAATTGGCGTCTGCTAGGAGTATTCGTGCTCTGTCAGGAAGGAAGGAAGGACCCACTTCCACAGCTGGTAAAATACAACCTTCAGCTTTGCACAGGGCAATTCGGATGCGATCCACTTGCCCTCCTTTTCTTCCCAGCACAGTTCCTATCGCCGTGCCGGTGCCAGCGCCCCAGGCAAGGCGGGCGCAGCCGGCACCTGCCCCGGCAGCGCTGCCACGCACACAGCCTTCGGGGCAGCGGCATCCCGCCGCCCAGCCGAGAAACAACGCCCACGGGGGCAAATTTACATCTCTGCACTGCTTCACTAGAGGAATCCAAGCCGAGCGCCGGCCCCGCCCGGCTGGGACATCCCGAAGGCCGCTCATCCCCGCGGTGCGGGCAGGGCTCGGCGGCCGCGCCGCTGACAGCGGAAAACGCCGCGCTCAGGATCGCGGATAAAGGTCCCGCCGGGCTCGGTGCGGGGCCCGGGGCTGCGGAGGCGGGAGAGGCCGCCCGTCATCACCCTTCACCCCCTCCCGGCCCGGGACC
>VZRH01001146.1:314326-343520 GCA_013397555.1 Urocynchramus pylzowi | reverse complement strand
GAGGGGCCGGCGCGTGCGGTGCCCGCGGGGCCGCAGCAGCCGCGTGCGCGCGAGCTCCCCGTGGCGGGAGTCGCGTGGGGCTGGAGAGCAGGCGGAATTCCTCCACGGAAAGGGTGATCCGACATCGCAGTGGGCTGCGCTGCGAGGCGGTGGAGTCACCGTCCCTGGAGGTGTTTGAGGAAAGAGTGGGCGTGGCACTCAGTGCCGTGGCCTGGTTGACCCGCTGGTGCTGGCCACAGCTTGGACTCGATGATCCCGGAGGTCTTTTCCGGGATCGGAACGCGCGGAATGCGCTCGCCGGCGATGCTGCCGCTCGGGGCCAGGCGGGGCAGGGGCTGCGGGGGAGCGGGGACGGCCCGGGGCGCGGGGCGGACAGCCTGGGATGCCGCGCCGAGAAGGAAAATCACTGGTAGCGAACGGCATGGAGGCAGCGTGGAAAATCCTTGCGGGAAAAGAACCAGCCCCCGGGGCTGTGTCCTCTCCGCCGCCGAGGCTGCGCTCCGCCCCTCCTCGGCCCGGCCCTCGCCCGCCCCACGCTGCGGGTTAAGCTGACCTGAGGCGCGGACATTTAATCCCGTATCGGAAACATCCTGCGCACGACAAGGTCGTGGGGCTGAAAGCACCGAGTATTGCTGAGCCCGGCACGTTTTGTGTCTGGCGTGCCCTTGTGCTGCAGCTGCGTGCTGTTTCCAGAACAGTCAGCGACTGAACTGCCCCTGAACCCCTTCCTGCCTGGCCATGGCACAAACCCCTAACTTTGTCACCTGAGAATTCAGACCTGGCCGAGAGCGGTCCCGGCAGCTGCCTTCACGGAACGACTGGTGCCAGCTCAAGCCCAGCTGAGTCTCAGGATGCCCATCCCAGTTCCGCGGTCTTTTCTGCACTGTGCTTTCTCCCCTCACACGCTGGTGTCTCTGAACCTCGATTTGTAGACGAAGGCCAGGACAAAAACTCTACAGCTGTTTGCCAGCCTGATAGTGCCCCTCTTCACCCTGTCTCCCCAACATGCACACAGCTAGGCCAGACAAAGCCTGGCTCTTTGTATCTCAAAGGAACAGTTTCAAAACACAAAGTGACTTTCTGCTGTAGCACAAGTCTAGGACGAGCAGTTCTGTATTTGTTTCTGATCAGTCTCTTCTCCTCAACCACTTTTTTAATCCCCGAAGGAGTTAGTATACTGTTACAGTAACCCACAACTGAATGAAGCATTCCCCAGAGCTGAGGTCTACCAGCCACATAAACAAGCATTTACTTGCACCTTTCCTTCCTCTTGTACCCCAAACTAGAAAAAATGCCAAGATCCAGGGTTTGGATATAGCACCTAGAAAGCAAGAGTATTTCAACAACCTGTTAACATCCATTTGCTACCTTGACTTTTTTTTTTTTTTAATTATTTGATCTTCACACTGTAGAACTAACATTTGTCAAAACTGCTTCAATTGATTTTCTATTCTACATCTCATTCATTTCCCTGTGAGAGAGGATTTCACTTTGCTGTCAAAAGTAAAATACTTCTTGCTTTCCATATATATCCAAAGATTCTCCAGACATGCAGCAAGAGGCTGGAGTTCTAAAGTGGTCTAGTCTGGACCTTTGATTTAGAGACAGTTTTCAAGTTCAAACCAGAGATAACATAGGAAGTGATAAATACTGTGTCAGGAAGAACTGAAGGTTTTACTCTGAAAATATATATGTACCATATAACATAAACATCAAGGTTGGATGAAGATATTTTTCAAAATGAGTAACGCTGAAAACACATAGAACAAAACCAATAAAACTCTCATTTAACTTGACTTTACTCCTGTGGTATAAAGCTCTTTTTCAGGGATATAACTTGCTAATGCACCAGGACTAACATTCCTTAATTTTTTCATCATCTCTTCTCACCAAGACTGACTACAATGTACTAATTTCAAAGTCACTCACGTTTAGTGTCCAGTCACAGACCATTAAAAAGTCACACTGTGCTGCTCTTCCTTAGTTCAGCAGGTGGTATTTGCTTTGGCCATGGCCCGGATCCGCAGAGGGAAGCAGCAGCTGCCATTCGTCACTCCAGCCATTCTTTCTTACAGGTGCTTAAGGCTGCATGCAGGAGCTGAAGCACAGTATCCAACTGAATTTCCATAGTGGATCTCCATCACTAAAATAAATGAGGATCAAATGCCAGGCACCACGTCTACCTAGAGATGCTGAGATATCCAGGGAGTGGATCAAGAGCACAAGGCCTGTGAGGAGCAGCTGAGGGAGCTGAGGTTGTTCAGCCTGGAGGAAAGGAGGCTCAGGGGGACCTCATCATCTCTGCAATTGCCTGAAAGGAGGATGCAGCCAAGGGTGGTGGGGTTGGTCTCTTCTACCAAGTAACAAAAAAATGGGCTCAAGTTGTGCCAGGGAAGGTCTGGATTGGATATTAAGGAAACATTTTTTCATGGAAGGGGTCGTCAAGCAGTAAAACAGTGAAGTGAGTCACCACCCTTGGACTTAGTGGATGTGGCGCTCAGGGACATGGTTTAGTAGTGCACTTGGCAGTGCTGGGTTAATGGTTGGATTCAAAGGTCTTTTCCATCCTAAACAATTCTATGATTCTATGTTGACAGGTAAAGCAAAGAAGAAAATAAAGCCACATTCTCACTTTATCAGAAGAATGAACCAAAAGGTTAAGCCTTTTGTATTTACGTCAATGGTTCTACCTAAACCGTGATCAGTTTACAGGGGTAGGAGTTGATTCAGCCAAGGAACTCCTGCAGTAACTGGCTTCTAGAGAATAACTTCTCCTGAAGAATCATTGGGAAAGACTATATATTGCCCTAAAAGAGGGAAAAAAGTGTAGAAATAATGGCAACCTACCATCAAAACTCTGCCCGCAAGAACTGCCAGTTGGCCAACTGCCATGCACAGCACTGAGCAGCCAAAAATAGCTGTTTATTCCATACAAACAGTTCTAAACTCTGCATGTACCAGAGAGCACAAAACACCCATGGTCAGCTGGTGCACTTAAAGAAAGGAGTTGAAATGTAAAAAGAGATTCACATTAAAAGGCAAGAACAATGAGAGAAGAAAAGCCATTACATTAAAAGCACTCCTTCAGGCAAGCGACTGTTCCCACATCACAGTTTACTGCAGGATCAGCAAGGTCCTGGTGGCAAAACCAGTAACTTTCAGTGACGCACATTGTCAATAACTTCAGAGACAAATCAACCAAAATATTCAGCAAACCATGTTCACCCCTCTAACCTTTTTAAAAATGCCATAAACTAAATTAAGTTAGGCAACTCCCAGCCACTTCTGCCATGGCAGGCTTTGATACACTGACTGAATGACTACAGCTCATCTTTAAATAGAATTCAGAAGACTAAATAGCTCTACGTATAATATTACATATGTAAAAATTTTTAACAAGAAAAGAATTGGAAGTCTCCACTTTTGTTTTTTAATTACTCTGATCATAACAGCTGTTGGGACTTGAAGTCAGGTAAATTTCATACAGTGGCAATTTTAGGAGCACCACCTAAATTCAACTTAGAAATTTTGTAGGGTGAGACACCAAAATACCTTGCTAAATGAGTAGTCTTTTAAATTACATTTTTATTTTGCAAGAAAATAAATTATACAACTTAAAAAATAAAATTCAAAAATTAAGCAGTACATCAAAATAGTTCAGCTGGACTGCCATACAGAAACTACCACCATTCAAAATTGTACAGCATTATTATCTTGGTAGTGGCACACATTCAAAATTGTAAATACCATATGGAGATAGTTATTACAACTCAGGAACCCGAGTTCGCTCAACACTCCAGACTACATATAGTGTATATGACAGGAAAGCTTTCATGTATTGTTTATTTCACAAATATGACCTTAAAGAATTACAAAGATAGCATCCCAGTCATTTAGATGAAAATAGAAAACAGTTTGAGATAGCAAATCTTTCTGTAAAACTATCAAATCTTTTTGCCAATTGTATTTTTAAAATTTGCACTTAACAGGACAATGGCATCCCAATGCAGATAAATGCAAGATGTGAACATTCAGAACATTTGTATTCATTTTAAAAAGATGAAAATGAGAAAGTCACATTGTCATTTGGAAATATAACTGCATTACAGTCATAACAAAAGAAAGATAAATGAGTAAAAGTAGAAGCTAGGGACACCAACTGTGGAAAAAAGAAAATGGAAGACTTCAGAATTGAAACGGAGATTATCATCAAGTTGTTGGGACAGAGAAAGATTTAACAGTATTTCTTAATTAAACCCATTAAGAGCGATTTCCCCCCTGCCCCTTCTACACCAGATTTCATTCCTTAGCTATTCACCGTGGCAGTGTGTGTGGCAACGTGTTTTTCAGATGCAGCACCTCCTTAAGCTAGGTCTTTGGACATATATATTCATAGCTAAAAACTGCAGCCTTAAAAGTGCGTTGTTGCCATATTACAAGTGAAGAATAGTTTTCATTTAGATCTGAACTCTACCCTCCCCAAAAGAACAGCTTACCCCAGGTATCTCCCTGTGCCCCAGGTAATACTAGTTTTAAGTGCATATTGGTGAAGTGACCTGATGAAGGATGCTAAACGTGATTCTGCATCTTTAACAAATTTGCTGGTGTCTGTCTTAGATTTCATAAAAAACCCGACATCCATTTCTGGTATATATTTAAAGAAAAAATGACTGTGTGATAGGCACATTACCAATTCGATTTCCATCCCAGGTTTTGAGAAACATATAGGTAACAATCAGGTTGTATTGTTTTTATTAGTTGAGGGAATGTGTAGCTCCTTAGCTTTTAGCAAGCTTTTCCTTTCTGCATACATTCCAGCTTCCTAAACAGTTGTATCTGAGATGCAGTCTCTTAAACTTCTCTCTCAAATCTAAACCAATGGCTTCAAAATTAGCATTATCCCCTTGGCAGCTCTTTCCGTGTGACCATTTCACACCTTTCTTCTCTGGTTAAGGGTTGGAATTTTTCATGTTGAAGAGTGTGCTCAGACTGTCATGTTCTCCCCAGTTATCCCAAGTAAGCATTTATTACTTTAAAGTTACAAAGACTGAAAGTCTTGCAGCACAAAGTGTTTTATTAGAATCTTGTTTTCTAATGTTCAAATAGTTTCATTGGTTAACTACACAGAGCACCACTTCCTTTTGATTCTGAATTGCAACACCACAGGGCCAACGTAAAAGATGCAATATTTTTAAACAGCATCTGAGTATCAATAAAAGCATGTAACACAAGCTGTAAGATTTCAATCAATTCTAATTGGCCAGGCCTTGATTTCTCCATCTTGTGGTTATGAAACCCTCGCTACCAAAAATTCCATACTCAAACAAATGACCAAATACACACTGTTCTCAGGCAGTCACAATGGCATTTACTTTAGTAACAGAGCACACAGCCTGCTTAAGGGTGCAAACAGCCATTCTTGGAGAGTTTGCTTTTAAACCACTCCTACTGCATACTTTACTGTAACCATGTGAAAGTAAAACTCCTCCTCTTACTTACTGGAAGGCTTTCTTTTTGACTAAAGTTAATTGTATCCTCTTCCCCATTTCATCATCAAAGATGATGAGGCCTTTAGATGTTGTAGTTCAACTGGTTAATTAAAAAATAACTTCACACACTTGTAATTTAGAGAAGAAATATTCATACAGAACTGAATAAAGCGCAACTTACCTTAGTCCTAAGACAGGCACTCTGCTCCTATGACTCATGGTATCACTCCAGTACATGCTGGGACATTTCAGAACAGCAGAGAGTAGGGCAGTGCCAAATGACTACTTCAGATGATTGAGAATGGAAGAGGTAACATTAAGAAGTTGAGATTCCTGATGTGTGTTTGGCACTCTCTCTACATACACTGAACAAGGTATTTTACCTTAGCGTTTTATCATTTTCATTAGAAGTGTACTTCCTACCCTACCAGTTACAAAATAAAAAGCAGAGGGTTTGTTTTTCATATAAAGATGTTGACTAGTCCAATTGGATTAACCTTGCATGTATATAAAAGTTACCACTGAGGAAATAGTACAGGGATCTTCAAGTGTTATTCTCTTTCTGCGGGAGTTGTGCATAAATTACTCTTTAATGCATCCTGATATATGTAGTCATACTGAAATATGTGGAATATAAATATTAAATGTACAAGGAAATACACTTAATATTTCTGTTCCTATAGCAGACCCACCCATGAAAACTGCTTTTAGAGTGAAGTATCATTCAAGAAACTTTTACCTTGTCAAAAAGGATTGTAGCAAATCACCCGTCCAAATTAAGGTAACAACATATCCACTTGTTTACAGGAAACAATTTAAAAACAATGATCTCTTGCTTGGGGAAAAATATTACCGATGACTTGGAATTACTTTTGTGTCACTTAATGTGTCAATTATTAAAATCCAGTTACTAGATTGAAGCACTGCTCTAGCAAACAGGTTTTAACTGTAACAAATATGTATCAGTTGTGACGCATGTGTTTGTGTCTCTCAAATGTTATTACATGAAAAGGATCAGAGATGGACAGTACATTACTCTGTTGATCCAAAACACAAAAGTGAAAGTGCTACTTCTAGTCCTAATTTGCATTAAAAAAAAAAACAAACAACAACCCAAAAACCAAAACCAAACAAAACAAAAAACAAACCCAAAACAAAACTAATAGCAGTTCCTCAGTGCATGAATATTTGAATATTTTTTCCTTGTGCAAGTACTGGTCATCTAAAAACCCAAACCTGTATTCTTCCTGGTGGGTGTAAATCAAACCTACTTTAAAAAGTTCACAATGGGCTCTTCATGAATGCAAGTTTCCCACAAAACAGCATGCTGTTAAAAGTGTGCAACATGAAGGGAATGCCATCATGCTAGCTGAATGAGATTGGCAAAATATAGTCCTCTGTAAGGTAAGGCAGGGATTTTAATATGTAACGAAAGTCAAAACAAGTCCTTCTGCAGCACAAACTGTTGCAGCTGTCTGTCCAAGCACCCTTCCATTTCTGTTCTCAGCATCCCACAGAGTCCTCCAATTATGCCATGTATATAAAGGTGTTGATATCCGACTCATCTCTTCTGATATATTTGTGCTCTATAAGCCATTCAATTTGCTCTTTTATCATTTTCTTCTGTGGCAAGAACATGTTTTTCAATATTTCTACCAGTTCAGTCTGAAGCTGGGCATTAGTAATTTTCTTCCGCATCTTCATTATTTGGATGATAGCCTCCTGGTGGGGGACAAGAAGAAAAGAAAAATTATTTTTAAATGCCTGGGTGAAGTGACAAAATGAACACAGCATTAGTAGGAGGCTCCTGGTAAGGCAAGACAGCAAGGGAATCTCTATTTTTCCTTAGAAATCAGAAATAAGCTGCATTTTTTTAGCCTATAAAGAACTGCTTTTACAAAAAGCTGATAAAGGAAGAGAATGAAGCACAGGCAAGATGCAAGAGGTATAAGACAATTTCAGTCAAAGGAGCAGTTAAATCCTATATCTAGAGTGTGAATTACTCACTAAAACCAAATGTTCACTCACTCCCTGAGCAGAAGTTGCAGTTTCCTAGGTGACTTGTGATATACCTTGTTAACATCTCACTCATTTCCTAAGTACAACTAGGCATTAACCCTGCTGCTGCCACAATGGTTACAATCTTATGTTACATCAGGTGGTACAACTCACAATGTGCATGGCCTGCAATCCAACCTGACTGACAGAACAGACCTGAAACTTGAAGGTAAAATGAGAATCCTTTGTATGTAATGATCTCTGATGCCAGAAAAAATTCAGGCTTTTTAAAACTGTCAGCTCAAAAGATTTGGCATGAGTAGCTGACTATCAACCAGAGAGCAGGAAGCTGCAGTTTATATAGCTAAGATGCATTTTTCAACTTCTCCTCTAAGGAGAAGTCATAGTACTGTTACTATAGCGTGATTCCACCTCCAAGATTATTCACACAGACTGAAGAGATATCAAGATCAACAATGCTGTTTATTCATGGTGGTGGCCAGTGTCAGTCAACTTTACCAATCTGCTGCTGTCACCCACTCCACACCGTATGCCTTCACCACTTGCTTAATATCTGCTTTGTCCTCTTTGAAAACGATGACCTGGTACTTCAGAACAGGAGGCTGATAACTACAAGTGCACGAACACACATGCAAAACCAGGCATTCACAAGGATCTAGAGTCATACAGCAGAAGTGACTTCCAATGGGATTCAAAGGCACCCATTTCATACATCAACATCCAATGGTGGGCAGCATGTAATGGTAACACAACAAATTACAGTAATGATAATGCAACAAAAGAAACGGGAATTTTGTATTCCTTGGGCAGGTTACTTGCCTGGGTTCGCAATATTCTTAGCTGGACTATTCCTTCATTCTCCTCTTCCCGCATTCTCTCTGTAGTAAGTTGCAATCGACCAATCAAATTTATCTTGCCCCTTTTCTGAACTTTAGCATTTTTTCTGAAAAAAGTTGTATTGCATAAAAGTGAGCAAAAAAAAAAAATACAACCCCCAAAACTTTCAATTATAGAATTTTTGTTAAACTTTAATTACAGCAGCAACAAGTACCATAGCAGATCAGACTTAATATGTTATTAGCACTGCGGCAGTGAGAGAGCTGTCTGACAGATCAAAACTCAATGCCAATGTCTCCACACATCGAAACCTAAATAATGCTAGCAAGCATTACAAGTAAATCCAGCAGCTGGAACAACAGAATGTCAGAAAACTGTATTTCAATTTAATTATATAAATGTAGAGTTCTCTGGAGGAAGGTTTTACAATGAAGTTCAGGAAATTTGGCTAGTTAATATTCCATCAAAGAACTGTCTGGGACAAAACCCAGCTATTGCAACAAAGAAAGCTGATGGCATTCTTCAGTGGTCACCCACAAACTCTCTCTACAGCCTGTGTCTTCTGTCATGTCCTCTCATCATTTCCCAAAGCTCAGAATCCTGATGACAGGAATAAGCATTATGGCCCTGGGCAACAAACTAAGCCCCAGGAAAGCAGATTCATCACTTATCTCTTTCTCCACAGATCCAGATGTCCAGCTGCTGCTGAGAATGAGGCACAGAATCTGAGGTTCCTAGCAAGGAGCCAGTTCTCATCATAGACATTGAGAGTAGAGGCAAGCAGAAGCAAGTAAACCACGCTGAACGTAGTATGTATCCCTTAGACATTCTCTCTTTGTATTATCTTGTGCTCAAAGGATTTCAAAGCACCAGTAAAAGAGCACTGCAATTCTCACAGAAATAAAGACACTCGTCTCTTTGGTGAGAGCCACACCAAAAATCCTGGCTCTTGACAGCACATCACATTATTAAGCAGCTTCACTTCCTTTTTGTTAACTTATCACTCTGTTTCTGAACTTCTGTGTGTGTGTAATAATCAATATAGCACTACTGCTCTGATTACAGGCTGCCTTCCATGAAATTTTATGGACTTACTGCTAACTGGAACATAGCAAACCCTCCAGTTTTGCACCTTGTCCCTAAGTGTGTAAGAAATTTAATTTCACAAAAATTAGAATTATAAAAACATTTGTTTGAAGGGGCTGCTGGAGGTCATCTAGTCCAATCACCTACTTGAAGCATGGCTATTGCCAAAATAAGTGAGTGCAGGGCAGCAAAGCATGTGTCTAGGTTAATTTTGAAAACTTTCAAGAACAAAAGTTAAGTTAAAGTGAATTAGTTTAGTTATAAAACAGTACATTGTTATTTTACTTTTCAAGCATCATCTTACATTAAACTGAACTCCTGGTTCACCGAGAAGAGGGTTCCTTCTGTAAAGTCTTTGGGTGAATTGACTTGAGGTTCATATAATAAAACCTGACGTTTCAGCTTTGGAAATGCTACAAGAGACTACAGAGAAAAGGGGAGGGGGAGAAAGAATGAAAATAAAACACCAGACTTTCTAAATGGAAACAACTACTTTCTACAACCATAATTCACTGCAGTACTGACTGTAGTGAGGGAACCACATAGCTTTGTTTGAACTAGTAAAATCAGAGAGGGGACACGGTTTACCAGATCTCCTTCTGAAATGGGTTAGCATAAGCACAATCATACAAAGTAGTAAACTACACAAACTCACGGCTACAGAAGTGGTGTTAAGTCTGACTTACGTGATTTCTCTCTTTATTCATGAGCTAAATAATTAGAAGTCTGCTAAAGCAAACACTGAAGTTATTTTTAAGCTACATGTATTTACCAGGTGTCACTAATTTCCTAGAATTAGACCAGACCCACTTGACAATACACAATTGTAATTCTCTGCTTTAGACAGCATATGGTCAAAAAATTCTTGCAGTTTCCAAAAGCTTGTGAAGTAACACTGGGTAGAGAGAACGTATTAATGTAAAGGCTGTGTGTGCTCAGCAGCAGTGCAAGGAGCCAGCACTACAACTGATTAATTACCAAGAAAGGCGTTCACATTTCAGTTTCAAAGTGTTATCAGACAGTGCTTTAAAAATACTAATCCAGTATTTCAGAGTACAAAAATCAAGAAGTAATCTGTTTCAAGAGAAAGGGATATACCCATAAAGTCCTCCTAAGTTCTGCATCAGGGAGTTCAGTTGCCAGTTTAAGATTTTCAAAGCTGATCTTCTCTCTGGGTCTTTGGTTCCACGCAAACAGCACAGCCAGCTGAAATGTTGTTACCTCCAAGTCATACTGGCCAACCTCGTTCTTAAATGTTATCTGTAAAGAGGATGAAAATCTTACTTATAAGCCTGTCTGAATCACAAGCTTTCTTACTGTTATAAATAAACAGAGTGCAGTCATTAAAACTGATACAATGAAAACTACACACTTACAATTCCATTGGACATGAGGTGGTGCCAGTGGAGTTTTCTACCACTGTGATTCTTTTTATAAAATTCTTCGACCTCTGGGATGAGATCTTCTAATTCCGTGGGCAGCGAGACAAACACTTTTTCAGAACTTCGGGACCAGGCGCCAGCATTTAGAATTTTAATATTCACAGAGTCAGCTGTAAGATGATATTGGATTATATGAATCTCCAGGTATAACAGATAGATAAACCAAAATGTTTTGGGTTTTTTTTCCTACTCTCAACACAATTAAGAAGGATTAAATTTTCAGAAAGTTGCAGGGTGTCTACCTACTTAAACATTAAGGCACTCTACGCATCACTGGCTTTCTGTCAGCAGCACTGATGAAAACCTGGTTTTTTCTCTTGCTGCTGCAGAGCTCCTTGAACACTGGCACAGCTTACAGCTGATGCTTATAAGCACTACTCAAGGGTTTTCAGCATGGCAGGTCCAATACTTGAAGTTCCTCCTCATCAGTGAAACAATCTCAGAATGTGATTTAAGCTCTCCATAGCATGCATCCAGCTCTCCTGCTGGCAGATAAAGGAGGAGCACAGCATGGAGCACTAGAAGAATGATGAGGGCATAAAAGGAGGTAGTTCAGGCATTCACCTGGCTGATGCCAATTCAAGCCCCTGCTTGCAATTTGTCTACAAGAGAAGGCAATCTGTATCTTTAAGGCTGCTCACAAGAAAAACCCACAACAACTGACAGAGTGAGACAGCTCTAGTATCAACTGCAGGAGAAAGCAGAGTCTACAGACAATTCCAGTCTCGGGGGCAACAATGCCATGGAGACTGTGTTCAGCCTGCAGTTGATGTAATTTTTAACCTAAGATTTAACAGAGCTATTTTTCACTAAGAGAAATAAAAAGTAGCAAATAATTTGAAAACAATACCTGGTAAAGCAAGCTTATTATTTTTGTGCATTTCTTTGAAGGCCTGGTTCAAGTCTTCAGAGACTTTGATATCCTGGAACATTCTCGCCAGCTTGTTTACATAGTCTGCTGGCATTCCCACTTCCTACATAAACAAACAGAACAGTAAATATGACATAGAAAAATATGAACAAAAAGCTTTATTTTTAAAATAATAAGCTCAAATAAATTAAAAGCACAAAGAAGTACACCGATATCATCACTTTAAAGTAACAGTGAATCTGCAATGCAATATAAAGGGGTTTTTGTATGGATCATAAGTAGTTATCCCTTAAGGGCATATGGTGATTCTTTTAAAGAAATTCAAGTGCTGAAAAACACATGCATGCTTTAAAGAATCCATGAATTCTGAAATTTGAAGGAATGTTTCAGACAAGCAAATAATATTCTAATCTACATAAAAATTCATAATTAGAATGGATCTTAAATTATTTACATAATTTAACAAGTACACTGCATTTTGCTTATACGGAATATATGAAACCTTTAGATAATTGTATGTGAAATATTTTAAAATCTGGCACTGGCACTACTAGAGAAGAGCCAAACAGTTTTACTTTCACGAAGTACTGTGGTAGAAGGGAAGTATTAAGATGCCCTGAGTGGCCTGCTGTTAAAGATAAAACTCACCTAAGCAAGAAAGATATTTAAGTTCAAGAGTGGAATATTAATTAATCGCAAGCATGAGGCACAACCAAAGAAAGAGGTGATGCTACTTACTCTGAGCCATTCCACCATATTCTCCTCAATTTCACTATCAGCTGATATATCTAATATCAGACGTCTTGTTAAGTGAGCTTTGTGATATCGCATGAAAACATCTTTATTCTGTACATATTTAAGTACCAAAAGCTGTCAAAAACAGAGTTTAATATATTTATTTGCACTGTCAACCAGACGAGTCTGAACGCTGACCTAATGGCACTGTAGACTATGACTAGAGAAAGGCTACTTGATATTGCCTATTAGTTAATACTATCATAGGCATCAGCAATCAGCATTTCATAATATCACACCTTCAATTTCTTAATTTTTCAAACATCAATAAATTATCTTAAATCAAAAAAGACATTGGCACTGGTATGTGAAAATCCCCTGTATTATTTTATAGACAAATATTAGTTATTGTAATATGTTAGTCTCATATATAGGCATTAATTTAATATACCAATTTTGTGAACCAACACAGGAGACATGAAACACTGAATGATTTACAATATCTAAACACACACACACACACTTGATAACATAATAAACTCTTTTCTCTACTATTACACCCGCATAACTGCTGTTGAAGATCAAGGCTTCAGCCCACATAAGAAAATAAACCAAACAAATTCCTTCTTCAGAATAATTGTGAAATAGAAAGCAAAAACGTACCACTTCTTTAAGCTTTGCTTCAATTTCTTCAGAGGTTAGTTTTTTGCTTAGTGGTGTTTTTCTTAGCAACATGTCACAGTAATTAGCAAGAAGCTCAGGACATTTGGATTCAGGCTGTGTTTTCAATCCAACACTAGATAAAAGAAGAACAGTATTTCTTCAAACCATACAGAATCCTGCCATTCTGGAGTAGTCACATTGTTAACAAGACAGACCGCTCTCTCCTGATCCCCTTGGCAAGGATCCTGGCGGTGAATTTATATCCTTGTTATACTAATGAAAAATTAGAGATAACACCCTTTCTACTTGAAAGAATAAATACTGCCAAACACTTTCAGGAAGCTTCTACAACTTATTTTAACTAATTACAATTTTAGAACTGTAACAATGAAGTATACAGGTGAAACTACAGTGTGAAACAACAAAATATTGCATGGAAAGAAGTATTCCAGTAAAGAATTAACAAATGCTACAGTGAAATGTTTCTCTCATCTCCTCAGTTTGCTGCAATGAGGTCTCAAGAACAGCCTCCTGCACCACACTTCTCAGACTGCAAAACTCAACCCATCTAACACATAGTAACAGGATAAAATTATTTCATCACAGCTATTAAGGATGGACTAACAGCTAGGAGATTAAATGCAGACTAAAGTTGAACAAGATGCTACAGTAGACAGATTGTGGTTCTTCAAAATTCATCAAGCACAGGTCATATTCTGAACCTGTGTCTAGACTGGTGAATAAAACCAAACAGCAAGGACCAATCCCTATTCCTAGAGTCAGATGGCACCAACCTGACTGCTACTTAAGGACCCACAGCAAGCTCAGGAATCCATTTTTCTGGCTCACTATTTCCACCAACCTGACTGCTACTTAAGGACCCACAGCAAGCTCAGGAATCCATTTTTCTGGCTCACTATTTCAGCCTCTCATCAATTAGTACAGACAGAGCTAACACTCTTCAAAAAACTTGTCCTTTTTTTTTTAATCTATGAAGCAGCTTGCAGGCTAACATCTCCTGTCTCCTAAAGATCATCTGAAGTACAAGCAGATCACAAGTCTTGGCTATTACTGAAGAATAAGCAAGATGAAGTTCCATTTTGCTCAAACCAGGCTGCATATCTAGACAACTTCAAAGTGCTTGGGAAGAAGAATGCTGAACTTGTTTATATAGTCTGCTGGCATTCCCACTTCCTACATAAACAAACAGAACAGTAAATATGACATGACCATCACAATTACAGTGGTTTCTAAGAAACCACTAGGCTGGGTTCACTTTAGGAGTGTAACAGTTTGAATGAGGTATCAATTGGGATGGTCCCAGAGGAAAGGAAACTATTAGAAGATACCTAAGAAACTCCTCTACCTTACCTACTTCTATGCAAAGTATAGAAAGCAAGGATCCAGTCTTTTGTGACAGCATTCCTCCAATAAATACAAGGAGAAAGACTAATCCCTATTCACACTTGCCATTATCCAAAACCAAACCCAGAATACAAACCAAGATGCTGGACAGATATTTATAACCATCCACCCCTAACTAGAAGCAATTGGAAAGGGAAGCTCGCAGCTCAGCTACAAAAGCTTTGTTTCCATAGTAAATCAGACAACAAACTATATGTAAGCAATCCCAAGCACCTAAATATACACAAGTTCCTACTCAAGTGGCACATGACACGGTAAATGTTAACAATCAATTAACTGACTGCTACCTTCTCTTGGCTGAGTTAGCAGAGCGGGCACTGTAAGCATGGTCCTTCTTCTTGAGTCACGCAGGTCTGCCTAATCTACTGGAAGTTGTTTAAACTAACCTGGTTAATCCTGCACTGAAACAAAAATGCAACAGCTGGACAGGTCACACTCACAACTGGCACAAGAGGAGGTGGAAAACAGCTTGTGGATGGTTACACCTTAATCAGCCACAGTTATTCCCATGAAGATTACTGCCTCATTTTTCCCCAGGACCTTTGCTGAAGTTGCAGCTGAGGTTTTTTGAATTAATAATCCAGGAAACCATTATGAACTTCAGCTAACAAACTGACTCATAGTATAAAAGAACAGATCCCCAAATACTACAAATAAATTTAAGTTGAACCAGTTGGCTGCTTTTCACTGATCCGCTTCCACACAAAGAGAGTCTTACCAGAGGTCAATAAGCAATCCAAAATTCCATAATGCAAATAACACAAAGCCCTTTTAAACACAGCATCACTTTTTGAAGAGACATTTTAAAAACCTTGATTCACATAAAGTTTACATGGCTTACCCCTTTTGCTTCAATGGCAATTCAAGTTTAAATATTGTAGCATCATTCACAACTGCTTTGTACGCCTGAAAAATAATTAGATTATTGGTGCTTCACTCCATTTCTTTCTGATATGAATTGCAAAGATTTTATCTCTTTTTACACTACTGTAACATGGAATTAATTCAAATTTTTTTATTAGCTCAAGCTTGCAGATTCTATTTTCATCATTGAGTCAAATTCTATGACTCAATTTCCCAATAAACTGATCTTTTCCTATTTTCCACTAACATACTCGTTTCCTTGAAACAACAACTTAGCAAGGGATTACATGGAGCAGGTTGCATGTCTGAAGTCGTAACACAAAAGTAAATTCTGAACACAAATTATTGCTGAATCGGACATTACGGTTCTCAAAACAAAGGTCATTTTCTCATGTGCTCTACACCATTACAAAGCTGAATAAATGCACCTTTATGCAGCACTAGAACAGAAATTGAAAGCTCCTCAGTTGGTACTAAGTTTCATCAATATTTTAGTCTGACCATTTAATAGAGTAATAGCAGCTTCTAAATTTAACAGTGAATGTGCACAAGGGTTTTGGAGACATCATAATACAAACTGCAACAAGTCTTATAGTGAACAAAAGACCAGCAGAAACACATACCTTATCTCTGGCAGTAAGAAATCTTGGATCATCTTGAAAAGCTTCTTTAACCAACTTGCTAAACCGATTAAATAGCGTGAGCAATTGCTCTACATACTTCTCAGAATCCTAAAGAGGCAAAAATCAAACTAAAAAACCAAGGTTCCACAGAATTCAGTGTGAGCATACATGTAATTCCCTAATCTGTAAAAATGCTGTATCCTAAAAAGCCTGCATACTGTGAATTTACATTTTATCTTTAGTCTCTGGATTGAAGAGCTCTACAGCATGTAGGCTTAAACACAGACTTTCAGGACAGTATTTCCAATATACCAAAAAAAAAAAAAAATTAAAAACCCTGTAACTTTCAAACACTATACAGTAATGTTTAATTTTAAAGGATGTTTTCAAGGATCAATAAAAGACAAATGCCACATCCTAACTGCTGCAGACACCTAGGCCTCCAAGACCCAGAGAAAAAAAGATGATAAAAAGCTGAAAAAGTACAGTGGGAAAAAAACCCTTATAATTTCCAAACTGAACAACCACTCTTAGATTGAAAGCAAATTTCAAATGTCATCAGGAAGTTATAATTTGGGTAAAATTGATTAGGCTTTTAAAATTAAGATTCTAGCATAATTGTATTGTATAAACATCCCATGCACTTAATTTATAACCTTTACTGCAAATTAGATTCACTTTTTAAAGCCACAACTGAAAACAAAGAATAAAAAGTTATTCTAAAGACATTTAAAACTTTCTGTGGATCAAAATTTGATCTCTAAACACAAAATCTTAAAAATTATTTCCATTCATGCATTTATCCCATAAATAGAGAATATTTAACTTCTGCAAAGTTGTTTTCCTGTTGTTATTTTACTAAAACCCAAAACACTTACAGTAGTAATAGTTTCAGCAGCTGCTACCATGTCTGCAAGTCCAGCACTAACTATATGCTCTTCCAAATCCTTTAGCATAGGCTCTATGCCATTCGGAACTTTATCCATCAGTGAAAACATTAAATGCAACTCTGAAAGATATAAATACTGATGAAGCCACCAGTCAAAGACATCTATAAAACCCAAATACGCTGCATTTCTCCTAGGCACGTTTCAAGTGGAACATTAAACATGCAAAGAACGGATAATCCAATTCATCTCTTAAAAAGAAAGATGTCTTGAGTACTGTTCTAATTCTGGCCCCACAAGAAGATTCTTTTGAAGGCAAAAAAAGGTATATTTATTGCAATGCTATACTTGTGTGTGCATATAGTATCTTATATAGTATGCTAATGCATATAGTATCACAAGCTTGAATAAGAGCCCCCTAAAACCAATGCCAATTTGGATTAAGTCCAGGTTCTAACAAATTGCCTTCAAATCCCTAGCAAGAATGTCTCTCAGCTGGAAGCCCACAGGAGTTTATGCAGGAATCTGTATGGATTCAAGACATTTTTATATTTTAAATTAAAGCCAAACACACCTGTCTTTGTGTTTGCTTCAACACCACTTACAATGGCTTTGTTTTATAAAAGTTTGAAAAGTTCTGAAGTAACCAAAACTGACTAATGCAAACATTGAACTCTTCTTCCCAAAGAGTTTATTTAGTTTTTTGGAAAGTTACCAGTAAAAAAACTTCAAAAAGTGATGTGCTTTATTTGTCTACTTTTTGTGAAGATATTTCAATACTGCTAAAAAAAAAAAAAAAAAGAGCATACTGAAACATCAATAATCATCTTGACAAAGCTGTCCACAAAGAACACTGGGATTAAGGTCACCAGATTGCTGTAAAGAGACCTCAGAGATTTGAACTCAGCTTGGCAAAGGACTTTGCTTCATCAAGTAGAACAAATGGACTCCTTTTTTTTTGTCAGAAAACAAAATTTATAGATTCACTTAGTTCCTCAATGTTATGTCTACTGTGAAAGTGGAAAAGTCAGAGGCCCTGCCTTTGCTTTCTCCTCTGCAATACTTTTGTCAGCAACAAACATCAAGATCCCATCACCACTGAGGATGAAATATGCTACCATCATCTGTACTGCAACAGCTGCTGCAGAAGCAAATAGAAAAGCACAAAAAAACTAAATCCTTTTAGAACATAACAAAGCAAATTAGAGAATGGAAACCACAAACAACATTGAATAAGAACTTGTAATGGTACTACAGACAACTCATAATGGGCTGAATGACAGCATTTCAGGAACCAGAAAAAATGTAGTTGGAGGCATTCTCAGTGCAATTTAGATCTGCTGTAACAAATGGCAGCACTTTTTACACACAAAAAGTCCAAAAACCTCAACTTTTACTGGATCTTTTAATCTAGGCTTTTAAAGAGAGTAATAGGGAGGAAAAGAGGGCAGGAAAAGAGAAACAAAAAGATATGTTAAAGGGCTCTACATCTGTTTCTGTACAGCAGTGATGCCATAAATACCTTAAAAAAATCAGTGGTTTCTCTTAAGAATCAGTAGCAAAGGAAGACTCCAGGTGCATCCCTAAGACTGCAGGATCCGAAACCCCATAAACTCTTCAAAGATAGATTTCAAAGTAACAAAACCAAAAGGAGTATTTTACTGGAACTTCTCTCAGAATACATTATGACACTGAAGAGTAAAGAAATCCATGCTATAGTTGTTGGGACACTTAAAGTCTGCTTTCATTCTGTATTCATGAAAGCCAAGCATACTTTTTATTTCTGTTTCACTCCAGGAATAGAATTTAGGCCTCCCTTCCCCCATACTATAAGCAAACAAAACCACAGAAAGTCAGTTCTGTAATGTTTGCAAGCTATGACATTTTTTATAGATTTTAGTTGGAAAACATTATTCCTTCCTGTCTTTGCACAACATGTAAATATTACTTAATATAATAAGAGTATGTGCCCTGCTCATAGCCAAAAATCCTCACCAAAACAGCCCTTTTTTGTCAGTGCTGTTTAATAAAGAAAACTGAATTCTTTGGAGCAGATAATATCAGACAGATGAGTAAGCAAAGCACAGCAGAGGACAGCATCAGATGTATACATTACTATGCACAGCTCCAGTCTTTAATTACGTTTCAGTCAGCTGCACTGGCAGCCTTCATTGAAGCGTTTGGAACAATTCTTACAGACTGAGCAGAAGTGCCCTGCAACCAAGCACTAGCACAGGACAGACACAGCCACAAGAGAGGGCTGTGTGAATATTTCAACAGGTTTCTAAAGAAAGGTCCTTTGGCAGATGAACCCTGCTGAAGCTCTGCATTTACATAAGCCTCCTGCATTCTCCCAAAGGCTGTAACATACACTCGTAAGAAGTTTCACTGCTTTCTACATTTAGCTCTGGGCTATTGCCAGAAATCACGCTGCTAGATGAACAGATCAGTATGACATAGTTTTGAGGTCAAATATTTTCTTAAATGCTGGCTTTATGAGTGAGCATTTTCTATAATATTCTAAGTCATAAAACAGTTTTCTCATTTCAATAGAAATGAAAACCTCCAAAGACATTAGTAAATATTCCCTGGCTGCAGGATACCAAGACTTCAAAGAAAAATTAACCTGTGATTTCAGTTTGGGGCTTTTTTCATTTTTCCTACCTGAATTATAACATTTTAATGACATACTTAGTTTGTTTTATTGTACTAACTTCTCAACTTCTGGCAGCAGAGTTAAAAAAATCTTTTGAAAACTTTCAAAAGGCATGCAGAGCTAACTTTCAATACTAACACTGATATATTGACTATAAAATCCCCATGAACAGCTTGCAAAGATTTTGTTCAGTTGACCTACAGGTCCTGCATCAATAACCAGAATACGAAAAAATTCTCCCTGCTTTTCAGCAAAAAAATCTTTCACAAAGAGATGTTTCACTTTTTTTTTAATAGAGTTGTAAAGAGGTAGTGGGGTAAAACGAAGAGGAAATGTTTGTATCTGGAGTACACAAAGAGAAAGTAAAGAGTAATGGAGCATTTACCAGAGTTGGTCAATATAATGCTAAAGTGTAGGAAAAAGTGAAGAAAACAGAGCACAAAATATTTTCTTTCAAGCAAGATTAGAGCTATTCACTCATTCAAAATAAAGTGTATATAGATTTCAAAAGTGATAGGAAAAAATATGAATCAATGATGGTAATTTTTTGTGGGATTGTTCATGAGCAATAATATTTTTATATGAAACACTACCACCATCTATTAAAAACAGTAATTTGATATATCTACACACAAATCTATTTTTATGCAGTTCATGCAGGATTCAGCCTGCAGTGCTCTTGAAGCTCCACTTACTTTCTGTTTCATTTCGTTTGATCATGCCTTGGCATTCAGCTAAAATAGTCTCTTTAAAAGATGTCACCAGGGCATTGACGCAGCACTCCATGAGCTGAAATATATTAAACACGGGATTAGCTCAAGCAGCCATCTGAACCAAAGTCTGATGTGTCTCAAGTTTGCCATGACACAAAATCTAACCTGTTCTTAACAATTAGATCTAAAATAAATTAACTCATTCACTGATTCATTGAAGTATGTGCAGTTTGAATAGAATCTATGCAGGAACCATATTTCTTCAAAATGTTTAGGTTAGTAAATGCGACAAAGTCTCCTCCAAACCATTAAGGAGCTTAATATTTCTGTCGACTCTTTTCTCTCAAGGGAGCCACCACTTTTGGAACAGTAACTACCCTACTTCATTTCCAAGTATACATCCAAGAGCTAAGAATAGTTCTCATTCCAGCATACCCTATTTGGACCAGGCTGGATGGCTTGAACAAGGCATTAGATCTAGAACAGAAACTGCCTGCACATGTCAGGACCATCTCTCCTTTGTCAGCCTCTTTATAAGGGCTACAATTTATACCTGTGCAAAATGAATGACTCACAGCTTAACAAGAGGTGTAAAGCACATTTTGATCCACTTCAAAAAAATGATCAGATTTAAAAGGTATTTATTTAAAATAACCTGTTTCCTGAGCTCATTTCAACAGAGACCATTATGACATATTCATTGCATTCTTCCTCTAGAATCTGAACTGTGTAAAACAATGCTGAAGAGGGAAGAAGGGGAAGAAAAAAAAGGAAACTCATCTTTTATATTAAATGGCCCTATTTCAGCCTAAGAGGAAATATATTACAGCTTTAACGAAATTTCTATCGCTCCTTTTGATTGCAATGAACAATAACTCTTTCAGGTGTTCCAAATGAGCACTGAGAAATCCTTTGCCAAACAGATCTGACAGTTTATTTTCGAACATGATTCTCACTCACTGTTAACCACAGGAAAAAAATCCACCATGCCTAACTCAAAATGAAAGAACAAAAACCAATCTGAATAAAAACCTGCCCTCTAGTTTTAACTTTTGATCTACATGTACTATTTAAACACTTGCAGAAATTGTAGATTACCAGATTAAAAAGTAATACATGTTTTTGCAACAAATAATTTATGATTAAAAAACATAAACAGTTCCAAATTTGTGCTATCAAATAATAGTGTAACACAAAACTAAAAACAATATAACAATATATAACTATGAAATACACAATTTTCTACACATTATACTCACTGCTTCTACAGAGTTACATTCACGCCTCGTTTCTAAATATCGTAGTGCTCTTTTCTCTTCTTCTTTTAGTTTAGCATCTGCCTGTGCAAAAGTAGAACAGCAATCATTTTAAGTACTAACACATTCAGTACAAAGTTACAACAGAATTTTTACTTACATATTTCATATAATTCTGTACACCGTTTTGTTGTAAATAAGAAGGAGCCTGTGTTCTATAAAATCTCTCTGTTGAATCCAAATATGCCTTTTCAAAGTTATCCCGATATATCTGAAGTTTATCTTCAGGATTAGAACAAAGGTTAACTGCAAAGAGAAAGTCCAAACTTACTCTCAAGTCTTGGAAATTTATGTGGCTAATAATAAGCAAATGTCAATGAGAGAGTGAAACTTGTACTAAAAGGTTGCATTAAACAATTTGAAAGATCTGATAAATGGACTCTGATCACAAAGGTAACCAAATTTGGCCAATCTTTGCTCCCAGAAACATTCAGATCAACTATGGCAAACTAGACAAAAGTTTCATACTTAGCTCCAGCACTTCAGATGTTCAAACTTGGTAACCATAAATACACATACAAATGCAAACTTGTAAGGAAGGAGTAAAAAAGCTCAGAATAGCGCCTAATAAAGTGAAAAGTTCTCCACCTGACTGAGCAAAAAGCTTCTCTTAGACACTGTTCCTGGAATCACAATGTCTCCATTTTAGACTTTTTTCCCTGTTTTACAAGAATGGAGACATTAAGCTTATTGCAGAGCTTTGCACTATTTGAAAGAGAGTTTCCACTTTCCACTATAAAAAGCCATCTTAATACTAGCCACAAGTTTAGTTCAACAGGCTGGAAAGCTTTCAATAGTAGCAGGCAATGGTGAAATATCACAGAAGTTTGAGATACACAGATCTGTTCTGCAACAAAGAGAGACTGAAACTCTTAAATGTAGCCTGTTCAGGATTTCTTCTTCAAACTGTCCAAAGAATCAGAAACAGTATGTAAAGGAGTACAGACTAAGTTATATGTGCAACCCCAAAAGGTCAAAAAGTACTCTTCTCTTTGAAAACATTGATTTTGCAATAGTTGATATACAGGTAAATCACTTAGAAGCTAAAGATTATAAACAAAATTTAATTAGTATCATGTATCAACAAGCACAACAAAAAAAATCAATACAAAATGCTGAGATACTTCCAACCCTACCACTACAACTACCAACTTTGTATGAAGAAAATTCATCTAATAAAGTGAGGAGGAGATCAGTGTGTGCAAGACGTACCATATGATTCTCGAACTCCAATAACGAGCTGGGAGTCGAAAGCTTCTCCTAGTCTTTCAGCATGTACTAGCTTCATCGCACTGTCCTGAAGTCTGTTTTTTATATTTGAAAATATAGATTCATTCCATGTATCTAGCATGAGCTGCATATCAGGAAGAAAAAAAAATCCTGTCAGAAAGGTACACGCAGACCTAAGTTTGTGCAAAAAAGTACAAGACATCAGAAACAGAAATTGAGCAATTTATAATGTAATTTTCAGGTCATACGCAGCAGTTCAGCTATGTCAGAACTTGATCTTGCTCTGAACTTGTCATACAAGTCATATTCAGCTCACATTCTAAATTTATGTAACTGGACAGCTAAGGGAATCAATCTTGAATTCATATATTCACTCCATAATTCTCTATTATTTCCACAGTTCTTCATAATCAGTCATGGTAACCTTTCCAGCAATACAATGTGTCAGGAGTTGCTATATCAAGCGGTACTTTTGAGGCAAACACCCAAATATAATTCACCACTTGGCAGGCATGGTCTTAGAGAAAACTAAAAACTCAACTAACACCACAGTTGCATAGAGAAAAAGACTGACGGTTTAATATTGCATTTATCCATCAAGATAGTTCACTATGCAAGTAATGCATCTGTAGTTCATAAAAAACTCCACATCTCATCTAAGCACTGCAAAGTTTTAAGATTAGTTATGGATGCTCTTACCAAAACCCTCATCACTCCATGTGCCCCTTTATTCTCCATTGTGTGATTTGTTATTTTTGGTGATTGCTACTAATGCTGCTGCATCACATTACAGGACTGGTGCAACAAAGCTCTCTGGCAGTACAGTTCACTCACCTTCCGAACAATGCTGTCTTCCACGTTGGACTTCTTGTTGCTGCCCTGCTTGCCCATCAGAGTGATCTCTAACTGACAGAAGGGCTTGGGCAAAATGTCGCACTGGGTGAAGAACTTGCGCCACTCCACGATGTAGGCTTTGAGTAGAGCTGTATCATCCTGGTGACTCAGCACTCTCTGCAGGTGGGGCGAGCGGAGGAGGGAATTTGTAAATCAATTTATGCACAAAATATGGGCTCCGTTTATGCTGAAAATAACTCTGCATATAAAACTCAAATATACAGATATATCAGACTAAGGAAATCTACACACTGAAGTGCCACTTGGTATCTTGAAGCAGTTATTAACCTATGCCATATGGGTCATTTCTAAAGGGCAAAGAAAGACAGCAGAAAAAAGTACTCAGTAAGTTCAAATTTTCTAAATTAACCTCTTTTTCTCTTTTTAAGTCATGTGCAAGTAAAAAATTAAAATCTTTGGTCTAAAGGCATGTGCTGGTACAACCATATTAAAAAATTAAATTAACATTAACCTGTAAGGACCATGTTATATTCTATACACTGACACGTTTTGATTCAATGGCATCTACTAACCTTCCCTTAGACCCAGACAGATAGTTAACATCTATATTTTATTAAAGCCTGAAAACTTAGCTACATTGTACACTGGTTATCATAATGCCAAAGAACCCCTGTCTATCAAATAACAGCCAACACAAACCACACCAAAAGGCCTCAGCTCAGCATAGCATTTATGCATGTAAGCAGGTAAGCTATGGAACTTAGAAACAACATTGATATGCCTGGTTATAAAAAGGCCTTTAAAAAAACTATTTTCCTTGAAGCAAAGCCTTAGAGGGTGTAAATCACTTCACTAAAAGGATAAAAGAAAAGTGTACAGAATCTTTCTAAACCATTGTCACGGGATGCTTTAGAATTTTTTTTTTCATTTCACAACAACTCCCTCTTTTAAATCCCTCATAGCAAAAGATGTTTTCTGTAGTATGTGTTACAAACACAAGAACTTCCTTTGAGTCTATTGACAGCGGCACTCGTTTGGAGGGAAGCCCATGAAACTGGACAGCTGAGCTTGCTGAGTCGATAGCACAGATATTTGTAGTACACTGTACATATGGCTTCTTTTAAAGCCATCCATGAACATGTCAAAATAGCACTGAAGCTATATAAACACTTCTTTTTCAGACAGTAACTTCTTATAGAAAATTCTGCCTTTAGAAGTTTTCAAGTGGAAGAAAATTCCATAAGCACTACTGGATAAACAAAAATAATGCTGTGTTTTGTTTTTTTTAAATATATCATAAAAATCACTGCCTATCCCAGCTTCAAGCACTGTGAGAAAACAATGAGCCAGGCAAACGCTCAAGGCTCTTCTTTTTGTAAGTAGAAATTTGCAGGGTAATTACAATCTCCAGAACATCACAAAATTTCAAACAAACAAGCAATGCCTTTAGATCCAACAAAAGTCAGAATTACTTGACTATTTTTTTAACAATGTGAACAAAAGTTACGAATCATTAAGAACTTACTGCTTGCGCCTGTTTAATAAAATCAAGGATGTCTTCCTTCAGAGCTTGATGGATTTTTGCTGGACCTTTATCATCCCACAAGCAAACTGCATGCACATCTCTAGAAAACAATTTATCCACCTTTTAGTAACAGCTACTCAAAATTTAATGCTGTAATGTATGAGGCTTTAACAGTCGTAATTTCAGCATGTCTAAGAAATTAATGCACTTTTTATCTGCCGTTGTTGAACAACACACAACTAGATCCCAGTGGCACATGGGAGAAAGCATGTTTGGAGAAGAGACTGAAGTTTTAAGTAAAGTCCTGGAAGCAAGTAACTGCAACCTATCTAGGAGTAGGCTATGGTCAAGGAGATGTGTAAGGCAATTCTGTTTTCAGTACCTATTCAATAATTCTTATTGAATTAAGGACAATTTCTAAAGCTTTTCTTTGACAAAGACAGACATCACTTGCCAGTAACAGCATTACTACTCAGCCCATGCTATTCTAAAATGCCATCATTAACATGCAGCCTTCCCTGACAGTTTCACAATCCAAGCAATACAACATCCTACAAAGGCAATAGACTGTCCTCGTGAGAAATTTGAACCCTGAGGGATCAGGTAATTTAAAAGACGATTCAATTAGTTTAATAAGATCACTCAAAACATTTCATGGCAGTGGTAGCATTTTCAAATGAAACACTACTGCAGAAAAGTTACTAAACAGCACTGCAAAGCAAAATTCTGACTTTAAATTGTCATTCAGATGAAATTTTTCCTACCTGACAGCCCAGCAAGTGTATCTTAACTCCTACACTTTCCATACTGAGGACTAAATAAAGCAAGTTACACTCCTAACCATACAACATAGATAACATGGCTTAGCAAGCCTTTTTATGACTCATTACCATCCTCTGGTTCTTCTTTCACCTTTCAGTAACAAGGCCACATCTCTGCACAAAAGCACCCCTACATTCTAAAGCTACTACTTTGTTCCTATTAAATCAATACACTTATTTCAATACAAAAGCAGCTTTTTAGTTTAACTGAAAAGACAAAACTCACAAGTTGCTTTGACACAGATTAAAGGTGCTGGTCCAAGGTTTACAGAAGTCTAACCCAACTGGTGAGACTTACACAACATTCACAGGCAGAAAAGGTGTTACTGTATTTAGAATGTCATTGTTTCCTGACAGCAGTGAAAAGAAAGCAGTACTGGATAATTATACTCAAAGGACAAGTAGAAGACACCTACAGATTTTGCATTTTTATTAAGAATCTTAACAAAGAACACTGTCCAAAAATGTAAATCTAGGGAAGTGGAATCCTTTCCCTCAATAGCTTTAATTTAGCCATGAAGTAACTTAAGTTCTATTCAATAACTCAGCTACAAAGAAAACCAATAAATACGAAGTTTCCATTCCAATGCAGAATTATTGAATTAGTTATTAAAAATTAAAGCAATGACTCAGAATTGAATTTTTACCTTAACTATACCATGTCTGGCAACTACTACAGCAGAGATAAGGTAAGACGTTAAAACCCACCACATGTTAGATTAACTTTCCTCTTGGCTGGCAGAAAAGTGTGACAGGTGCATTAAACTGGGTGTAAAAAGATTCACTATGTTATCCTCATCAAAAAGAGCAATAAAGACAGAGTGCAACAAGACTGCATTTGAAAAAAACAACTGTTGTGACAGATTTTAAAAAGCAAAAGAGTCTGCAGATTTTAATTATGACTATACTAGAGGGCAAATAACTCCATTGGGACAAAGAATATTTTAGGTATAATTTTGATGTTTCTTTTGTAACTCACTTCCACATCATGTTTTCAAAAATCACACAACGTATACCACAAAAAAATAATCACCTAAGTTTCCAAAAAGCAGCTTCTTGCTTTTTGGAAGGAAGAAAATGGCAAGGTTTATAGAAAACACATTAAACAAACATTGTCTGAAAGCTCTTATATTTCCTTCTTAGGGTAAAAAAGTATTCAAATTAATCTGTAAATTCAAGTTAAACTGCACCACCCTGTTACTTCAGTTATTTTAGAAGAAAGCCATTCAAATCAGAATAATGTAACATTCAGCAAACTGCCTTTAAATGAATTTACTGATACAGCAGTAAACACTTTCTCTCTAATTTTAACAAAAAGTTTGTGGGCAGGTACAAAACTTGTTTACTATGGTCAGCTGAAGTCAAAAGCTCTACTGTTCTTTCTCCACCCTATTTGCAAAGACCTGAATCACAGCAAAGCCCAACTTTTGCACACTTAAGAGTGGTGTTGGCACATTTACCCCTTAATAAAACTTAAACAAGTATTTTTGTTCTGTGTTTCCAAACAATGTGTCACATAACTTGCGTCTGTATCAGGAGTAGTTCAGTAACTGTATTCCTATCATGCAGAAGGATGTAAGATACATAAAAATTACTTACGAAAACAAATCAAACCATTGCTGTTTCGTGACAGACTCCTGACGAAGAAGTTTCAGAACGATCGGGCGCATGAAATCCCATTTGTCCTCAAACTGAAGTGAACCTTTATTCTAAAAGGAACAACAAAACAGTATTGTTAATAAACCAGTATCTTACTTAAACTTGTCTGTAAGGATTGCAGTTTATACAGTTAACATAAAAATATTTTCTCAGGTGTTCCTCATAAGCCAGCATTTAAGCTACGCTACCACAGCTGAACAACACTTTTCAGAATAAGTATTATTTTAAGAAGTGACAGAGCTATTATTTGGTTCAAAGAAACTGCCAATTTCTTCATTTAATCACTGCATCAGCTACAATGCAAAGTTCTAGCAAGCGTTCTTCAGCTCTTAGTGGAGTTATACACAGACAACACAGATGGTATTTGGAGCAGCTTCACTGTTCCAACCAAGATACCTGCAATGGAAGTCAGGAGGCAGATGCAAACCTGTCTTCAATAAATTACCCTGATCAAAATGGCAGCCAGGAGTCAGGAATGGTATTGTGGATGCTACCATGTACCTTTTTTCTCTCACAGTGCATTTGGCATCAGCAGCAAAGAGGGAGGAAGGAAGGAGAGTAACGTAGGAGCTGCTGTATCGCAGACTCCCTTCCTGTGGGTTAACTGGCCACAAGACCAAGACTACCGCTGGTACAGATAAAAAATTATTCGCACCACGATGAAAAATCTAATCCAAGGTGGACTTTTCAAACTTACGATACAAATTAAGAGGGAAGGTAAAGAAATGAAGTGGTCTCACATAATTCTGATCCTGAAAAGTCTCACCACAGTATCCAGGCTAACTTCCATTATTTAAAAAACCCAAACAACACAACAACTTTGAGAGAAAAACAGCAGTTCTAGCACATATGTTGTGATTCTATTTGCTTAAAGCTCTAAAAAGAAAAACCTGCAATTAAAAGGATACACTGATTGAGAGTCTGTGGCAGAAAGACTACTGGTTCAGTTATCTGCAGGGCTATGTTCCAGTGCACTGTTTACTTCTGAACATATCATTGTCTTGGCTAGAAATACTACATTTGACACAATTCACTTCAAATAGAGCAACTAATAGAGTCTGTTTTAAATTCTGATAAGTGCACTGTTCTGCAACTAACATCTCTTCAGATAAACAAGCACAAGCAGCACACCATGTTTCCTCAATCACCTCCTTTTGATTAATTTCTACATGGAAATTTACAATTAAATCTGTTATTTAGTATTCAGAATAAGCAGTTTGGCAACCATATCCCCTGGTGTTCTCAAGTGCAAGGATACCTCATCTTCAAGCTATACAGATGCAACAGGCACCACAGTAAAGACTTTTACAGCCACAGCACCTGGAGGCCTCACAGCATTGTGGTAGGTACTGAACACAGCTTTCATGGAATCAGCCCCTGTTGATAAAGTCTATAAATCTTTCAACATAAAAAATAAAATAAAATATTGTTTGCCTATTCAGAGACAGTTTTACCTATTCTTTCCCAGTGCAAAAAAA